>BSBM01001103.1:4210000-4755000 GCA_027924585.1 Larix kaempferi
GTTCCCATGTCGATGCTCCAGCATATGCTTCTACTCACGATTTGAGGGAACGAATGCTCAACTATTTGAATTGGAAAGGATTGACACTGAGGAGATGGGTAGATGCCCCCTGCACTGTTATGTATGATTTAATCAGCAATTATAGACAAACACGTCTATTATTAAAGAGGTCAACTCTGTCGACCCTCTCAATCATTGTAATTTATAAATAGTCGCCTCTGTGATTCAAATGAGTTAGTCTTTGGTAGTCTTTTGGAGTTCTTTCGAGTATTTGAGTTTTTATCTTTAATTCTTTGAAATTACGATGGTTTCCAATCTCAGTCCAAGCATTTGCAGTCGTAGATAGTTTGAAGACAGACTCTGTAATTTTCCTCAAGTTAATGGAAGCAACAGCTTGTTGATGTTTTACTGGTAGTCATTTAAGTTGAGCTACTTCCCCCTCCGATTGTTGGGAAGGGCCCCTCATCGACTGGAGGTTTTATTTACATTTTCTGCATTTCTTTTCTTGCAATTAGCTAGTTTATTTCTTGTATATGTAATTAATTCATTTTCCTGTGTGATTATCTTCATCTTTCTGTAATTGATATTCTATTGTCAATACAATATCCCTTCTTCTAAGTAGAATGGTCGACCAATAGTTCAGTAGTCTGATCATTTGTAGTTTGTTTTTCAATCCCTCTTTCATCATAGATAGATATTTCTTCTAACTTCTTCCATAATTAGCATTTCTTTCCTTCTTCTCTTCTCTATTAGTTTTTCTTCCTATTTTATGTAGGTTAACTCTTCTTTCTTCTATTCCCAACCTTCTTCCTACTTCTCATAGAATCACTCTTTTCTTTAGGTAATGATTTGCATAGATAACTACTTAACCTCCAATCATTTCTCTCTTGCTTCCTGTGCACTGTAGGATCATTTGCATAAATCCAGCTGGTGATTAAATCATTCAAAAAACTCTTCTTTTCCTCACTTTCAATTGTTTTCCTCCATTCGGATCGTCATTCGGACTACCTTTCAGACCGACGTTCGGATCGTCATTCGGACCAGTGTGTTTTCTGCATTATTTTAGGCCTTTTTCCGAATCTAAATATCTATGCCTCTTAATCATCATTCTCCTTATTCCTCCTTAATAGTTTGAGATGTAATTTAATCTTGTTTTTTGTTTTCAATCCAATTGTCATCATTATTTCCTCCATTCCTACTTCTTCTCTATCCTCTTCTCATCTTTCTTCCAGACTTTAGTTCTTTAATCTGTTATGTTACATGGTTACTATTCATAATGTGTGAACGTTCTTCCTAATTAGTTTATTTTTCAAGTGGTAGTTTACAATTCCATTTCATTAAGTTGTTTTAGTTTGCTAATCTTAAGACTAGTTTCTATTTAATGAAGATGTTCATGTTGTAAGATCTGGATTAATAATAAAAAATCTTTATCAAGTTTTCTACTTACTTCCAAATATAATATAGTTCAGTTTAATATTTTTGCTAAGTCTTTCGATTGCTTCTCCTTAGATTAGTTTCATGTTGTTCACATATGGACAGACAGTAGTTCATAATGTTTAAGATTAGTGGTAGTTTGTTGATTTTCAGTTTACACTGGTTTATAGAAGTTAAGTTAGATTTACTTCTGTTTAGCTTCGTCATTACATTTGAAACTAATTACAATACATTTACTCCGGTTCCTATTGCATTTGATATACATAATCAAGAAGAGTGGAATTAAATGGTTTAGTCTAAATTTATGTACATTTACAAGTTCTCCCTATTAAACATCTAATATCTGTAGCTCTGATTCTGTCCATAATTGTCATCTGGAAGTTGAATTTGGTAGTTTCTTACTTTTCTAGAATAGTTTGTGTTCCAGTATTTGTTTCCATCTTTCTTATTAATTAACCATAGAGGTAGAGTAGTATGATCTAGTACTATTCTGATCTGTGATTTTAATGTATTCTTAAATATTTAACTCGGTTTTTCATTTTGAGAGATCTTTCGATCTTTTTCCTTACTAAAACATTTTTAGGTCTGACAAACCTGAAACTGTAGAACCTTTTCTACCTTGGAATATATTTTGCTTTCAACTCTAAGTTTACTGATCCTGGTTGATAATAAATCTTAGGTGTTGTTTTTAATTTGAGATAGCTCACACACCCAACATTTGGGCGTCGTTGTTGGGGAGTTGAAATAGGTAGAATTTATCTTCCAAAACTTAGATTAGGCTAGTGGCGGGTGAGCGGTAAGACAAGAGGTAAGAACCCGCGCATCTGTTATAACAGACATCCCCAAAACCCAGCAGTAGTAGTTATGCAGTCAAAGTTTCTTTCACTTAAAAATTTGTTTTCATGAATAGGTCTAGAGATTCACAAGGTAGATTTATTAAAACTCAAATTCCTGCTAAAATCACTACTAACCTATATGGGGGACGTACCACCCCAACTACTAACTCAACAGAAAGGTATCGGAAGACACCTAAAGGGGATAGTCCAACTTGGAAGTCTAGAGAAACCTTCTCTGGAAACATCTTAAAGGAAATCATAGGGACATAAGAAGAGTCCGTTCATTAAGAAATCCCACTAGAAGAGCCTCAAGCTCATATTGAGACTAAACTTAGACAAGAAGAAGCTCAGAAGGATAAAACTTCAGAACCTCTTAACCCTCCATTAGTCCAAAATCCCAAAGATACTACTTTTTCAATAATAGGTGGTCCATATTTGGTAGATTTCATCAATCCTGCACAAGTAGATGCTCTTTTTGGGAGTTCTACAAACATCGTCATCTCACAGATTGACACAGCAATAGTAGAACCTCCTGGACTAAATTCCCACGTAGCTGATCATTCTCCTCCTAAAAAGAAGAATATCTTTCCTGAAAAGGAACGTTGGGATATCCCATATTCACCAAGAAAGGAGCCACCTATATTTTCTCTCTTTGGTAATAGAGTCTTCATGGAGGATGAACATGAAGATCGTGTCCGACACGATCAAGAAGATGGAAAAGTTAGAACTGAAGGAACCTTCGGGTTTCCCATCTTAGACACTGCACAAGATGTTACTATGAAAAATATCCCTCCTTCCTCACTACCAACCTTCTATGGTAAAAGTAGTGAGGATCCAGACACATTCTTGTTTGAGTTTGACATTTTGTGTAGGAGTTATAATTACCTACAAGATGGCCAAAAACTAAAACTTTTTCCTTCCACATTATAAGATTCCTTTCTTCGATGGTTCATGGGACTGGGAGAATCTAGTATTAAATCTTGGGAAGACATGAAGAATGCATTTCTTTGGAAATATCAAGATTACTATACACCAAAATACTCTCGCAGTGATATTTTTAAAATTCAACAGCTTGAGGATGAGAGCCTGGAGGACTACCTTGAAAGATTTAACTACGTGTTGCACAAGTCTAAATATAGTGATCTTCGAGAAGATGTAGTAAGAACACTCTTCCTTAAGGGAATCCTAGAAGACTTCTTGGATAACCTTAATCTCATGGAAGTAGGATATATTTCTCATAAATATTTTTCACAGATTTGTGAACTATGTAGGAATTACTCTAAAATCATAGGGAAAGGTGGAAGACACTTTCGAGAACCTTATGTTATAAATCCAAAAGGAAACACATCCGGTCCTTGTGGAGTTACAAGGATAGAGATAGGGAACCTATTAGAAAATTTCAAAATAGATATTTTAGGGCCTATGGGTTCTCAATTAGATGCCTTACAAGCTAACAAGAGATAGGGTGAAGAGCATGCAACAATGACTATTTTTTTCCCTAGGTGTAGAACTAAACATCCTCAAAGAGAATGTCCATTAAATAATGTTTCAGCTTGTCACCTTTGTATAGAAGAGCATCCCACTGATAATTGTCCATTGTTGCATGGGTTGCAAGCTGTATAAAAGAGTGGAAGTTTTGGTGAACCATTTAGGAGGCCTTGCTATCCTAGGGATCAACCTTCAGGTAAGGATCCATCATTTCCATTTCCACCTTACTACCATCCTTATCAACCTCCGCAACAATCGAACACTTCAGGTTGGCAGAATTGGCCACTGCAATACCCTCCTCAAAATGCTCAACAACAGCAATGGTCTCATGGATGGAGAGGACAATATTTTGCTCAACCATCTCCTCCAATGCCTAACTATCCTTACCCACCTAATGTTCAACAATTTTTACTTGGATATGCACCTCCTTCACTACCCCCTATCCCAAATCAACCTCCTCATTTTAGAACATGAACCCTCCAAGACCCACAATATTACCCGCACAACCGATACCGAATCCTAACAACAAACCAACCCAAGCTCTTAATAGCATTGGGTTGTTACCTCTTCCATCATATTCTATTTCGTCCACACCAACACATGAAGTTAAATTGCAGTCTCGAAGAGTCTTACAAGATCATCCTAAGTCGTTCGTTGTTATTCAAGAAGAAAAGGAAGAAGAAAATGCACCTAATGAAATTCTAAATGATGTCATTCTTGAAAATGTGGTCATTCCTAAATCCTCAACACATAAACTTCCTCATAAAGAAGTAATATTGGGATATAAATCACCTCCATATCCGGAGCATCTAATAATAGAAAAACCTGTAACTTACCGAGAATATAACATCATTAATGAATTGAAAAATATTTACATTAAGATTCCTTTATTACAAGCCATTAAAGATATACCAATATTTGGTAAAGTGATAAAATAACTCTTCATTAAGAGACCAGGTAAGAAACAAAAAGACCCTCCAACAATACATGTCATAGGTGAACTCTCAGAGTGTATAGTAGAACAACCTAGAATTCCGAAGTATACAAATCCAGGGAATCCTGTAGTAACTGTTCTCATTAACAACACTGCTATAGGGAACACGCTCATTGATCTAGGGGCTGCTATTAACCTAATGACTACTACAGTTTTAGAAGCTCTCCAGCTAGGACCTTTCCTCCGCCCTACTCCAACAATGTTAGAACTAGCAGATTGTACTATGGTGCAACCTACAGGGATATTAGACGATATTATGGTATCAGTAGCCTCATGGGAATATCCCGTAGACTTCATGGTTATTCAATCAAAAGACCCATCTAGGGGGCATCCTATTATTTTAGGAAGACCCTGGCTGGCTATTGCTAATGCATTCATAGGATATAGGGATGGAGAGATGGTCATCTTTGATCAGTTATCTACAAGAAGAATAGCTTTATACCCACCAGCACAACCGGTAGCTGAGAGCTTATTTTGGATAGATTGTCCTTTTGGAGAAGAAATCTTGGAAGAACTTTCCCTTGTTAGTGATCTCTCCTGGGCACTTCACGAACAAAATATTGAAAATATGTTGAATTAGTTTATTTCTTCCACCACATGTATCGACTTTCCTCAGTCTTTTTCCCAACTTGACCAGATTTTTGGAGATGAATTTCAAGAAAACATGAGTCTCTCAACCTTTACAAGTACACCTTGTGTCTTTTCAATTGAGGAAAATCTAGGATCTCAAAAGTCAAACTGGAGCTTTTGCTTGGGAATACACCGATATGAAGGGTATACACCGAGATACATGTATTCACCACATTTATACAGACACAAATATACCTCCCGTCAGATAACCCTAGAGGAGAATGAACCAAACTCTCAATGATATAGTAAAAGAAGAATTGCAAAAACTTCTTAACGATGGATTCAAAGAAAGTCACAGGGAAGTGGCGTATTTGTGTTGATTTTCGAGAATTGAACAAGGGCACTCTTAAAGACTATTTTCCTCTACCTTTTATAGATCAGGTGTTAGATACCCTATCAGGGAAACAATACTTTTCTTTCCTACATGGGTATAGTGGATACAACCAGATATTAATAGCACCTGAAGACCAAGATAAGACTACCTTTACTTGCTCTTGGGGGACTTATGCCTATCTAGTGTTACCTTTTGGCCTTTATAATGCACCTGCTACTTTCCAATGTGTAGTTCTAGGTATCTTTGTTGACCTTATACATGATTATGTAGAGGTCTACATGGACTATTTCACAGTTTATGGTAATACCTTCCAAGAGGCCCTTGACAACCTTGAGACAGTTCTTATTAGATGCCAGGATACAAACTTCACCCTTAGTCATGAAAAGTGCAAGATGTTATTAACCGAGGGCATAGTTCTAGGACATCATATCTCTCTTCAAGGTATTAAGGTGGATCTTGCCAAGATAGAGATAATTGTCAATATTCCTCCTCCAAAGACTCTGAAGGAAGTTAGAATCTTTCTTGGCCATACAGGTTATTATAGGTGGTTTATAGAAAATTTTACTAAGATAGCCGCACCTATGTTTAAACTACTCATGAAGGACACAAAATTTCAATGGATTGAACCTTATCAACAAGCTTTCGAAACTTTAAAAGCAAAGTTGTCAGTAGCACCAGTGCTTAGGGGCACTAATTGGTCCCTTCCTTTTCATATTTCTACTGATGCATCCGACATAGCTATAGGGGTAGTCTTAGGTCAAAAAGAGGAAAAGTTATCGTATGCCATTTATTTCACCAGTAAAAATTTGACTCCTGCAGAATCAAAGTACATTGTTACCGAAAAAGAGTTCCTCGTAGTAGTCTATTCCATCAATAATTTTCTTCATTATATCACAAGATATGAAATTTTCGTACATTCCTATCATTCTGCTATCATATTTTTGATGAATAAACCAGTCACCAATGGCAGGGTGACTCGGTGGCTTCTTCTATTACAAGATTTTAATATTACCATTGTTGACCGTCTTGGTCGAGAGAATGTAGAAACAGACTTTCTCTCCCGTATTCAAATTGACAATGATGATAGCTTCCCAGATGAACATTTATTCACTGTATCTGTTCAAAATCCATGGTTCGCAGACATAGTCAATTATTTGGCAACTGGAAAGATACCAAACCATCTCTCTCCACCCGAAAAACGTAGAATCATAGTTCAAAGCTGTAACTATTCTTGGGTGGATAATGATATTTTTCGTACTGATACTGACCTTATTATTAGAAGATGTGTATGAGAGGATGAGATGGCAGAGATTCTTCATGCATGTCATGGTGGACCTTGCGGTGAACACTTTTCTGATAAAAGAACAACATATAAGGTTTTACATTCTGGATATTATTGCCCAAGCATCTTCAAGGATGCTGCCAAATATGTCAAAGGATGCGATAGTTGCCAAAGAATGGGTAGACCTGCGCCATCTAATGAGATGCCTTTGCAACCTCAAGTTATGATTGAGCCTTTTGAAAAATGGGTTCTAGATTTTGTTGGACCAATTTCCCCTATGTCTCGTAAGAAAAAGTACATTCTAGTCTGTACATATTATGTCACCAAGTGGGTAGAGGACAAAGCTTTATTCCGAGCCATAGAGAAATCAGTGGTAGAGTTTATGTATGAAGAGATATTTACCCGATTTGGTGTACCTAGGGAAATTGTAATCGATCAAGGATCTCAATTCACTTCCAAGTTAATGAAGGAAATTACTAATAAATATGGTATTATACATTGCAAATCTTCACCATATCATCCTTGGGCAAATGGTCAAGTAGAAAGCACAAACAAGGTATTGGAAGCTATCATGACCAAGACCATTCAGTTACACCACAAGGACTGGGCATATAGGCTCCCAGAAGCCTTGTGGGCCTATAGATTAACTTGGAGAAAAATCACTTGCCACACACCTTATGAACTTGTTTATGGAAAACAGGTTCTACCCATTGAATTCCAAGTTAAGACATTTCGTATGGCTGCTCAGTTAGGAATGGATTTAGAAGAAGCACAGAAACAACGAATCCTACAAATAAACGAATTAGACAATATTAGACAGGATGCTATCCAACAAACAATCTTATTACATAATCAACGTAAAAAATGGCATTATAGATACATTAAACAAAAACAATTTAAAATAAGAGACTAGGCATTATTTTTCGATTCAAGATATAAAAAATTTAAAGGTAAATTGACTACTCGCTAGATGGGTCCTTATGAAATTGTTACAGCTTTCAATAATGGATCCGTTAGAATTAAAAAAATTGATGATTCTCAAACTTCCTTTGTTGTAAATGGCCATAGACTTAGACTGTATCACCAACCTATATCTAAACAAGACTTTGTAAAGAATGCCTTACAACAGCAGGAGATGGAATTGGTAGAAGAGGAAATCATTCCTCCTCCTCCTAGTCCCTGAAATTTCTAAAGGATTGTCTTTATTTGTACATATGTAAATATATTGTGTTTTTGTTTTAATTATAATAATGAAGAGTTGTTTCTAACAAGCTGATTGTATTTATACAGGGAATTTCATTTGTATGATCAGCTTATGAAATTTTTGCCATTAAAAACAGGAAAACGTTTCTCCCTTTTTAGATTTCTTATGATTCTTTTTACATATGTTTTGTTTTGAATAAATCAAAATCATCTAAGAATGGTTTTGTATATTAATTACAATGACCTTATCTACTCATGCAATATTATTGAAAGGGAAGCACTTAAAATAATTTTTTTTATCCTAATCCCTTCTTTTATTTTATTGTTGAAATTGACATTTTTAGCAAAAGATAAAGTGTTCTTTATATTATCTTGCAACCATTTCATTCATGATTTTGAATATGGTATTTGATTCAAGCATGCACATTTCTGATTATCGTTTAGAACTATTGCTTAAAAGAGCTATCTTAATTGCTATGATCTTAACAAGAAAAAAAAGTATACTATCTTACACCTATGGATCATTGGCTTGTCCTAGACTCATTATCAAAATTTGTCTCTTAAAGCATATTTTAAAGCTAACTTAGAAGTGAATGTTATTTTCATTCTTGTGGGGAACATTACTGAATTTTTATGAAGAAGATTGATATAGATCAAAGAACAGCTTTAGGTTATTATCTTTTGACATGACCTTTAAATTTGGCTATTATAAGTAAAAGTTGCTCATAAAGGTTCGTTCTAATATTTTGAATTATGTGTTTAGAAGGCTTAGCACACTCTAGTGCCAACCAACTTCCTTAAAATATATATATATATATATATATATATATACATATACATCATTATACGAAGCAAACCCGCCAAGGTACTAAACAAGCCTATTGGTAGCGGGTCCATGCTAAGTAAAATCTCAAACAAGGAAGCTAGGTACATGCAAGTAAACCCGCGGGGTTACTAAACAGGATCGCTGGTAGTGGGACTATGCTTGCATGGCACCAAGATAAACCCATCAGGGTACTGAATAGGCCTGCTGGCAGCGGGTCAATATCGGGTAAAAGAGACCGGTTAATTCATTACTATGCACATGATTCATATATAAGAAACCTGAGTATACAAACACATGTTTTGGCCAATCATCTATATTGTCATTAGAGAATAACTGTAAGTTGAACTTGGACCTTGTCATCTAATTCAAACATTATCTAGGATGTTATTATCCTAGAAATGGGACCCATAATTATGAAAATCTCACAAGCTTTACGGTACACCTTATCTATATCTTGGGATGACAAGAAATCTTTTGGGTCATGGATGGCTAGTTTTCCTATGGCATCTTTCATATCAAATTATATTATCATTCTTCATATGATTCTTTTAAGCATTGTTCTATTCCTTATGATAAATGTACATCTCTTAATCATCTACATGCTTAGTTATATTTCATTTTCTTGAGAAAAGTATTATAACATTCTTCAGCTATTGATAAAATAATTGAATATCTATTGCTCTTTTTTGTTGGCTTGAGGACAAGCCATATCTTTGGTTTGGGCGAAAGGATTAGGATCAGAACTGCTTTAAACTATTCTTATCGATTTATTTTTGTTAGAGAAAAAAGTTTATTTATCTCTAAAAGTGATAGATGTTTGCAGGTGAATGCAAAAGCATAAGGCAAATTGTTTTAATTAAAGACAAACAAAAAGGGGACATGACTTAAAAAGTTCAGACAACAAAGTTTACAGCATTTCTATGCACTAACAACCTTAAAACTTCTTTACAAAAATCAGTTCCAGTTGGCTTCAGCAATAAAAGTTTGTATAGACAAAAAGCTGTATTAAAGGCTTAATGACGGATCGAATGCCGATCCAAATGAAGTGATGAATGCAGCAAATAAGTAACGTTTTTGAATAAAAAGTGCTGAAGAAATTTTAGCTTATATATTTCAGATAGCATGCTAGATATTTTTAAAAATTCTGACTAACCAATGATGACAAGGATCAATGAAACGTCAAATCTCGCACTTGGTTTTATCTCCGTATTCATCTCATCTGTTAAATGAACGAATCTTGTGTCATTTTGAATCATTGTATGACCACTATGGCCTTACCTATTGTATCGATTTCTAGCATATGGATTGGATCCTTGCGATCTTCCACATGTAGAATATCCCATTACATGAATTTCTTCAACCTGTCCAAAGCTTGGCTTTGGACATGGTTGGATTTTCTATATCAAACACGCATCTACCAGATTCATGCACTTCAATACTAGCACTTAACTCAAGATCCTAAAAGAATAAGTGTGATATTTCAAAACATGCTTTACCTACGACCATTCAGCCATCCAAACGGACTTCAATTTAACTGATGGCTATGTAAACTTCTGCTTCATTCTGTTCACCCTTTGTTTCTCTCTCTGCAAGTTGCGTTCTCTAAAAATTCCTTATATCCCCTGCATTTATCTGTTGTTTTCCCCTGTCCTCTATCAGCAATGCCTAATCATTGCGAGCCAGGTATCTACCAAGATCTTCTTCATATCCCTGAGTTTAAAAGATGTCGTGAGTTATTCTTTCAAGCATGTTGGAATATGTTTCTCCATCGCCTTAATGGTCACGACCATGAAATTTCATTGCTGTTTTCCAAAGGTTTCGATGGAAAAATGGCCAAGGTTGTCCATCTTGTTTTCTCTATGACAGAAGATTCAATAACGTTAGCTACAAATCTCCCTAGAGAAGGTGCCCGATGGCAGAAGCATTTGTTTCTTCCACGAGAAGCTCATCAGTTCGCTCTTAAGCCCAATTTTCAACACATTACTAGCACCAAAGGTTTTCATAAATAATGGATCAAGCTAGAGTACTTGGATCTTTTGACCATTATCATTCACTTAGTCACCTGTGAGGGTAATTTCACTATTTTTAAAGCTTGCCATGTTAGATTTCTAGCTCATTTTGTCAATAATCAGACCTTAAATTTTCCATTCTACTTTCTAAAGAGCTTGGAAAAGATGTTGAGCCAAGTTAGAAAGAATATCATTAACCCTTCTAGCAGCTTATATCACCATTGTCTCATAAAGCTTTTAATCGTTCATCAACTAGAAGAGAGAAGTCAGACTTCATACCATTCTGTTTTTCAGATATTAAACCCCCATTTATCTACTGTCAAATATTCCCCTTCTCAAGAACACCTTCATGACCAATAGGAACCAAACATTAAACGTGTACGATTTGATGAGAATTCCTTAGATGATATGCACTCTATCCATTCAATACATTCTCCTACTGAACCTAGAGAGACAAATCATGACCAATCCATTGATCAGCCTGACATTAAGGCCATCAGTTAGCCCTCATGCTCAAATATTCAGTTGGACAATCATACTTTGGAATCCTCCCTCCTCACACTAGCTAATGCATCTATTCAGATGCGTGAAGCTTGTGCCGCTAGAAGCCCTCCTGCATGTAATAAAGACAAAAGCTCTGAGGAACGGGCTTTTTTTATTCTGAAACACCTCCAAAAGAGAAGAGTCCTCAAACGGATTTGGAGCATGGTATAGAACAACCTATTTTGAGTGAGCAAAATTGGGATTAGCTAACCCAAGAGATAGCACAATTAACAGAACAAAGTCAAAGCTATGTGGAGACAATCTCCGAGCTCCTTGAAGAGAGTAAGATGTTGCGTACACAGTTGAAAGGTACTGAATGCTCGGTTAACGCCAAAATAACGTCCAATGCTATTCTCAGAGTAAAGTATAATTCCCTAAGGAGTCATTTCAAGAAGCTCCAGGCCAAACATGCATCTCCATCATTCGACTCGAAGACCGCTGCTACCGCAGCTCGGCCTTCTTCCTAAATTACTTTTTGTTTTGTTCAGTGGGACCTGGCATGACTCTGGTTTGGGGGAATGTTGGTGTCTAATGTTGTCACCATTTTTTATCATTTAATTTACTCGAAGTGGCATTATTTCTATCATTTTTTCTATAGTAAGTTGTTTGTTAGCCATTCATCCGATCAAACAGTCCAGCTATGCACAAATTCATTTACCACGCAAATCTTGTTATAATTCGTATAATATGGTTTATTTATGATTTAAACAATGCTTTTGGGGATAATTAAAACTTATGGTTTTTATTGACAGGTTACGATTTGCAAGTTATCCATCATTCATCCCATGCGCTACGTGCTCAGCCTAAAATGCTTTCAGCTCATCATTCACCCCTCCGTTCAGCCCACGAAATCCATGGTTGACGCATCTCAGGTCGTTGAATAAAGAGGAGGACATGTGGGTTCTATTTTCCATCTGGCATTGATGGTTAATGAACTATTGTTCCAGAAGATTCGATCTTGGGATTGCCAAGCCTGACAGCGTACTCTACCTTCACATCAACGCTCCAAGCCCCGATTCGTTTACGCATTCAGCTCAGAATCACGCACGTCTTCTCAGCTCTCGCTCACGCCATCGTTCTGGAAGGAGTCGGTGTGTTCACACTTAGTTGGCCGACATAACTCCCACGTCCACGCTCAGCATGCTCACATAACTTATGTGCCCATGTCGACACTCCAACATATGCTTCTGCTCAGGATTTGATGGAACGAATGCTCAGCTGTTCGAATTGGAAAGGATTGACACCGAGGATATAGGTAGATGCCCCCTGAACTGTTATGTATCATTTAATCAGCAGTTACAGACATTAAACACCTTTATTATTAGAGAGGTCGACTCTGTCGACCCTCTCAATCATTGTAATTTATAAATAGTCGCCTCTCTGATTGAGACGAGTTAGTCTTTAGTAGTCTTTTGGAGTTCTTTTGAGTCTTTGAGTTTTTATCTTTAGTTCTCTAAAATTACAATGGTTTCCAGTCTCAGTCCAAGCGTTTGCAGTCGTAGATTGTTTGAAGACAGACTCTGTAATTTTCCTCAAGTTAATGGAAGCAGCATCTTGTTGATGTTTTACTGGTAGTCGTTTAAGTTAAGCTACTTCACCCTCCGATTGCTGGGAAGGGCCCCTCATCAACTGGAGGTTTTATTTACGTTTTCTGCATTTATTTTCTTGCAATTAGCTATTTTAGTTCTTGTATATGTAATTAATTCATTTTTTTGTGTGATTATCTTCATCTTTCTATAATTGATATTCTATTGTCAATACAATCTCCCTTCTTCTGAGTAGAATGGTCGACCAATAGTTCAGTAGTTTGATCATTTGTAGTTTGTTTTTCAATCCTTCTTTCATCATAGATAGATATTTCTTCTAACTTCTTCCACAATTAGCATTTCTTTCCTTCTTATCTTCTCTGTTAGTTTTTCTTCCTCTTTTCTCTAGGTTAACTCTTCTTTCTTCTATTCCCAACCTTCTTCCTACTTCTCATAGAATCATTCTTTTCTTTAGGTAATGATTTGCATAGATAACTTCTTAACTTTCAATCATTTCTCTCTTGCTTCCTGTGCACTGTAGGATCATTTGCATAAATCCAGTTGGTGATTAAATCATTCAAAAAACTCTTCTTTTCCTCACTTTCAACCATTTTCCTCCATTTGGATCATCATTCGGACCGCCTTTCAGATCGACGTTCGGATCGTCATTCGGACCTATGTGTTTTCTGCATTATTTTAGGCATTTTTTCGAATCTAAATTCTTTTGCCTCTTAATCATCATTCTCCTTATTCCTCCCTAATAGTTTGAGATGTAATTTAATCTTGTTTTGTGTTATTTAGAGTTTTCAATCCAATTGTCATCATTATTTCCTCCCTTCCTACTTCTTCTTTATCCTCTTCTCATCTTTCTTCCAGACTTTAGTTATTTAATTTGTTCTGTTACATGCTTACTGTTCAGAATGTGTGAATGTTGTTCCTAAGTAGTTTATTTTTCAAGTGGTAGTTTACAATTCCATTTCATTAAGTTGTTTTAGTTTGTTAATCTTAAGACTAGTTTCTATTTAATTAAGATGTTCATGTTGTAAGATTTGGATTAATAATTAAATATCTTTATCAATTTTTCTACTTGCTTCCAAATCTAATATAGTTCTTTTTAACATCTTTCCTAAGTCTTTCGATTGCTTCTCCTTACATTAGTTTCATGTTGTTCACATATGGATACAGTAGTTCATAGTGTTTAAGAATACTAGTAGTTTGCTGATTTTCAGTTTACACTTGTTAATAGAAGTTAAGTTAGATTTACTTCCGTTTAGCTTCCTCATTACATTTGAAAGTCATTACGATACATTTACTCCAGTTCCTATTACATTTGATGTACATAATCAAGAAGAGTGGAATTAGATGGTTTAGTCTAAATTTATGTACATTTACAAGTTCTCCCTATTAAACATCTAATATCCGCAGATCTGATTCTGTCCATAATTGTCATCTAGAAGTTGAATTTGGTAGTTTCTTACTTTTCTAAAATAGTTTGTGTTCCAGTATTTGTTTCCATCTTTCGTATTAATTAACCATAGAGGTAGAGTAGTATGATCTAGTACTATTTTGATCTGTGATTTTAATGTATTCTTAAATATTTAACTCGGTTTTTCATTTTGAAAGATCTTTCGATCTTTTTCCTTACTAAAACATTTTTAGGTTTGACAAACCTGAAACTATAGAACCTTTTCTACCTTGGCATATATTTTTCTTTCAACTCTAAGTTTACTGATCCTGGTTGATAATAAATCTTAGGTGTTGTTTTTAATTTGAGATAGCTCATACACCCAACATTTTGGCGCCGTTGCCGGGGAGTTGAAATAGGTAGAAGTTAGTTGAAATAGGTAGAATTTCTCTTCCAAAAATTAGATTAGGCTGGTGGCAGGTGAGCGGTAAGACGAGAGATAAGAACTTGCGCATCTATTATAACAGGCATCCCCAAAACCCAACAATAATAGTTATGCAGTCAAAGTTTCTTTCACTTAAAATTTGTTTTGATGAATAGGTCTAGAGATTCACAAGGTAGATTTATTAAAACTCAAATTCCTACTAAAATCCCTACTAAACTATATGGGGGACATACCACCCCAACTACTAACTCAACAGAAAAGTATGAAGCTGAAAAATAACGCATGCCCATCTTGCAACAACTCTTTCCAAGAAAAACATTTAGCATATGAACCTAACAACATAATAAATCGCCATCAAACTCACCATATTAAATGAGCCTAGAAATAATTAAATGACCACCTAAGATGGAAGAATTTTCACAAACAATGTACAAAAGAGAACAATACCCAATCAAATTGCAAAAATGTACCTTGAGGCAAATGCATATCATATAGCCTCAAAATGAATATGTGCTATCAGGAAGCTATAGAGTTCAAATCATTTTTTTAAAACTTAGACTTGGAGTTCAATACACATGCATACACTTTATCCAGACGTGGTCTTGTGGCCTTAGAGGGGTTTATTCATATTAAGGAGTGGTGCGGGGTCTACTTTTTTCCACAAGAAGTTTTCCTGTTTTTGGCTCATAGATGGAGACCTTTCTCCTCATTTCTATTTTCTTGTACTTAGCGGTTATATATACCTTCCCTATTTTATTTTTGGTTTGTTTCCCAATTGATGACTTTTCCATCCATCTGCATTGTTAAACTTTAGTAAAATATTGTACAAATTCATTACCAAATTGTAATTTTCCATTGTCATTGTGGCACAACTAAAAATGACTAACATAAACAACTAATTCAAATTAATCATTGTTAGCTAGTCATATTTATATTCTCGTGACTAAATTAGTCATTTATGGTAGTCATTTTTATTTAGTCACTTGTTATCTAGTCATATATTTTATCCCGTGACTAAATTAGTTGTTTATCTTAGTGATTTTTTTAGGCTTATTTAAAATTGCTCAATTTTAGTCATTTATCCCTTGAAAAAACAATCGTGACTAATTTTTTTAGTTGCCTAGTCACTTATCTCTGACTTTGTACTAGTGAGTTGAGGCTGCTAGAGGCAGGAGGAACCCTTCAGATTGAACTTGTTGTGGAAACTTGAATTGTCAGAAAGATGGAAAAAGAATGGGAAAATGCAGTTGATTTTTGCAGATGCAGGATTAACCCTTAAGAAATCATTTCTTTAACCCTAGACGACACTCTTAAAGATACACCATGCAAGCTACTTCTAGCAGCATTTTTTGAGCAATTTTACGGCTCCAACAACTACATTTAGAATGCCGACCTGAATTCTTTGGAAAGTTTTCCATCCTTTCATCTTTTAAAGTGTCTCATTCTCAGCGATAATAAGATCTTAGGAGACCTCAATAATATCTTAGGATACCTCGAGCGTCTGGTTCAAGTAGGGCTTAAATCTTTGGAAGATATGGATTTGTCTAACAATAGAATACAAGTGTTGGAGGATCTTCTTCCATTTCCTCATTTTAACCTTGTGTCCTTGGACCTGTACAAGTGCCTCGACACACATCATGTTGGAGTACATAGACTAGCAAACATAGACCACCATTCTAGGGTGGAGTAATACTAGAGTGAAGTTCACTGCATCTCACCAACCGATGTCCACTAGTGAGTATTCCATGTCGCTCCAATCAAACAAATACAGTTCTGTTATAAATGGAGGCCCTATGGAGGTTTAGGGTGATGCAACTAAAGAAAATCTATGGAAGAATGAAGAGATTCATCTGTCAATCTCGCCTTTTCTTCCTTTAATTATGTCACCCAAAACCAAGCCTCATATACAACTTTTCTTCATTCCAGCTCCATGAAGAAAATACAAGGTTTAAAAATGTTTTCATCAACATACCAATAAGCAGAGCATCTTCTAGCCTCCATGATCTCCTCAAGTTGTGGGAAGCATTTGAAAGATAGAGAAATAATTAAATTGAGATGTAGAGAATCTTCCAAAACATTTTTATCATTTGAAAAAGAACACAGAGATCCCAAACGATTTTCAGCTAAAGAAAAATATACAGAGCTTGCTCCAAAAACATTTTTTCTCATTTGAAGAAGAACACAAATATCCCAAACGATTTTCAGCTAAAGAAAAATATACAGAGCTTGCCCCAAAAATATTTTTCTCATTTCAAGAACAACACAGAGATCCCAAATGATTTCCAGCTAAAGAAAAATATACAGAGCTTTCTCCAGAAACGTTTTTCTCATTTGAAGAAGAACACGGAGATCCCAAACGATTTTCAGCTAAAGATAAATATACAGAGCTTGCTCCAAAAATGTTTTTCTCATACAAAGAAGAACACAAAGATCCCAAACGATTTTCAGCTAAAGAAAAATATACAGAGCTTTCTCCAAAAATGTTTTTCTCATACAAAGAAGAACACAGAGATCCCAAACGATTTTCAGTGAAAGAAAAATATACAGAGCTTGCTCAAAAAATGTTTTTCTCATTTGAAGAAGAACACAAAGATCCCAAACGATTTTCAGCTAAAGAAAAATTTACAGAGCTTGCTCCAAAAACGTTTTTCTCATTTGAAGAAGAACACAGAGATCCCAAACGATTTTAAGCTAAATGAAAATATATAGAGCTTGCTCCAAAAATGTTTTTCTCATACAAAGAAGAACACAGAGATCCCAAACAATTTTAGCTAAAGAAAAATATATAGAGGTTGCTACAAAAACGTTTTTCTCATTTGAATAAGAACACAGAGATCCCAAATGATTTCCAGCTAAAGAAAAATTTATCGATCTTTCTCCAATAACATTTTTCTCATTTGAAGAAGAACACATAGATCCCAAACGATTTTCAGCTAAAGAAGAATATACAGAGCTTGCTCCAAATACGTTTTTCTAATTTTAAGAAGAGCGCGGAGATCCCAAAGGATTTTCTGCTAAAGAAAAATATACAGAGCTTGCTCCAAAAACATTTTTCTCATTTGAAGAAAAACACAGAGATCCCAAATGATTTTTAGCTAAAGAAAAATATATAGAGATTTCTCCAAAAAAAAATTTCTCATACAAAGAAGAACACAGATATCCCAAACGCTTCATCTTGGCTGGGCATATTTGCTCTCAACAATGAGATACAAACAATTAAATTGAAACAAAGAACATAAGAGCTCTTCCATCCTTCATGAAGAAAATCCAGGGTTTAAAAAACGTTTTGATCCAAACTAAAATGGTGAAAACAAAGAGTTGTAAAAAAATGTCTTTCCCCAATCCCCAAAAATACATCCTGTCTCCATTCCTATCAAAAACATCTTCTAGTACATCTGCGTGAAAGTCAAAATTCAGAAAAGGCCAGCCCTAGGTCAAAATATAATAAATAAATATATACCAATAAATTAAAGAAATACTATTTTCCATTTTCATATCAAAATATATATATCTTTATTTTTTACATATAAACACATATGTATTTCCACCTAACTAGATAAAGCACAATTATATATATATATATATACATAAATTATATGCTTTTAATATATGTTGTTTGTCTCATATGATACACATACATATATTGATTAATAAACCTACATATATTTACTTAATACATCTATAAAATATATGACCATGAAATATAATATGTGCATTTTTACAAAAGTATGAACACATAAATAAAATATGTGCATTTTTACAAAAGAATGAACACATAAATAAAATATGTGCATTTTTACAAAAGCATGAACACATAAATAAAATATGTGCATTTTTACAAAAGAATGAACACATAAATAAAATATGTGCATTTTTACAAAAGCATGAACACATAAATAAAATATGTGCATTGCTATTTACTTATAAAAAAAACATAAGCATATTAAAACACATACTTACACTAAATAATACATACTCATATGTATTAAGGACTAATAGTTAATGGGCTCTAAATAAAAGCCACCTAAAGGATACTCCTTTAATTACTAGGTGTATTTGTATATAGAAATAGATTATAGATTAACTCAAGTTAACTCACATTAGAAAGCTAATTAAAGCCAAAGGCTACTGCGACTTTTATGACTTTAAGATTCCCCCTTGTGGTTCACCATGCCCTTTTTCCACTCTAGGTTGCATTGCGGGAACTAGTTTAGGTTTTAAATAGTGTCGTCATGCAAGATAGACAAAAACTAAATAATTAAAACTTTTACCAGAGATGGGGACATTACAAAACTCTCCCTCTTGGAAGAACACCGTCCTCGGTGTTGTGCCACTTTTCACACTACTTCACCTGTTCATCTTCCTTCTCTACATTTCTACTGTATGCAACCACATTCTCTTTCCAATATATCTTAACGACACAATAATCTTATAACAAGAACATCATAATGATATGTTTTTTATACCTGCAATACTTATATCCTGTATTTCTCTACTCCCTTTCTTGGGAAATTGCAAATACTTTGCAATGTTGGTACCAATTCTACCTAGTTCAAAGTGTTAGTTTCATAATACAAAACATAAAACTTCAGAGCCACATGATCCCATGCATAGTCACTTACTGTTTTACTGTGCTTGTTTATTTAACTTGTAATGTCTTGCTAACATTCCTGCATGTTAGTTTACATTATACAATCATTAAGTTTTCCAATATGCTATTAAAGTTGCTCAACTTTGACCTAAATTTGTGTTCACCGAAATACAAAGATAGCTACCACCTTTAGTGCTTTCATATTATCATGTACCAACAACAACTGCCACACCAAGTAACCGCTTCACATCCAATGTGTAAGAAAACAAACTATACATGCATAATGCTATCAGTATACCGAGTGCAATGTTAAACCAATACATTACATCTACTTCAATCCTTTTTACATTTAACAGTAACATTTTATTCGAGCAACAACTCTACGACACATTCAAGTATCTCAACAATACAAAATAAATCACAGTATTTTCATTCCAAATTAAGCTATTCATTAATTCACATATACATAGATTTAAATAAACATATTTTTTCCGCAAAAGTTTCCATTTGCATACCTGTGGTATAACAATACCCGTCATAGCATCGTTGGAATGTATCAACATGCGATCTTCAAGTTTTTCCACTCAAGCTCTCTTGCTTGAATTCTAGAAAATTATTTTTCCCCTCAAGCCCTCTAGCTTCAGTCCAGGACAACTCTATTTCCCCTCAATCCTTCTCGCTTGAGTCCAGGAACACTTTTTCCCCTCAAGCCTCCTCGCTTGATTCCAAGAACTGTTTCCCCCCCAATCCTTCTCTCACGAATCTAGGAACTCTTTCCCCCCCAAGCTTGCTCACTTGAGTCCAAGAACTCTTTTTCACCTCAAGCCTGCTTGCTTGAGTCCAGGAAAACCTTTTCCCTTGAATCCTACTCGCTTGAGACCAGTAAAACCTTCTTCCCCTCAATCTTGCTCGCTTGAGTCCATGAAAATTCTAAGCCTTCTCGGCGTGCACCAAGCACACAATGGTACTCAACACCTTCTCGGTGTCATGCCCCTAAGGGCGTGCATCACGCACATGACGATACCCAACACTCACCCAGTGCTTCTGAGTTACAGAGTGCTCCAGGGAATTTTATGTCATTAAAACCATGGAACCACCTCTAACAACTATTCAGGGTATTGCAGTGATCCTGCATTAAATTGGTAGTGCTCCTACCTCGACACGTCTCGTGTTCTATACCCAACTGTAGGTGTTCCTTTCTGGCCCAAATATGTGCTCCAGACTTGGCCTTCTCTTCTTCATTCTTCTTTCTTATATTTATTTTAATCTTAAGTTAGCTTTATTTTAAAAATGCAGGGAGCCTCCCTCCCCCTCCTGCTTATCTTATTAAAGTGAGGGTTTTATTATTTTTGGAGTTATCTTTTAAATTTCTCTTGATGCTCTCAAGGTTTCCACTTCTCAAATAACATTATCTCATGTGCATGTAACAATGTCTCATAACATTGCATTAGTGAACCCTTGGTTCTCATTGTGGCTCTAATACCACTATCATGGCCAACCAGCTTGACCATCACAAGCTTTAAGTTGATCCTACTGCACATAACAATCTATTAAATTTAACAACGATAAAGACGCATTCACTTACAGTGATTTTTGCGAAATCCTTTTGGTCTAGCGATTCTTTCGCCATTGATTAGCCTTGGTTCTTAACTACCAATCCTTTTCCTTTGTGCGCTCAATTCCTCACATACATCAACCAATTAAGTTAATTAGCAAAATCCTCATGGATATCAATGGTGAATCACAAAAAAACATAACCATGCTATTTCTTTTGTAATCACAAAACACTTTACATAATTCATAGTTTCATGCAACTCTATAACTATGTTGTAGCATCAAGCATAAATTATCCTATAGGTCCTAGAGTAGGAACCTTCGCTCTAATACCATATCTAACAACCCAAAATCCTTAACACGTTCTAGAGGAAATGGTGTGAATTTTCTTTTTTGTTTTTATTTAACATACTTCGACATTTGTACAATCATCAATTTGTTAAATTTTCTGAATTTACTTCAATATGATCTAGGATCTTAACTGAGAGAACAACATGTATATCATATCTACAGCATATCAATCATGGAGACAATAATGCAAGCACACAAGAGACACAAAGATTTACTTGGGGAAAACCATAAAGGTGAAAAACCCCAATAACTTCCTCAGAGATAGATAGAGCAATGATACAACCAACCAAGAGAGATAGCCATAACCTAGCAGCAGATCCTCCTCCTCCATAAGTGCGCCACTCTTAAGAGAGAGAGATAGTTACTTTTCCGAGTGAGTAAAATAGAGATCTCCTATCTCTATTTATACTCACCTTTTTGCCCAGTGACCTACTGGGGCCGACTTGTCTACTTGGATACATCCACATTATATTATATATTAATTAGGGCCGACCCCATAAGGTGGTCTAATAACCCATCGGCAAGTACACACACTTGCGACACTTGTCAATCCACATGACGACACTTCCTTATAGAGGAATAACACATCTCTTATAAGGGTACAATAAATATATATATAATACACAGATGAAATACATTCCGAAGTTACATATACATCAACACTCCCTCTTAACTAGGAAGGTATTTCTCGACACATATCTGCTAGACAAGTCTTCTTCTCTTGATCATCATCATCGATGCATCGTCATCATCATTGTCACTGCTGCTACTATCTCAACCAATCTCTGACTCTACTCATCATAGGAAGTTCTACAGAGCCAGTCCTTTTTCATACTGGATGTAGGCCCACCACCTGCAGGTCTTCGTCATCACTGGCCATACTGTGGAATCCTCAGGACTTATTACGTGCGTCACAAAACCTTGAAAGAGCATCCCAGGATGTTACGGGTACACAACTCCGACTTGTAGGATCTCCCAGGGTGCTATTACATGTGACCCCACCACAAAACCTCGAAAAAGCATCTCAGGATGTTACGGGTACACAACTCTGACCTGAAATCTCCCAGGGCACAAATTACATGTGGTCCACCACAAAACCTAGCAAGAGCATCTCAGGATGTTACGGGTACACAACTCCGACCTGAAATCTCCCAGGGCACAAATTACATGTGGTCATGGAAAAACCTCGCAAGAGCATCTCAGGATGTTATGGGTACACAACTCCAACCTGAAATCTCCCAGGGCCCAAATTACATGCCATAGGACAAAACCTCGCAAGAGCATCTCAGGATGTTACGGGTACACAACTCCGACCTGAGATCTCCCAGGGCGCTATTACATGTCCTCCCAGAGCAATGTCTCGAAAGAGCATCCCAGGCTGTTACGGGTACACAACTTCGACCTATAGGATCTCCCAGACATGCTCATCTGCACAACCTGATCCACGGCCACAGAGTATCAACCTGATACTCACCATACATCATCCTGATGTACTCATGATCGTCCTGATCATCATCACTGCAACGTCTTGCTGCATGTCATCTGGAGCAACATCCTGAAGCTCATCATCCATGATCATCCTGATCATCACTGCAACATCCTGCTGCATGTCATCTGGAGCAACATCCTGAAGCTCATCAATGCATCCACCTGATGCATACCAAGTATCTACCTGATACATATCATCATACATGATCCACCTGATCATCAATGCATCCACCTGATGCATACCAAGTATCTACCTGATACATGATACATATCACCATACATGATCCACCTGATCATACAATGTATCCACCTGATACATATACAGATACATGGTCCAAGCATCCAACATGATGCACATACATACATAAATGATCCATCTGATCATATCCAGCATCCAACATGATGCATACATACATAAATGATCCAACTGATCATATCCAGCATCCAACATGATTCGTACATACATACATAAAAATGATCCAACTGATCATATCCAGCATCCAACATGATGCGTACATACATACATAAAAATGATCCACCTGATCATATCTAGCATCATACATAAATGATCCAACTGATCATATCCAGCATCCAACATGATGCGTACATACATACATAAAAATGATCCAACTGATCATATCCAGCAGAAACCAGAACATCATCCTGATGCCCATTATCCAGCGCTTACATCCACAGCCATGTGAAGGATCCTCCTTCCAACATGCTTGGAATGGCTTCAGCAAATGTGTCCATCACTTCTTCCTCAAAGTGTCCTCGATCTGAAGAACGCCAAGCCTCTCTCTGAAGTACTCGAACTTCACT
The DNA here is from genome assembly GCA_027924585.1 of Larix kaempferi. Lineage (NCBI taxonomy): Eukaryota > Viridiplantae > Streptophyta > Pinopsida > Pinales > Pinaceae > Larix > Larix kaempferi. The sequence continues at coordinate 4,233,762 of BSBM01001103.1, forward strand.
CTGGCTAGTGGCTTCGTCAGCACATCTGCAATCTGCTCGTCTGTCGCAACATACAGAAGCTTCACAGCTCCTCTCTACACCATATCCCTGATATAGTGATATTTGATCTCTATGTGTTTCGACCTGTCATGAAACACTGGGTTCTCGGACAGCTTCACACAACTCTGGTTATCACAGAAGATACCAGTAGCCTCCAACGGGAGATCAAATAACTCATACAGTAGCTTCCGTAGCCATACTGCCTCACAACTAGCTGAGCAGGCTGCAACATACTCTGCCTCAGCTGTACTCAGTGCTATGCAGGACTGCTTCCTGCTAAACCAAGAGATCACACCTGATACCATACTGAAGCAGCACCCAGATGTGCTCTTCCTGTCTGCAGCACTGCCAGCCCAATTTGAATCAACATAACCCTGCAGGTTAAACTTTTGATTCACCTCATACCTGAGCCCATAATTCACTGTACCCTTCAGGTACCTCAGAATATGCTTTACAACAACCAGGTGAACACTCCTCGGATCCGTCAGGAACTGGCTCAATGTGTTCACAGCAAAGCAAATGTCTGGTCTCGTGTTCGTCAGGTACATCAAGGACCCAATCATCTGGCGATACATAGAGACATCAATCGGCTAAGATGAAGCATCACATAGAAGCTTCAGATTTGATGCCATAGGTGTGGCCATGGCCTTGCAATCCATCATCCCGAACCTCTTTGGGATCTCTACTGCATACTTCCCTTGTCCAAGGAAGATTCTATATGCACTCTGCCACACCTCCATGCCAAAAACAAATAGTGCACCATCCCCAAGTTCTTCATCTCGAACTCGGTATTAAGCTTCCGCTGCGTGTCGGCAATCAATCTATCTTCACCATACCAAGTTTTGTACATATATGATTTCCTATCATGTGTCTCAGAACCAAGTGGCTGCTCTACGTACACTTCTTCTTCAACTACACCATTCAAGGAAGCTGTCTTGAATCCATCTGGTGTATCTTCTATTTCATCACTTTTATATTTCTCAATGCTGCCATCTGCAACATGCTTGATCTGATAGTTCCATTTGGAAGTCATAGCAAACTTCCCTTCATGTCTTGGGATTACATCCCAAACATCATTCTTCATGATCGACGGATCATGGCATTTCATTTCTTCATCCCAGATCCTGGGAACTTCAATATCTTCAATATCTTCAATAGATATCTTTGTTGCTGGAACAAATGTTGTAGTTCTTCTTTTGTAGGAGATGGCATACGATCTTTCCTACACAACAAGTTAAATTGCATGATTAGAAAACATCTCATAGTTTTCAGAACAAATTCTTACACATAAAGAAATATTCCATACAGTCATGCAATTATCTTATCCAATGCTTCAATACAACATTTATCCATATTCCATAACTTTCTAGATGCCTTCCAATCTCTACCAGAACATTGTTAAGAGTGTGCACAACTCCCAACATGTCAGCAAAGAGGTTTCATTCTAGATAAGTAGCAATGGAATGTTGTACAGTGCCATAGGCCACTTACCCATGCATATTAGGAGTATACTGTTCATCAATGCAATTATTCTAATATGCATAATACACAACCTAATTCTAGGAACATCAGTATATACATTATTGAACAGTATTATTTAAGAAATGACAATTCAAATACTTATCTTTGTTTGTTCATTGGGTGGACTCCCTTTGAGTCTTCGCTTCCTTGCAGGAGCTGCTGGAGTCCTAATTTGAAGTAGCTTTTTCTACACCTTTCTATTGTGGGATGTAGAGAGATGGTCAACTCCCTCTGAATATCTGCATCCTTGCATAAACCACTGGAGTGTACTCCCTCTTGATCTTTGCTTCCTGGATTACCTGTCCTTGAACTTACATTCATCCTTGGTTCCTATGCATGCTTATTAGTATCATGATTGTGTTATCCTTGTGATCTCATATAAAATCATACATTCATTAGTATACTATTAAAACACAATAATCTCAAGCATGTATAGTCATGATCATTTCAAACAGAAAATAATAAGCATTAGCATTCAAAGTTTATGTAAAATTCTTAAGGTTAGTCAAATCATAAGAAACATAACATGTCTAAACCTGTAATTACTCAAACCTATGACTCTTCAGGTTAGTTGAATCATCAATCAAGATAAGAGATATATTATGCATAAAACATGTGATTATTCAAACCTATACCTTCATGATTCTTCTGGTTAGTCATATCATCAATTAAGGTAAGAAACATAATATGCATACAACCATGATTATTCAAACCTATGACTTCATGAATAATCATTATCAACAACAGTATAAGATCCTAACACAAGGTAGGATTCTAACTTGATATAGGAAAAACATACCTGGATTAGCATGCTAGCTATTTATGTCTAACATACTCACATGATGTCTTCTTGTTCTTCTTCAATGACTTGTGCTAGTAACCTGTATATCTCATAGGTTAACTATTACAAAACCAAGTTATACATACCTCGTAAATGGATCTTCTATGAGATCCATGACAATGGATGAATCTTTGTCCTCATGTTATCATGATCATATGTTCTTGTACCAGAACATGATTTGTCTTTCTTGGTGTACCTTTCATGTTAGTAGACAACATAAACCTCATACAACACCATAATGCATTAGTACAATCCTAACCAATGAATATCATGCATTCATAATTTTGTTAAGGTGATAAATCTAAAATCAAAATTGTACTAACCGTAATAACATGAAGACAAACATACCATAAACTTAATCATGGACAAATATCGAAACATACCTCGATGAGTCATACCTGTCCAGATCGCTTGTAATCTTCTTATATAAGGCCTTAGCCTCATCTCCCTCTGAAACAGGAACTTCTTCACTCATGCAGATGATCAATCCATCTTCTTCTAGGATTAACCCAATCCACTTGATTTGCAAGAACTGGACCTTGAGCTGGATATGGCTTTGTCAGAGAAACCACAAAAATTCAAACTTTGAATTTCAAACTTCTGACAGGATAGAAATATGCGCCTTGATGAGCTGATCAAACTGGTATATTCAGAATTTGAAAACTGCAAAGTTTCGCTCCTCAATTTTGCTTTTGAAACTTATGGATTCACTGGACGTGACCCTGAACTGGGGTTTGATGAAGCCCACTCTTCTGCCCAATCAAAATGTTTGATCCAAAGCTCTAAGCTTCTATTTTTCTGAGGAGCTTCCAGCCGTGGTCACAGATTTCAAAAATTCCCATTTTTACAGAAGCCCTAATTTTCCACTTTTCTGATCAAAGTCCCGAACTAGGGTCTAATCAAGCCCGGCCTTCTGCCCAACCAAAAATTCTGATCTTGGTCTCTAAATTTCTATTTTGATGAGTAGCATCCAGCCGTAGTATCCGATTACAAAAATTCCAACTTTCTCCAAAGCCCTAATTTCCGGAAGCCATGAATGAAGGTACTCAAAAAATAATTATGTTTTGACCGAAATATGTACCTGATTGTTTCTGGTGTAACTCTGAACTTTTTGGTCCACAGGGTCTGAAAAAGTTTGCTGAGATATCCTGACTTGTTATCTTTCCATCCTGACAGGTCTGACCTCAATTGGATTCTCTGAGAGAGAGTTATTCCAAATGTCGCAACGTGACCTGTTTTGGGATAATTCAGGAGAGCAAACTTGTACGGCGTGCCACGTGTCACTGTTTGAACTTCGGCCTCTGAAAACGTTTCCTGAGATCGCTCAGCCTGTTAGATTTCCATCCTGATAGGTATGACCTCAATTGGACTCTCTGAGAAAGATTTATTCCAAGTCTCACAACGTGACCTGTTTATGGGATAATACAGGAGAGCAAACTTGTACGGCGTGCCACATGTCACTGGTTCAACTTTGGCCTCTGAAAACGTTTTCTGAGATAGTACAGACTGTGTACCACCTGTCACTTTTTATGAAATTTCATTTGGAGCTTCCTAGCCCAAGATATGACCTTTTTCCCTAGGTCACCCGATTTTGACTCAGATATGGAAGAGGCAGAAACCCTATATTGTACAGATCATAAATCACAAAGTACAACGAATTAGAGGTTTTCCTTTGGACACAAGGTACCTGGAGATCTTAGCTTCGGCCTGTAAACGGATTTATAGCGAAAGTGCTACGATGACTGGTTTTTGCTATATCAAGCCCTAGCATCGTAAGTGCAACAAGTGTCATACATGCCATATCATGCCTTCTTTCAGGCTAGCTCTGATACCATGTTAAATTTTCTGAATTTACTTCAATATGATCTAGGATATTAACTGAGAGAACAACATGTATATCATATCTACAACATATCAATCATGGAGACAATAATGCAAGCACACAAGAGACACAAAGATTTACTTGGGGAAAACCATAAAGGTGAAAAACCCCAATAACTTCCTCAGAGATAGATAGAGCAATGATACAACCAACCAAGAGAGATAGCCATAACCTAGAAGCAGATCCTCCTCCTCCATAAGTGCGCCACTCTTCAGAGAGAGAGATAGTTACTTTTCCGAGTGAGTAAAATAGAGATCTCCTATCTCTATTTATACTCACCTTTTTGCCCAGTGACCTACTGGGGCCGACTTGTCTACTTGGATACATCCACATTATATTATATATTAATTAGGGCCGACCCCATAAGGTGGTCTAATAACCCATCGGCAAGTACACACACTTGCGACACTTGTCAATCCACATGACGACACTTCCTTATAGAGGAATAACACATCTCTTATAAGGGTACGATAAATATATATATAATACACAGATGAAATACATTCCGAAGTTACATATACATCAACACAATTCACCTACCATAAGTGAATAACATCTAGACAATTAGGTACATAGCTTTACTACAATATTGAAAAGCCCTTCCAAGCATAGAGGCATGCAAACCAAGTTTCTCTTTATAATATCATAAAGCAGGTTCTATGTAGAAAATCACTTTCAACTTCGTATACAAACTTGGGTAAGAAATACCACACAAGCTTCGAACTTGATACAACATATAAGAGCACTCCTTCTACACCTTAAGTTAGTTCCATAACTTCGATGTTATCTCTAACAAAGTTCTCTTAACAAGAGTTATCTAACACCATAAGCATGCATATGTACCATAAATCTCACATAGCTATAGACCAAGATATACACCTATCCTTCCATATAATGACATGCAATACTTGTTGAACATTATATAAAATAACAAATGATATATCGTGGTGCAAATATTTGTAGAGTAATGAATCATTTTGATACTCAATCATACTTGATAATTATAATATGAAGTGCATCGATACACGAACATATATTCATGTGCTATATTCCATTTTATGCAAAGGTCCTTATTCAGTAAGTTATATACTTATTCGACTTTTAGAAAACTTATCAACACATCTTTACTGCAGAAATGGAAAGCCTTTTCGAACACAAAAGCATGCAAACCAAATAATCCGCAACATTGTTATGTCATAGTTTTTATTGACAAGAATTCCACTAACCATTAGATGTAACTGTACTATTGATCTCACCATAAGTAAATGAAGACAAAGATATAAACCTATATATCAATATGAGGACATGTCAAAGTTTTTCTCTTACACCCATTAAATACTATTTCAACCATAGATTATGTTGAAAGGTGTAATCATAACCTTAAAAAGATTTGGCTAGGTTATGTTGACTATTATGTTTTACATCATTCACAAAATGTATGCAAACATATTCTTTTTGACACATACCCTTACATAGATCACTATTGATGCAAACTTATCTAAGATAATGTCTTATTCTTTGTTCCCAAAAGACTCTTCACATTTATTTAAGTTCACAAGAAGCTTATCCATTCTTCTATTGTATCTATAATTATATGCTCACACAAATTAAACATAATGCATGTTCTCAACATTAAAGACATGAACATACTCTTCATTTACACTACAAGAATGTTGTTAACGACATAATACTTGATTAATCTTATCACTTCCCTCGTTAGTAATATCAAGGTACAATATATAATAACTGTTACCTTAAATTCTCCGAGCATTTTCTTATTACCAGTTTGGTAGAGCTGGAAGAGGTTTTCTTCTCAACTTATTCTACCTCTTCTTATCATAATGGTAACAATGTATTACTACTACCAAATGTACTCTAAAACTCTAGATGCATTTTCATTATTTACGATACATCAAATTGAATAACATTCATAAATATTTATTTAGGAGAAACTATTTTGGGCAATGCAACGCTCCACCCAACTGTAGGATCTTCGACGGCTTCTACTCAGTCCGTCAGAAGACCACCCCCAAGCTGGGAATTGTGATCCTATTGATGCCCCAAAAATCGCAGCATCAAGCAGCAAGGGATTCTCCCCAGTAAGAAAGCCCAATTAGATCGCTCACCGTTCGGTGTGGGGAATCCGTCCGGTTAACGGTTCCGTCTACCGTAAGATTTAAAGATTCTTGTTCTTTACACCGGTTATGGCCCGATCCATAGTTTATGTATTTCAGTTTTAAATATGATATGCAAGTGCCCTAAGATAAATGCAAGTAACTAATCTAAATTAACCTAAAACAATATAAGCAAATCTAATCTATCCGTGCACGGAGCGAACTGTAGAGATGAGTAATAAACTGCAAGAAACACCTAAAGATCACACAGATAGCCATTTAATCATAAAGATGTTCCTACAACAGAATATGACAGATAATGAAGATAGCTTCAAATTATTCAATACATTCCATTACTCATTTAAGAGAGACATCATTGTACAGGAAAATAGAAAGATCATTCATCACACAGAAGTAATTCATAATAGTAAAGAAAGATCTCACAGTAGTATACGAATGCTATAAGAATAGTCCAACAAACATTCAGCACACATTTCGAGGCAAAACGTCCTCTCCAGGCTTCTATTAGGAAAAATCCAGTTTCTTGGAGCAAGTACCAAAGTACTTCATACAAGCTAGAAAATTTCTTTCAGCTGCAAAAAGTCATCTCTTCTTCTTCTATTTATAAATTTACAAATTGCTCCTTGAGCTAACAGGTGTACCCTAAACTCTAGAATCTTCTAATGTGTCCTTTAGTGCACAATTACAAAACCCACATATTTGTGGAGAGCCTTCCATATAAGACAAAATTAAAGCCAACTGTCATTTTAAAGCAGTTATACAATCAAAGAATTTCATCCTTTTCTCACATTAAGACAAATAAGAATTCCGATGGTTTATTTATTTTATTTGGCTTCCTTTTGCTGACTTGCTGACTCATCCCCACCAACTGGCTCACTTGTGGATGCTTGGCCATCTACACTTTGGATATGTGTGGCCCATTTACTGAGCTCTTTTAAAATAATTTTTCTCCGAACAGATATTGTTGCCTTTGTTGCAATCTCATGCTTGCGTAGATCTGATTTGACTTGTGTTGCTCCTGCTGCTGCTTCTTGTGCAATTGCTTCCAGAAATTTGACATGCACAACGTGTTGGCCAATGAGCTATTGGAGTTCATCTTGCGTTATCATGTCTACCTTTTTAACATAGTCCAATCCTTGGTCCAACTCGCCTTGTAACTCAACCAATCGATGTTCTCGTTCTGGGAATTGATTGATAGTTTCTGGCTGAACCAAGTGGCACTTGCCATGGGATTCTCTAATTTTGGAGTAGAAAGAGTGACATTTGCGGACATTCTTTCTGATCTCCAAGATTAGCCTGGTGCCACAATCTTTACTGAATTCAAGGACTCCTGCATCTAAGTCAAATTCTTCTTCGATGGTGGCACGCAAGTTTGAGGGGAATCCAGATTTTCCTCTTCTCCACTCAAATTGTTGTTTTAACTCTTCCACATGTTTTGAAAATTTGTCTCTATTCTTTAAGGCTCCAACTTCGATGGCTGTCATTTTCAGGATCATTTCTTTCACGTTGCAAATTTTTCCTAAGATCAGCACCAGCAGCTGATGGCCTTTTATTGGCATTTCAAATGCTTGTTTGTGAAACGTGAACATGTCTTGCTTGTTTTCCATTGCTTCTTTGAGTTGTTTCAACAATTGCTCCTTTTCTTGAATTAACCCCTCATACTGATCCCTGGGGAGATAAATTTGTTGGGCCCTGCTGGCTTTGAGCTCCTCCAATTCTGATATCCCAGCCCTTAAGTTCTTTTGCTCATCTTTGGAGATGGCCAGCTATATCTCTAGTGAATTCTTCTCATTCTCAAGTTGTAGAGCTCCCAAAGTTATCCTTAACTTCTCTTCTGTCAATTCCCTGTATTTCTTCTTTAATTCATTTGCTTCTAGAACCTCCCTCTTCCTGTCATCTTTTATTTTGAATCATTGATCTCTGTAATGTTTTACCTCATTCATTAACCAATCAATATTGGCTCTACTCGCTTCGGTTGATGCCACAGTCCATTGGGCCTGGAATGAAGGGTCTACATCAGTTCATTGAACCAGTGTAGTTTCTGATACCACAAATTCATATATGTTTTTCGCACTTTCCATTTTCCTAACTCTCCTGTTAATGATAGCCCTTTTCCGCTCGTGAGGATATATGGAATCCAGGTTGGCCACCTAGCATGTTGATGTATATGTAACTTCAGAATGTATTTCACATATATGTATATTGTATTCCTATAGAGATGTTATTATTCCTCTATACAGAAGTATCGTCATTTATATTGTAAGTGTCGTAACTTATAATTGATGGGTTATTAGACCACCTTGTTGGGGTCAGCCCTATATAAGTCATGTGGGTCAAAGGGTTATTAGACCACCCTAGTACGGGTCGGCCCAGTCAACATTATGTTAAGTGGTTAAGTTGAGGCCGACCTAGTTGAGTAAAGGTCAAGTCAAGTTAGTGTATAAATAGAGAGTGTGTCTCTCTCATTTTACACATTCTATTATGTCACTCACACTTTGCAGAGTCGCGCACTTGTGGAGGAGGAGGCTCTGCTGCTAGGAGAAGACTATGTCTTGTATTCTGGTTGTATCATTGCTCTATCTATCTCTGAGGAAGTTATTGGGGTTTTTCACCTTTATGGTTTTCCCCAAGTACACTCTGTGTCTCTTGTGTGCTTGCATTATTGTGTCCATGATTAATATGATGTAGATATGCTATACATGTTGTTCTCTCAGTTAATATCCTAGATCAGATTGAAGTAAATTCTGAAAATTTAACATGGTATCAGAGCTAGCATGATATGGCATGTATGACACGTGTTGCACTTACGATGCTAGGGCTTGATATAGCAAAAAACAGTCATCGTAGAACTTTAGCTATAAATCCATTTTGGCGAAGTTTTCGATCTGAAACTTTTACAGGTCGAATATCAGATCCCCATGTACCTTGTGTCCAAAGGACAAGCTCTAATTCATTGTACTATGTGATTCATGATCTGTACAATATAGGGTTTCTTCCTTTTCCAGATCTGAGTCAAAAAGAGGTGACCTTGGAAAAAAGGTCATAACGTGGGCTAGTAAGCTCCAAATAAAATTTCGTAAAACATGACAGGTATTACACAGACTGTACTATCTCAGGAAAATTTTTCAGAGGCCGAAGTTGAACCAGTGACACGTGGCATGCCGTACAAGTTCGCTCTCCTGTATTATCCCATAAATAGGTCACATTGTGACACTTGGTATAACTCTCTCCCAGAGAATCCAATTGAGGTAAAACCTATCAGGATGAAAAGATAACAGGTTAGGATATATCAGGAAACGTTTTCAAACCCTGTGGATCAAAAATTTTGGAGATACACTAGAAATAATCAGGTACATATTTCTATCAAAACAGAATTATTTTTTAGCACCTTCATTCATGGCTTCCAGAATTTAGGGTTTCGGAGAAAGTTGGAATTCTTGTAATTAGAGACCACGGCTGAATGCTACTCATCAAAATTGAAATTTAGAGACCAAGATCATAATTTTTGGTTGGGAAGAAGGACGAGCTTGATCTGACCCTAGTTTGAGACTTTGATTAGAAAAGTGGAAAATTCATGCTTCTGTAAAAATGGGAATTTTTGAAATCTGTGACCACAGCTGGAAGCTCCTCAGAAAAATAGAAGCTTAGAGCTTTGGATCAAACCTTTTGATTGGGCAGAAGAGTGGGCTTCATCAAACCCTAGTTGAGTGTCATGTCCCAAATTTGGTATTGGGTCACAATGGCCTAATCACATTGGCTCTATTCATTAGAGTTTGTCAAATTGATGCTAAAGGTCAAATAATTGCCAAGGAGGAAAATTACTAGTTTCCTAGGTTTGGGGTGGAAGCTTTGGGATTTGGAATAATGGGGATAATAAATGATGTTTGAACATTAGAATGGAATAAATATTTAATAAAGGAGATAAATAAATATATACAAGTGAAAATCAAATTGGCATTTCATGATGAAGACACATGGAGGAAGTGGGACCCACATATGGCTAGATTTCCCCACTACATTTGGCATCATTCTCTCACCAATTCGAATTCAAGGTGAATGGTAACATAATTGGGGGAGTCCAAAAGATATTATTCATTGCATGACTCATCCAAGGTCGAAATATAGAGGAAGAGTAACTCCCATGGAAGAGGAAGAGGCAATTTGGAGCTAGTGAGACACTTGGGCTAGATTCCCTAGCTCTATGACAACAATGATGAAGATGCTATGACACCTATGACACAAATCAGACCTGAAGGCTGACATATGACATATATGACATGTCAGGTCTAAAAATAGACTCCAAGAGGGCGCTCAAGGGTGTTAGGGCAGCTAAGATGCTTCCACATGTGATTTGGTGGAAGTGGGAGACTAGGAATTGTTGTACAAGTGGCGTTCTTTGGAATCTCTTCCCAACTTGAGTTGGCATGAGTCTCTTGGAAGGAATTCGACCCATGGAGGACATTAGAAGTTTATAAATGTCGATAACAAAGAATGAAACCATCTTTTTGATCATTTGTAGAATTTGCAATTGCATTTGTGAAGAGGGAGAGCTAGTGGATGACTAGTTTCTTGCCTTAGCCAATTTCGAGGGTGAAATATTCCCATCCAAGTTGGTAATTGGAAAGGCCATTCAGACCTTTCATTTGGAGCTTTAATGGAGTCTTTATTTGCAGGTGTAAGCTACAGGGCAGCTCATGGTTTCTTCTATTGCAGCTCACTCCTTCAACCATTTCCAGTTTTGATGTCATATTCTTGATCCTTGAGGGAGGGCGTTTTTGGTGAGCTATTGTACTCTTTGGGGAAGATTTTAATGCCCCATTTCTTTTGTAATATGACGAAAATACTGTTTTCTTCATCTCCAAAAAGTTTCAGGTCTAAATTCCAAGTAGAAATGTATAAATCTCATTTTTAATGGAAGAACAATGCCATTTCCCCACTACCTTGTTGTGAGCCAATGTATTGATGATGATTTCGAATGAATGGATGATTATCTGATATATTTGTGGTCAATATAATTCCATGGATGTCTTATACAAGTTTCATGTACTGTACTTGAGCATTTGAATCATTTTTACTCAGTTTAGTTGTATTGGGAGGTGAAATAGTGCCATTTCCCCAAGGGTCGAATTGGGGATTTTTGCAGTTGAATGGGAGAGGGTGAGAACAGTTGTAATAAGCCATTAATGGTGCATATGAGACCTTAATAACATACTTAACACATTACATACCTCTGTTCATAAATTTAAGTGGGTTTGGAGGCATTTGGGAACCCATTTTCAGTACTTACCTCAGGGGGATTTGAACCCCAAATTACTAGTAAAATTGCATACTTGGTCCAGAATCTTAAGAGAGTTTTCAGAGGTCCTTTGGTGGCCATATATCATCCCTGAACATCATATTCAAGTCCTAATATCATTAATACACCTTCCTTGAATATTTGAAGGCATTTCGAGTCAATTTGAGACCTAGAGACCAATACTAGTCAAAGGGAAATCACTAGTAAAGTTACCTACATTGACCAGAATTGAAAGAGGATTTGCAGAAGTATTTTAAAGGTCCAAATGCATCCCTGAAACAAATATTTATGTTCTAATATCATTCATATACCTTCTCAGAATATTTGGGATCATTTGGGGCAAATTTGGGACCTAGAGATCAAAACTAGTCAAAGGTCGAACTAGGAAAAAAAAAGTGGAAAATTGCCATTTTAATAAAATTCCTAACAAGGGACATTACAGTGGTATCAGAGCATGGTCTTGGCACCTGATGTGGTAGAACATTAATGAATACCAGGAGTCAAAGAAATAAGCCACCACCCTTAGAAACTGAAACTGGATGTACTTTGGTGAAAGGGAAGAAGTAGGAGAAGAAGTGCATTCATTGGTCACCATGAGTAAGGATGAGAAAGGAACCTTAAAGGAGAATGAGGAGTTTAGGAAATTACTTGAACCATCCTTTGAAGACAAGTGGAGACAATACTTTCAAGAGTTCAGATTGTTGCTTAGTGGAATTGGAAGCAACTCGGAAAAAGTAATGAGCAATGGTTCTCTTTTCAAGGAAAAGGATGAAACAATTTATGCCACAAAAGAGGAACCTAATGTAATTGTGGAACACGAGGTACATGTTGATATGCAGGTTCTTGAAGATGCTACACTAAAACAAGAAGAAGGACAAGCACTTGTCCTTGTTCAAAGGGATTATGAGTTGCCTCATGGAGAGAGTTGCAAAGCCTTGAAGAGGTACATGATCTCACAATAGTTGGACCAACCAATTATGGAGAAGATGAATTAAATATTTCAATGGGTAAGAGTTGTAAAGAATTAAATTTGGTTCATAATTCCTCACCCCACACTTCTTTTCCAACCACATCACTTTGGGATGAAAATTGGGTGAAAGGTTTTTTCCTAGTGGTGCCACATGAGGGGGATGAAACTGATACCTCTCCTTTTGATGATGACATGAATAGAGCACCTCATTATTTAGAATTGCAGCAGCATATTGCTTTACCTTATGATGATACATATCCTCATGGATGTATGGATGAGACTTCTTTGAGTCCTTTGAATTCTCCTTGTTTTTCCTGCTCATTATTTGGTTCAGATTTTAGTGGAGATTCTTCATTCACTTCTTGGATGAAAGAATGCATGGCTGAATATTTTGATGCATATCACATTCTCTTGGAGCAGCACTATTGGACATGGGATCCTCACCTATGTCATTGGAGCAGATTTGATGGGTCACTTGAAGATTGTATGCACTTGGAAAATGGTGGTCTACATGCTTGGAGGTATAAGAACTTTCATGACTCTTTGATGAAGCATCTCCTTTATGTACATTTTCATTATGTTGTTATGTACTTTGATGATATATATTTTGTACTCATGATGTTTGGAAGAATGCATACAAGAAAATGGGATCTAGGAATCCTCTTATCTGATGGTATGGGTTGGAGAGCACTTTTAATTGTTGGGGTGCAATACAAGCAATGGAACCCTGGAATAATTTTTAGCTCATTGGTTTCATATTTTTTGGGGAAGCAAGCAGTATGGGAGATGGATTCCCCACTTAATAAAGTGATTTTAATCAGAGTAGTGCAGCAGCAAGCATGGTGGTTCCTCTCTAAAATCTTCATGGAAACTCAAAGACTCAAGGTTGGGCAATTCAATGGCAACTTCAAAGAATTATACAGAAAGCAGATTCTTCAACACCCACATTTAAAATTGCTTAAGGACAAGCAATATTGGGAAGGGAGGATTTGTCATGTCCCAAATTTGGTATTGGGTCACAATGGCCTAATCACATTGGCTCTATTCATTAGAGTTTGTCAAATTGATGCTAAAGGTCAAATAATTGCCAAGGAGGAAAATTACTAGTTTCCTAGGTTTGGGGTGGAAGCTTTGGGATTTGGAATAATGGGGATAATAAATGATGTTTGAACATTAGAATGGAATAAATATTTAATAAAGGAGATAAATAAATATATACAAGTGAAAATCAAAGTGGCATTTCATGATGAAGACACATGGAGGAAGTGGGACCCACATATGGCTAGATTTCCCCACTACATTTCGCATCATTCTCTCACTCATCCAAGGTGGAAATATAGAGGAAGAGTAACTCCCATGGAAGAGGAAGAGGCAATTTGGAGCTAGTGAGACACTTGGGCTAGATTCCCTAGCTCTATGACAACAATGATGAAGATGCTATGACACCTATGACACAAATCAGACCTGAAGGCTGACATATGACATATATGACATGTCAGGGCTAAAAATAGACTCCAAGAGGGTGCTCAAGGGTGTTAGGGCAGCTAAGATGCTTCCACATGTGATTTGGTGGAAGTGGGAGACTAGGAATTGTTGTACAAGTAGCGTTCTTTGGAATCTCTTCCCAACTTGAGTTGGCATGAGTCTCTTGGAAGGAATTCGACCCATGGAGGACATTAGAATTTTATAAATGTCAGTAAAAAAGAATGAAACCAGCTTTTTGATCATTTGTAGAATTTGCAATTGCATTTGTGAAGAGGGAGAGCTAGTGGATGACTAGTTTCTTGCCTTAGCCAATTTCGAGGGTGAAAGATTCCCATCCAAGTTGGTAATTGGAAAGGCCATTCAAACCTTTCATTTGGAGCTTTAATGGAGTCTTTATTTGCAGGTGTAAGCTACAGGGCAGCTCATGGTTTCTTCTATTGCAGCTCACTCCTTCAACCATTTCCAGTTTTGATGGCATATTCTTGATCCTTGAGGGAGGGCGTTTTTGGTGAGATATTGTACTCTTTGGGGAAGCTTTTAATGCCCCATTTATTTTGTAATATGAATTAAATACTCTGTTCTTAATCTCCAAAAAATTTCAGGTCGAAATTCCAAGTAGAAATGTATAAATCTCATTTTTAATGGAAGAACAATGCCATTTCCCCACTACCTTGTTGTGAGCCAATGTATTGATGATGATTTCGAATAAATGGATAATTCTCTGATATATTTGTGGTCATTATAATTCCATGGATGTCTTCTACAAGTTTCATGTACTGTAATTGAGCATTTGAAGCATTTTTACTCAGTTTAGTTGTATTGGGAGGTGAAATAGTGCCATTTCCCCAAGGGTCGAATTGGGGATTTTTGCAGTTGAATGGGAGAGGGTGAGAACAGTTGTAATAAACCATTAATGGTGCATATGAGACCTTAATAACATACTTAACACATTACATACCTCTGTTCATAAATTTGAGTGGGTTTGGAGGCATTTGGGAACCCATTTTCAGTACTTACCTCAGGGGGATTTGAACCCCAAATTACTAGTAAAATTGCATACTTGGTCCAGAATATTAAGAGAGTTTTCAGAGGTCTTTTGGTGGCCATATATCATCCCTGAACATCATATTCAAGTCCTAATATCATTAATACACCTTCCTTGAATATTTGAAGGCATTTCGAGTCAATTTGAGACCTAGAGACCAATACTAGTCAAAGGGAAATCACTAGTAAAGTTACCTACATTGACCAGAATTGAAAGAGGATTTGCAGAAGTATTTTAAAGGTCCAAAGGCATCCCTGAAACAAATATTTATGTTCTAATATCATTCATATACCTTCTCAGAAGATTTGGGATCATTTGGGGCAAATTTGGGACCTAGAGATCAAAACTAGTCAAAGGTCGAACTAGGAAAAAAAAAGTGGAAAATTGCCATTTTAATAAAATTCCTAACAAGGGACATTACATTCGGGGTCACATCCAGTGAATCCGGAAGTTTCAAAGGAAAAATTGAGGAGTGAAACTTTGAAGTTTTCAAATTCTGAATATACCATCTTGATCAGCTCATCAAAGCACATATTTCTAGCCTTTCGGAAGTTTGAATTTTTGGGGTTTCTCTGACAAACCCTAATACAACTCCAGATCCAGTTCTTGCAAATCAAGTGGATTGGTTTAATCCTAGAAGACGATGGATTGGTCACCTACATAAGTGAAGAAGTTCCTGTTTTAGATGGAGATGAGGCTAAGGCCTTACATAAGAAGATTACAAGCAATATCGACAGGTATGACTTATCCAGGTATGTTTCAAGATTTGTTCATGATTAAGTTTATGGTATATTTGTCTTCATATTATTACGGTTAGTACAATCTTGATTAAATCTAGACTTGTCGTATCACCTTAATAAAATTATGAATGCATGATAGAATATTTTCATTGATTAGGGTGTTGAAACTTATGATTGTACTAATGCATTGTGATGTTGTATGAGTTTTATGTTGTTCGCTAACATAAAAGGTACACCAAGAAAGACAAATCATGTTCTACTTCAAGAACATATGATCATGGTGACATGAAGACAAAGATTCATCCATTGTCATGGATCACATAGAAGATCTACTTACGAGGTATGTATAACTTGGTTCTACAATGGTTAACTTATGAGACATTATGCAGGTATGTTAGACATAACCAACTAGCATACTAATCCAGGTATGTTTTTCCTATATCAAGCTAGAATCCTACCTTGTGTTAGGATCTTATATTGTTGTGTTGTTGATAATGATTATTCATGAAGTCATAGGTTTGAATAGTCATGGTTGTATACATATTATGTTTCTTACCATAATTGATGATATGACTAACTAGAAGAATCATGAAGTTATAGGTTTGAGTAATCACAGGTTTATGCATTGATGATTTAACTAATCAGAAAAGTCCTCTGATCAAATAAGAATATGCATAAGTAAAAGAAGACTTCCCTGAAACCTTGAATACTAATGTTTATTATCTGTGAATGATCATGACTATACATGTTTAAGATTATTGTGTTTTGATAGTATTAAGATTACACTAATAAATGTGTGATTATGTATGAGACCTCAAGGATAACACAATGATGATACTAATAAGAATGCATAGGGACCAAGGATGAATATAAGTTCAAGAACAGGTAATCCAGGAAGCAAAGATCAAGAGGGAGCACAGTCTAGCAGCTCCTGCAAGGATGCAGATATTCAGAGGGAGTTGACCATCTTTCTTCATTCCACAACAGAAAGGTGTAGAAGAAGCTACTTTAGCAGCTCCTGATAGAAAGCAAAGACTCAGAGGGAGTCCACCCAACAAACAAACAAAGATAAGTATTTTAATTACCACTTCTTACAAATTTTGTTGTTTAAATAAAATTGTTCAATGATACATATGCTTATGTTCCTAGACTTAGGATATGTATTTTGCATATTTGCATTAATGAACAAGATACTACTAATATGCATATGATGGGTAAGTGGCCTATGGAACTGTACAACATTCCATTGCTACTTATCTAGAATGAAACCTCTTTGCTAACATGTTGGGAGTTGTGCACACTCTTAACAATGTTCTGGTAGAGACTGGAAGGCATCTAGAAAGTTATGGAACATGGATACATGTTGTATTGATGCATTGGCTAAGATAATTGCATGATTGTATGACATATTTCTTTATGTGTAAGAATTTGTCTGAAAATTATGAGATGTTTCTAATCATGCAATTTAACTTGTTTTGTAGGAAAGACCGTATACCTTCACCTACAAAAGAAGGACTACAACATTTGTTCAAGAAACAAAATTATCTATTGAAGATATTGAAGTTCCCAGGATATGGGGAGAATGCCTTGATCCATCGATCATGAAGAACAATGTTTGGGATGCGGTCCCAAGAGCTGAAGGGAAGTCTGTTGTGACTTCCAAATGGAACTATCAGATCAAGCATGCTGCAGATGGCATCATAGAGAAATATAAAAGTGATGAAATAGAAGATACACCAGATATATTTCAAGACAGCTTTCTTGAATGGTGTAGTCATATATGTGTGTAGAACTTGGTAGGATAAACAGCTTTCTATCCAGTTTGGGCTTTACCGAGAGTAAAGCGGATTCCAACCTTTACTACAAGGTTGAGGAAGGGAATCTTGTGATTCTACTCCTATATGTGGATGAATTGTTTGTAACAGGAGATGACAGATTGATTGCAGATACTAAGAGGAAGCTTGCTGCTGAATTCGATATGAAAGATTTGGGAATGATGCATTATTTCCTAGGTATGGAGGTGTGGCAGAATGCAGGTGGGATCTTCCTTGCTCAAGAGAAGTACACAGTAGATATCATGAAGAGATTTGGGATGATGGATTGCAAGGCCATGGCCACACCTATGGCATCGAATCTGAAGCTTTTATGTGATGCTTCATCTGAGCCGGTTGATGTCTCTATGTATCATCAGATGATTGGGTCTTGATGTACCTGACGAACATGAGACCAGATATTTGCTTTGCGGTGAACACATTAAGCCAATTCCTGACGGATCGGAGGAGTGTTCACCTGGTTGCTGTAAATCTTGTTCTGAGGTATGTGAAGGGTACAGTGGATTATGGGCTCAAGTATGAAGTGAATCAAAAGTTTAACCTACAGGGTTATGTTGATTCAAATTGGGTTGGCAGTGCTGCAGATAGGAAGAGCACATCTGGGTGCTGCTTCAGTATGGGATCAGGTGTGATATCTTGGTTTAGCAGGAAGCAGTCCTGCGTAGCACTGAGTATAGCTGAGGCAGAGTACGTTGCAGCCTGTTCAGCTAGTTGTGAGGCAGTATGGCTACAGAAGCTACTGTCTGAGTTATTTGATCTCCCGTTGGATGCTACTGGTATCTTTTGTGATAACCGGAGTTGTGTGAAGCTGTCCGAGAACCCAGTGTTTCATGACAAGTCGAAACACATAGAGAGCAAATATCACTATATCATGGATATGGTGCAGAGAGGAGTTGTGAAGCTCCTGTACATTGCGACGAACGAGCAGATTGCAGATGTGCTGATGAAACCACTAGCCAGAGTGAAGTTCGAGTACTTCAGAGAGAGGCTTGGTGTTCTTCGGATTGATGACTCTTTGAGGAAGAAGTGAAGGACACATTTGTTGAATCCATTCCAAGCATGTTGAAAGGAGGATCGTTCACATGGCTGTGGATGTAAGCGCTGGATGATGAGCATCAGGATGATGTTCTAGTTTCTGCTTTGTATGATCAGTTGGATCATTTATATATGTATGTATGCATCATGTTGGATGCTGGATATGATGAGTTGGATCATTTATATGTATGTACACATCATGTTGGATGCTGGATATGATTGGTTGGATCATTTGTATATATTTTGTGTATGCATCATGTTGGATGCTTGGATCATGTATCTGTATATATATTAGGTGAATACATTGTATGATCAGGTAGATCATGTATGTTGATATGTCTCATGTATGATCAGGTGGATCATGTATTTGTAATTGTATCAGGTGGATGCATTGTATGATCAGGTGGATCATGTATGATGATATGTATCAGGTAGATACTTGGTATGCATCAGGTAGATGCATTGTATGATTAGGATGATCATGGATGACGAGCTTCAGGATGTTGCTCCAGATGACATGCAGTAGGATGTTCCAGTGATGATGATCAGGACAATCATGTGTACATCAGGATGACGTATGGTGAGTATCAGGCTGATACTCTGTGGCCGTGGAACAGGTTGTGCAGATAAGCATGTAATTTGTCCCCTGGGATATTTGCAGATAGTCTTTCGAGGTTTTGCCTATGGCATGTAATTTGTACCCTGGGATATCTGCAAATGCTCTTTCGAGGTTTTGCTTGGGAGGACATATAATTTGTGCCGTGGGAGATCTGTAGATAGTCTTCTGAGGTTTTTCCTATGGCATGTAATTTGTGCCTTGGGATATCTAACAGATGCTCTTTCGCGGTTTTGTCCTATGGCATGTAATTTGTGCCCTGGGAGATCCGATAGGTTGAGCCGTGTGCTCGTAATCAGTCTTGGGATGCTCTTTCGAGGTTTTTCCATGAGCATATGTAATTTGTGCCCTGGGAGATCTGATAGGTTGAGCCTTGTGCTCGTAATCAGTCCTGGGATGCTCTTTCGAGGTTTTGTGGTGACCACATGTAATTTGTGCCCTGGGAGATTCGATAGGTTGAGCCTTGTGCTCGTAATCAGTCCTGGGGTTCTCTTTTGAGGTTTTGTGGTGGGGTCACATGTAATAAGTCCTGGAGATCTGGACAGGATGAAAAAGGCCTCAGATGCTCTTTAGGGTTCTTGCTAGTCAAGAGACTCTTTTAAGGTTTTGTGACACACGTAATAAGTCCTGAGATTTCCACAGTATTTCCAGTGATGACGAAGACCTGCAGGTGGTGGGCCTACATCCAGTATGAAAAAGGACTGGCTCTGTAGAACTTCCTATGACGAGTAGATTCAGAGATTGATTGAGATAGCAGCAGCAGTGACGATGATTCATAGAAGATGACTTGTCCTAGAAGACCTGTGTCGAGAAATACCTTCCTAGTTAAGAGGGAGTGTTGATGTATATGTAACTTCAGAATGTATTTCACATATATGTATATTGTATTCCTATAGAGATGTTATTATTCCTCTATACGGAAGTATCGTCATTTAGATTGTAAGTGTCGTAACTTATACTTGATGGGTTATTAGACCACCTTGTTGGGGTCGGCCCTATATAATTCATGTGGGTCAAAGGGTTATTAGACCACCCTATTGGTGGTCGGCCATGTGGGTCAAAGGGTTATTAGACCACCCTAGTACGGTTCGTCCCAGTCAACATTCTGTTAAGTGGTTAAGTTGAGGCCGACCTAGTTGAGTAAAGGTCAAGTCAAGTTAGTGTATAAATAGAGAGAGTGTCTCTCTCATTTTACACATTCTATTCTCTCACTCACACTTTAGAGAGTGGTGCACTTGTGGAGGAGGAGGGTTTGCTACTAGGAGAAGACTATCTCTTGTATTATGGTTGTATCATTGCTCTATCTATCTCTGAGGAAGTTATTGGGGTTTTTCACCTTTATGGTTTTAGCCAAGTAAACACTGTCTCTTGTGTGCTTGCATTATTCTGTCCATGATTAATATGCTGTAGATATGGTGTACATGTTGTTCTCTCAGTTAAGATCCTAGATCAGATTGAAGTAAATTCTGAAAATTTAACATAACACCATTTTCTGGGGTTGTACGGGGTCAATGCTAGTCCTTCAGTACAAACAACCCCTTCTTGAGCTATCCCTGGTTGGTCTATCAGCGGCGGATCCAACTGCATGTTTTGTGGAGTAGACGGTTATGGCTCAGGATTTTTCTCAGTCTTCTCCCTTTGCTTCCTTTGAGATAGGTTGCTAATTCCTTTTGTAATCTGTCTGCTTCTTCCAACAAAATCATCTCTTCTTCTTTCTCCTCTTGCAGTTTAGAAGCATGTTCCTGGAGGATTCTTTCTTCTTCTTCTCTTTGGGCCCTCACTTCCTCTTCCTTATGGCTTCTAGGAGTCTCATCTTCCAAATATTTTTTCTCCTAATCCCTCTAGATTCTAGCAGCTTCTTCTTGCTGCTGCAATTGAACAGCCTGCTCTCTCTAGATTCTTGTTTCCTCTTGTTCTATTCCTGTTAGATCTCCTAATTGGGACACTGATGCTTCATGTTCCTTTTAGATTAGGCCGACAAGCCTGGGAGAAGAGCTCTTTGCACCTTTCATCTTGTAGTGCTTTCCTAATTCTGTTAAGTTCCGAGCACTACGGAAAAACTCTTCCTTGTTGTCCTTAAGATGGGCGTACTTGAATCTGGTTTTGACATCAATAATATGTTTGGAAACTTCACCACAAGGGTCATGCCTTCTGAAAAACTTCGTACTGAAATGGAAGATGTCTAAATCTTGAACATGTTTTTCTCCTCCCTTGGCCTTTGGGAGGTTGTATGCGCCAATAGTGAAAGGCATTGGCGGGTGCATCCCTTTCTTCCTTTCAGTGAGGACTCTACTGATTCCGCCAATGTTGAAGAGTTTCCTTATGGCTTCCCTGTGAATCACAAAATCTATAGCATTTCTGGGAAGCAAAAAGGGATCTACAGATCCTCCATTCATTCGGATATAGGTACCTTCTATACTATGATAATAATCGCCAAATGCTTCGATAATGGGCAAGGCGTTCTCTGACATGCAATCTGGTTCCTTTACAAAAATAAGCTGGTATAGAGGCGTGATGAATTTCTCGCAAACCTGCTTGTAATAGCTTGCGTATTTACTTGCCCATGTGAGTTGATAGGCCATGAATAGAGACGTTTCCTTTGGCTTCCATGAGCAGCCCAAGTTTGAGAAGGTATCTTTGCTCAATAAGCAGTCTATCAAATATGAAGACATGAAGAAATATGCTTTCTTCTGAGTCATCCCTCCCTGTGCCGCAGTTAACTGTGAGGCCAGACTATCTGAAATTATGTTGGCCCAATTAAAAATTGTGCCAATCATGGTGATATGAAAAATTACTGGCACCCATCCGATCTTAAAAATATTTCCATTAGGCATGCTAAAGAGCCAACTCAACATCAGAATGATTAGTCTATAAGGAGTCTTTAGGAGGTTGCTGTCATATTCATTGTTATTCCTCCTTCTTATCTGTCTATCAGCTATCATCATTTTCCTGGCGGCGTCCAGTCGGTCCATAGGATGTTTTTCTATCCATTTATCATCTAACCAAGCTCTGGGTTGAGGTAATTAGTAGGTGGCTATGATATGCTCAGGAGCAAAAGATGCTAGGTTCATCCCATTTTTATCATTTATGAACCTAGTGTCAGTCCTGACATGAGGGATCAACCAGCCAATGACTTTAGAACATGGGATGAGTCGTTGCCTTATGGAGGTAAGACCTTCAGATGTTTGCATAGACCAGAAAATTTTCTATGGGGGCTTGAGAACTGTTTTGGTCCATGATAAACCTATATATCTCACCCCACTGGAATTCTGAGGCAGAGCTCCCAGGGGGCACAATGGTGGTAGCTTGTGTATCAGTAAACATTGTCTCGAGTGAAGTGTCCAACAGGATTTCTACGTCTAAATCTGAGTCGATCTTTTGCACGGCTTTCTTCCTTCCAGACCTCCTATGCATGATAATCCTGCGGTGAGCAGGGCAATGAAAATAAGGCGTATGTAGACATTCAACCATTATTAAAATGCAAATCCTCCTATAGATTTGTGAAAGAAAATATGACAGAGTTGGATTTAACTAGATGACCTTCAAGCATTAGCAAAACAGTTATGAAAAAAATCCAGAATATGCCACTTGCATAATATGGAAGTTGTTTTAACAAAATGATCAACTAATTCACAATTGTAGCTACTATTTCACAGTTTGAAAATCATGAGACATACTAGACGCAAATGCCAACAAGCTATACAAGCCACTGTGGTTTCATATATAAGATAAATGGAACTATGGTTTAATTATTCTTGGAATGATAGTTCTGGAACCTATGTGACATCTTAGGATCATGGCGACCCTGATTTCATGTTTAATTAGCCTATCATGACAAAGCTACTTCGTTGTCAATGTAATGCCAAGAGTAAAGACAAGAGTTTAGGAAGTCTACAAACCAAGAAATCGACATGGTGGCAAGGTAGCGAGAAAGCTTCTCATTTGCACTATTACTTTGTTCAATATGTAGGTGCCTTCCAAATCAAAATACCTAGCCAAGACAGACTAATGGAGGAAAAAGGAACTGGAGCAGTTAATAGCGTCATGACATTCACAGAAATGCGCAAGCACCTATAATGTTTTGTATGCCTGGTGAAACCACTGCATTCGCGCAAGTGAAGCAGGTAAATAACGCATCGGTGGTTTCATTGGGTTCTTCTTCCACGGCGACTTGCCTCTATAAGCAAAATGTTGAGCTATTCATAATGTTCCTACCGCTAGCCCATCAATTCTTTCTCACATGCTCTAAGGTGGTTTTGGTCGAGAACTGTGGGTTTTAGGTGGCCTCAGAGTGAAAGGTATCGTCGCTTGGCAACGATTTTCCATGGGGTGTGCGTGGATACAGCGTTTTAACCAGAAACGAGCACTTAGCTATGGGTTCAAGCGTGGAACGCAAGATATGCGGCCATCAAGATATAAACGGAAAAACCCAAAGACGATAAGATACGTGAAAAACTTACTTAGGACTCCAAGTACGCGATAGTGGGAAACATTTGAAGCGCGCATGGGAGGGTAGGGCCTTCCAGGCTCTGGTTTGCATACGGTGGTTCCGTGTCTTCGTGGCTTTGACTCATGACTAACCAGTTAATGCGTATAAGTTTGTTTTTCATATATATATAGTCGATAAAAGTGTATAAAAGGGGTGCATGTCCAAACAAGAACCTCGGAAAACAAAGAGAGGAGGGGCCGAGCACCTACCTGTCAGCTTGGTTGTGTTCCCCGGTGGCTAGTGATCATTCCAAGATGGGTAGCAGTGCAGTCAGAGTTCGATATTGAACAACGAGCTCCATTCTCCTATGGCAATGGTCGATTGATTTTGAAATCTCATTCTACACACTCATATAGGGGAGGAAATTAATTCACGTACGTGATAGGTTGGCGGAGTTATGAGCACAAGGCTCCAGAACTTGTGCATTCAAAATGGCACATGGGCACATTCATGATCCTACCAACTTCGTGTTTGCACACGCACCAAAATGAAACTTTGTGCCAAAGCGACGATCATAACGTTAAGTCCTGCGCCAAAGCGGTGGTTATGACATTAAATCTATGTGTTTAAGCGCTGATCGTGACGTTAAGTCCTGTGCCAAAGAGGTGATTGCAACATTAAATCTTTGCGATGATAACGCTGTGCCAAAATTAGACTTCGAGGAGAGATGAGGCGTGGATTTGGAAACAAGAGCTATATAGATAAACCTTGCACCTTTGGCACAAGTTTTAGTCACAAAATATGTGCTAATGGGAACTGTGCCAATGAGATTTTATGTCGGTGTTCTTAAGGACAAATCTTGTGCCAAAGCGCTCATCCTATCATTAGGAATTGCGCTGATGGCGGCCGAGCTAGACTTAGACTCTGCAAAAGAATCATGCGTTAATATGGCGCAGACTTTAACCTTTGATTTGCGCAAGGATATTTCGCTGAAAAGCTGATTTTTGGCAACAAGGCAGAAGCATAAGTCTTAGAAAGTGCGCCTTCCACACAAGACATAAGCCTAAAGTTTGCGCTTTTAAAAGCACACAGTTTAACCCTTTCCATTGCACCTTTAGCGTAGAAATATAAGCTTCCAATCTATGCTTTGAGTGCGTGCAGAATTAAGCTTTAAAACAGTGCACTGCTTTTCAATAGAAGGAAAAAATGCCTTAGTCAAAAAATCAAAGAGAACTATAAGGGTCAGCACTTTTAGGAAAAGTTGAAGATTAAGTGAGAAAGATTTGATCAAAACGAGTGCTTAAACCAAAAGAATAGGAGAGACCCAATATTTACAAAAATTTTGGGGGGATGTTGCAGCAACAATAATTGGCGATTCGCTGGCGAACACAGATCTCTGAAACAAAATCTTGTCATGACTTCAAATGACATTTAAAATCACAGCTCCAAGTGCAACAAGAATGACCCATAATTCAACTTTTAAGAATGGAGTGATCTCTTAATCATATTGGTCTTTGGGAGAAAGGAGACTAAGACATGTACTTCCTTCAAACTCTCTCAGGGCTAGAGCATGGATTTAATTCTTTTAGGGATTGTCTTCATGATGTCCTGACCAAAAGAGGACTCGACATGATCATAACAATACTTCAGAGGGATATCCATCCATTTGTTCCTCATTCCCATGCTATCTACATCCTTTTGGATGTTTATGTATTTGACAGCTTTTGCTGTTTGAGCCTTCCAGAAATAGTTTCCTTAAAATTTCAATCTTTGATTTGGGTCCTTCAATCCATAATGTCCTTTTGTGTGAGAAAGAGATTTGATTCGATTTATCAAGCCTCACGGACGGAGAAGAACCTAGCTTGAGCTGAGTCTTTTGAACAGATTTCTTGACTTTTACATCTTGCTTTTATCTCAGCCATGCTTTGATTGAGGCAAGAATTTCTGGAAATCAGACCCTTTGATGTAATCCTTTAGGCTTTTGTTTGTAGCATGGGATCATTTAAATACCATACCCCTGTGAGGCATGCTTCCTTTTTGTGGTTCACTAATAGCAAGAGGATCTCGAGACATGAATTAATATTAAAATGGGTGGATCCTTGAGATACAGGGAGAGAAATATGGGGTCATTAGTCATTTAACTAGGCTTATTTTGACCAAACAGGAAGGGATCTCCCCATTTTCAAAGGTTGATCAGTGGAAGCAAAGTCATAGAGCCTTCTTCTCTTTACAAATGAGATTCCGCCTTCAAGATTTCAATTTTTCTGAGAGTTCTGTACTACCGCTAAGCCAGGAGTTGAGCTGGGTTTTATTAGCCTAGAAAACAAGGAAACTTAGATGAAAAGTGAGTGAAAATGAGAAACCTAACTACCGAGACTGTTTCTAAACAAAACAAAACAAAGATCAGCGAAGAAAGCAAAAGAACAAGGAAACTGTTTATTTATGTATAGAAAACCTCAACGAGACTACGCAAAGTATTGTTTCAAGGCGAGCCCATTGAGGGGAAGGGTTACCTCCTCTCCCTGGAGGTCTGTTAGCTTGTAAGTGTATGGGCCGAGATTTGCATAAATTTGGTAACGACCTACCCATAAGTGTTGGAATTTCGTGTGCATTCCCTTGCCTTCGTGATTATGGTCCTATTTCAGAACTAAATCTCCTACTTCAAAACTTCTTTTACCAGACTTTCTTTTATCGAACCATCTTTTGACTATATCTTGGTGTTGGTGGAATCAGTTCTTAGCTTTCTACCGGGCTTCTTCAAGTTGAAGCAGGGTGTCAATCCTGGATTGTAAAATCTGACTACGAGACCCTCAAGAGGCTGGGGACAATTGCAAGGATGGAAGTAAGATGTTGGGAGGGAGGATGGATTCCTTGCCATAGACAAGGGTGTAAGGGGAAACCCCTAATGCATTCTTTGGAGTCACCCTATCTGCCCATAAGGCATTTGGGAGAGCTATATGCCAGCTTCGTTGATTTTCAATCACAGTCTTCTTGAGAATTCAGATGAGGTTTTTGTTTGAAGATTCAACTAGTCCATTTCCCTGGGGGTAGTAATTGGCTGAATAATGCAATTTAATTCCCCTTTCATAAAAAAATTCATTTATTTTAAAAGACGAGAAATAAGTGTTGATGTATATGTAACTTCGGAATGTATTTCATCCATGTATTCATTTATATATTATTGTACTCCTATAGAGATGTGGCATTCCTCTATACGGAAGTGTCGTCATGTGTATTGACAAGTGTCGCAAGTATGCTAACTTGCGGATGGGTTATTAGACCACCATGTGTGGGGTTGGCCCTGATTTATGTAATATATGGTCGATGTACCTAGCTAGACAAGTCGGCCCCATAAGGTCACTGGGCAAACATAACAAGTATAAATAGAGATCGGGAGATCTCTATTTGGATCACTCAAAACTCATTCTTCCTTCACTCGGAAAGTGGCACACTTGTGAGGAGGAGGTTCAGTTGCTAGGAGGATTCTATCTCTGTGTATTTGCTTGTACTTTGGTTGAGCTATTGCTCTATCTATTTATGAGGAAGTTGTGGGGTTTTTCACCTTACGGTTTTCCCCACGGAAACTCTATGTCTATTGTCTCTCATGCTTTTTCCTCTTATGATGATTGATATGCATTGATATACTGTACATGTTATTCTCTCAATAAAGATCCTAGAGTATTGTGAATTTATGCTCAAAATTTAACATGGTGTCAGAGCTAACCTGAGAAGAAGACATTGTGCAATGACGGAAGCCAAGGGTTTCTTGTTTATTGGGTTTCTCTCCACAGATTTCTGAAAAGCAGTATAGTATATTGACTCTACTCATTAAGGAGAATCTATCTATCCAATCAGAATTCAATTCTGAGCATTGTCAGATTTTGCCCTAAAAATTAGGGTTTCCACAAAAATAGGAATTTCTGGAATCTGAAGACATAGCTAGAAGCTCCTTGCACAAATCAAATTTTAGAGCTTTGGATCGAGATTTTGGGCTGGGTAGATCTCCGGGAAACTCAAACCCTAATTCAAGGTCCTCCTTAGTGAACTCAGGAAGACAAAAAGGCATTTATGAAGGGTGAATCTTTGCAGATCTCAAATTCTGAATACACCAGGTTGATCAGCTCATCAAGGCGCATATTTCTATCCTTTCAGAAAGTTTAAATTCACATTTTGATTTTTTAGGGTTTTTCCGACAAACCCTAATCCGAGACTAGATCCATTTTTTCAGCAAGTAAGACCTAGATCTTTTCTATTTCCATTTGAAGTACTCTTTAAGATGTATCACCACACCAAGCTTGAGGATAAGCTTGAAGGGGTTGATAACTTCCGAGCCCTGAAGTAAAGGATTGGGTTAATCCTAGAAGAGAATGAGTTGGACTCATATGTAAAAGAAGACATCCCTATCCTAGAGGATGAAGAGGCTAATATATTGCATAACAAGAAATTGGTCAAGGCAAAGAGAATCATTGTTGATTCTATCAAGGACCATCTCATCCCCCATGTGTCATCTCTGAAGACACCCAAAGAGATGTTTGATTCACTATCCAAGCTATTTGAAGGGAAGAACATAAATCGGAAGATGACTCTGCGGAACCAATTGAAAGGGGTAAAACTTCAGAATGGAGAATCCATTCAATCTTATTTTTCTAGGGTCTCTTGGGTCAAGGAACAACTAGAAGTAGTGGATGAAATGGTGGAGAATGGTGAAGTTGTCATGACCACTCTGAATGGCCTACCTAGGTCATGGGACTCCTTTATTCACGGAATTTGTGCAAGAAAGAAGTTGGTATCCTTCAGCTGACTACGGGAAGAATGCTCACAAGAAGAAGCAAGGCTTGTGGCATGAGAAGAAAATTACAGGGAATGAAGATCAAGCTCTCACAACTCACACCAAGAAAGGGAAGTCCAAGAGAGGGCCATCTCACTTTAAGAAATCTTCACATCACCATAAAGAAAGGAGAATATGCTTCACCTATAATGAAAAGGGACATATTACCATAAATTGTCCAAAGAACAAGAAGGACAACAACAACTTCAACAAGAAGAAGAAGGGTAGCAAAAGAAGGTATCATGCTCATGCTGCCGAGGATGGCGAACCTCCCAAGAAGAATCCTAGAGCAGAAAGTGATAATGATAACTCATCAAGCGCAGAAGAGTATGTTCTAATTTCTGCTCTCACAGGTACTATCTCTCATGGTTGTAATGATTGGCTTATTGACATTGGGGCTTCAAAACACATGACTGGGTTTAAAGAATCCTTTGCCAATCTATCTGAACATGAGTCACCCCACAAGGTGAAACTTGGGGATGACTACCAATACCCTATCAAAGGAAGTGGTCAGGCCTCCGACAATCTAGACTCTGGGAAGTATTTGAAGATGAAAGATGTTTTGTATGTACCTGGGCTCAAGAAGAACCTACTCTCTATATCCGCATTGGATGCAAAAGGTATGAGGGTTGCATTTGTAGATGGCCAAGTTATAATGTGGCAAAAGGGAAAGACCATAGATGATGCAATAGTGATTGGATAGCAAGAGGGAGGATTGTATAAACTAAAGGGGCAACCTGAACATGCCATGGTGCATGAACCCATGGATCCAAGTGAACTTTGGCATAGAAGACTTCCTCATATGCACTATAGGGCACTTCCAATTGCAAGCAAGGATATAGAGGGTCTTCCTGAAATCAAGACCAAACATGAAGGTGTTTGCAAAGGATGTGCAAAAGGAAAGAACATAAAGAAAGCATTTCCAAGCAGTGAAAGCAAGGCAAAAGATATCTTGGAAATTATCCACTCCAATGTATGTGGTCCGATGTCATCCAGTTCCCTAAGTGGGTATGTTTACTATGTATCTTTCATTGATGACTTTTCTAGGAAGACTCGGGTCTACTTCTTGAAGAACAAAGATGAAGTGTTTGATAAGTTCAAGGAATTCAAAACCTTGATGGAGAACCAAACTGATAAGAAGATCAAAACATTCAGATCCGATAATGGTGGACAATTCACTTCAGGTGACTTCAAGAAGTTATGCAGTGATTCATGGATTAAGAGGGAGTTGACTGCTCCTTACAATCCACAATAGAATGGAGTTGCATAAAGAAAGAATCAAACAATTATGGAACCAGCAAGGGCAATGCTGCATGACCAGGATCTACCTATGCATCTATGGGAAGAAGCAGCTAGAACAGCTGAATATGTGCAGAACAGAACACCCCACAAGATATTGGACAACAAGACACCAGAAGAGGTCTTCTCTGGTAAGAAACCTGAGGTCATCTATCTCAGAATATTTGGTTGTCGAATATACACACATCTCCCGAAGGAAAAGAGGACCAAGATGGATCCTTCAGGAAAGAAGGGTATCTTTGTGGGCTACAGTGAAAGCTCGAAGGCTTACAAAATATACTTTCCAGGGTTCAAGAAGATTGATGTCAATAGGGATGTAACATTTGATGAAAACTCAGCATTCATCAAATCAAGGAAGACACCTGTTGAAGATTATGAAGAACCCAAAGAAACTAGATTTCAAGACACTACCATGACTGAAGCAATTCCAGATGTTGATCATGAAATTGAAAATCCACAACAACCTGTAGATCCACCACGTGAGGAAAACTTGCATGGGATAGAGATCTCATTTAAGATGCAGAAAGAGTTGGCATTCCAGAAGAAGAACACAGAGAAAAGAACAGAACTAGATCTCAGACCAACTATGTTGCTTTACTCTGTGATATCATCAACAAAGATCCTTCCAATTACGAAGAAGCAGCGGAAAAGAAAGAATGGAAGGATACCATGGTCGAGGAATACCAATCAATAATGAAGAACGATGTTTGGGATGTTGTCCCAAGACCTGAAGGGAAGTCTGTTGTGACTTCCAAATGGATTTACAAGATTAAGCATGCTGCAAATGGTAGCATAGAAAAATACAAGGCAAGATTCATAGCTCATGGCTTCTCTTAGAAAGAGGGAAAATACTATGAAGAAACTTTTGCTCCTGTATCCAGGTACACTTCCATCAAATAAGTACTTGCCCTCGCTGCAATGATGAAATGGAAGATACACGAGATGGATGTCAAGACTTCCTTCTTGAATGGTGTAGTTGAGGAGGAAGTGTATGTGGAGCAGCCACTTGGTTTTGGAACACATGACAGGGAGTCACATGTGTGTAGATTGAAGAAAGCCTTGTATGGCTTGAAGCAAGCTTCCAGAACTTGGTATGGTAGGATGGACAGTTTCCTATCTAGTTTGGGCTTTACCAAGAGTAAAGTGGATTCCAACCTTTACCACAAGGTTGAGGAAGGAAATCCTATGATACTACTCCTATATGTGGATGACCTGTTTGTAAAAGGAAATGACAGATTGATTTCCAATACAAAGAGGAATCTTGCTGCTGAGTTCGATATGAAGGACTTGGGGATGATGCACTATTTTCTAGGTATGGAGGTGTGGCAGAGTGCAGATGGGATCTTCCTTGGACAAGGGAAGTATACTGTAGATATCCTGAAGAGGTTCGGGATGATGGATTGCAAGGCCATGGAAACACCTATGGCATCGAATCTGAAGCTTCTTTGTGATGCTTCATCTGAGTCGGTGGATGTCTCTATGTATCATCAGATGATTGGGTCCTTGATGTACCTGATGAATACGAGACCAGATATTTGCTTTGCGGTGAACACATTGAGCCAGTTCCTGATAGATCCGAGTGTTCACCTAGTTGCTGTCAAGCATATTCTGAGGTACATGAAGGGTATAGTTGATTATGGGCTCAAGTATGATGCAAATCAAAAGTTTAACCTGCAGGGTTATGTTGATTCAGATTGGGCAGGCAGCGCTGCAGATAGGAAGAGCACTTCTGGGTGCTACTTTAGTATGGGATCAGGTGTGATCTCTTGGTTTAGTAGGAAGCAATCTTCCGTAGCACTGAGTATAGCTGAAGCAGAGTATGTTGCATCTTGTTCGGCTAGTTGTGATGTAGTATGGCTAAGGAAGCTACCGTCTAAGCTATTTGATCTACCGTTGGAGGCTACTGGTATCTTCTGTGACAACTAGAGTTGTGTGATGTTGTCTAAGAACCTAGTGTTCCATGACAGATCGAAACACATAGAGTTCAAATATCACTATATCAGGGATATGGTGCATAGGGGAGCAGTGAAGCTCCTGTATGTTGCAACAGATGAGAAAATTGCAGATGTGTTGATGAAGCCACTAGCCAGAGTGAAGTTCAAGTACTTTAGAGAGAGGCTTGGTGTTCTTCGGATCGATGACACTTCAAGGAAAAAGTGATGGAGACATTTGCTGTGGCCATTCCTAACATGGGGGAAGGGGGATCCTTCACATGGCTGTGGATGTAAGCACTAGATGATGAGCATCATGATGATGTTCTAGTTTCTGCTCTGTATGATCAATTGGATCATTTACATTTGTATGTATGTGTGTGCATCATGTTGGATGTTGGATATGATCAGTTGGATCATTTATGTATGTATGCATCATGTTGGATGCTGGATATGATCAGTTGGATCATTTATGTATGTACGCATCATGTTAGATGCTGGATATGATCAGTTGGATCATTTATGTATGTATGCATCATGTTGGATGCTTGATATGATCAGTTGGATCATTTATGTATGTATGCATCATGTTGGATGCTTGGACCATGTATCTGTATATGTATTAGGTGGATACGTTGTATGATCAGGTAGATCATGTATGTTGATATGTATCAGGTAGATACGTTGTGTGGATCATGTATCTATGTATGTATCAGGTGGATACATTGTGTATGGTGATATGTATCAGTTAGATACTTGGTATGCATCAGGTAGATGCATTGTATGATCAGGATGATCATGGATGACGAGCTTCTCCATATGACATGCATCAAGACGATGCAGTGATGATGATCAGGATGATCATGTGTACATCAGGATGATGTATGGAGAGTATCAGGTTGATACTCTATGGCCGTGGAAAGGTTGTGCAGATGAGCATGTAAGTAGACCTGGGAGATCTGGACAGGATGAAAAATTCCTCATATACTCTTTCGAGGCATTGCTCTGGGAGGACATGTAAGTAGACCTGGGAGATCTAGACAAGATGAAAAAGGCCTTAGATACTCTTTCGAGGCATTGTCCTATGGAATGTAAGTGGACCTAGAAGATCTGGATAGGATGAAAAAGGCCTCAGATGCTCTTTCAAGGCATTTCCATGACCACATGTAATATGCTCCTGGGAGATCTAGACAGGATGAAAAAGCCCTCAGATGCTTCAGCCAAGTTTTGTGGTGGACCACATGTAATGTGCTCCTGGGAGATCCGACAGGTAGAGTTGTGTGCTCGTAATAGTCTGGGATGCTTCAGCCAAGTTTTGTGGTGAGATCACATGTAATGTGCTCCTGGGAGATCCAACAAGTAGAGCTGTGCGCTCGTAACAGCCTGGGATGCTTCAGCCAGGTTTTGTGATGGGTCACATGTAATGTGCTCCTGGGAGATCCGACAGGAAGAGCTATGTGCTCGTAACAGCCTGGGATGCTACCGCCAGGTTTTGTGATGCATGTAATAAGTCATGAGGACTCCATAGTATGGCCAGTGATGAGGACCTGCTGGTGGTGGGCCTACATCCAGTATGAAAAAAGACTAGCTCTATAGAACTTCCTATGACGAGTAGATACAAAGATTGTTTGAGATAGCAGTAGCAGTGACAATGACGATGATTTGAGGATGATGATCGAGAGAAGAAGACTTGCACTATTAGATCTGTGTTAAGAAATACCTTCCTAGTTAAGAGGGAGTGTTGATATATATGTAACTTCAGAATGTATTTCATCCATGTATTTCATTTATATATTATTGTACTCCTGTAGAGATGTGTCATTCCTCTATACGGAAGTGTCGTCATGTGTATTGACAAGTCTCGCAAGTATGTTAACTTTTTGATGGGTTATTAGACCACCATGTGTGGGTCCGACCCTGATTTATGTAATATATGGTTGATGTACCTAGCTAGACAAGTCAGCCCCATAAGGTCACTGGGAAAACAAAAGAAGTATAAATAGAGATCCGGAGATCTCTATTTGGATCACTCAGAAACTCATTCTTCCTTCACTCGGAAAGTGGCGCACTTGTGAGGAGGAGGTTCAGCTGCTAGGAGGAGTCTATCTCTGTGTATTTGGTTGTACTTTGGTTGAGCTATTGCTCTATCTATCTCTGAGGAAGTTGTGGGGTTTTTCACCATAGGGTTTTCCCCATGGAAACTCTGTGTCTATTGTCTCTCATGATTTTTCCTCTTGTGATGATTGACATGCTTGTTATGATTGATATGCATTGATATACTATACATGGTATTCTCTCAGTAAAGATCCTAGAGTATTGTGAATTAATGCTCAAAATTTAACAATAAGTGGCATTATCAAATACTATGGAAATTGGAACCCCAAACTTGGTTATGATGTTCTCTTTCAAGAAAGTGGTGACTGCATCTTCATGGATCTTGCACAATGGGGCAGCCTCTGTCCATCTAGTGAAATAGTCGGTGGCTGTCAGGATGTATCGATGTTGCAAAGAAGAATTTGGTTTTATCTCTTCGATGACATTTATACCCCACTGTTCGAAAGGTTCTGAGATGATAACCAGTTGCAAGGGTCCTGATGCCTTAGGTAATTTTCCTGCACTCCTTTGGCTCACATCAGAGTTCTGTGCATAAGTATGGGCATCCCAGAATAAAGTGGGCCAGTAATAGCCAGCAGTCAATATTTTGTCAACTATTGTCTTCCCTAGATAATGACCCCTAGCAGAACCATCGTGTAACTCCTTGATGACTTTACCTACATCCTCCTTCTCTAGGCATCTGAGAAGACCTCCATCATAATTTTTTCTGAAAAGTATTCTGTCAATGATCCGATAAGCCGCTGACTTTAAACGAAGGGCCCTTCTTTGTTTAGAACTCCAGTGTTCTGGTAGGTACCCTTGCTACATATAATGCACTAAATCCCTATACCATGATTTAGGAACTGTGAAAATGGGACATACTTCGATTGAATTTAGCTCAGCTTCATTCTTCCAATCCTGCTCTTCATCAATTGTATGTTCAGTAAGCAATTTAGATAGGCCTTGTCCCTTAATGATGGTGGCCGGTTTAAATTCCAAGTCATATTCTTGAAGAGCTATGACCCAATTTCCCCTTCTTTCTCCCAACTCCTTTTGAACGAAAAGGGATCTGACAACTGGGCAGGGAACTATAACTTTAGTTCTGCTCTTAAGAATATATGGTCTAAACTGTTTTGCCGCTTTGAACACGGCATACGCTTGTTTTTCAACAACAAGAAAGTTTAGTTCAACACCTTGCAGGCCAGTGCTAATAAACGAGATTGGGTATTCGTCTCCTAATTCTATCATTTGCGTGAGCACAGCTGCGAGAGAGTCATCCAAAGCAAATGTATACAAGATAAAATCTTTTTCAAAATTTGGGATTCTTAAGGAAGGAGCATTAGCTATGGCTACTTCAATATCTCTGAATGCATCCTTTTCTAATTCTTTCCATTTGAACTGTGTGCTTTGCTTGACCATTTGCTGCAAAGGTTTAACAGTTTGAGCAAAATCGGGGACAAATCTTCAGACAAAATTGATAGTGCCCATGAATGACTGCATGGATTTTTTGTTATGGGGCATTGGAATTTTATTGATAACTTGCAGTCTTTCTTGATCTATTGAAATTCCCTTTTTTGAAATGATATGACCCATAAGTTTACCTTCAAGAACAACAAACACACTCTTCTTGGGGTTTAAAGAAATACCATATTTTCGGCAACGATAAAAAATATGTTTTAAATGAACAATGTGGTCTCCTCTTTTCTTTGAAAAAACAATCACATCATCTAGATAAATAATGACACAATTTCCACCCAACCTCGGAAGGCGATGTCCATTGCTCGTTGGAATGTGGCTCCTGCATTTATTAGGTCGAATGGCATTCTTCAGTATGCGAAAGTTCCCCACTTGGTGTGGAAAGTAGTTTTAAGACGATCCTCTTCAGCTACTAATACTTGATTGTAACCAGAGAAACCATCAAGAAGGGAGAAGAGTTCTGATCCTGATACCATCTGGAGAATTTGTTCCATTGAAGGGATGGGATAGGTGTCTTTATCTGAAGCTCTATTCGGATTTCTGAATTCAACACATAATCTTATCTCTCCTAACTTCTTTCTTACGGGAACTAGGTTAGAAACCCACTCGAAGTGCCGAACCTTAAATATTATCTTAGCATCAAGTAACTTCTTCAATTCCTTTTCAATCAGAGGTTCGAGAGTAGGGTGCATCCTCCTCAATTGCTGCTGAAATGGTTTGATGCCTACCTTCATTGGTATGACATGCTGAATAATGCGGGTGTCATATGTTTTCAAATCCTCATAAGTCCATGCAAAGACATCCTTATATTGTCGAAAAAGCTTAATTAACTTTTCTCTTTCTCCCAGTGAACAACATTTTCCAAGGTTGACAAATTTTGGTTCAGCTTCAGTGCCCATATTTACTAATTCGTGTTGCATCGATGAGCTATTGATTTTAGTATTTGTTGGCCTTTTGAATTTGCTCTATAGATCAAACAGCATTTCAAGTGACCTCACCCCTTTGGGGTTGAAATTTCCTTTAGCCTCATCTTTCTTTTGTAAAACAGCATCATGCTCTTCTTCATCTATCACAGCTTCTTGGAACATGTCTTCATTTGTTATAAAACTGATGATCTGATCGTCATCATCGAAAACTCTAAAATTTGTGATGTTGTCTGGGACAGAAGGCCTGAAAACCAATTCAATCGAACATTTGTTATTAGTCGGCACCAATCTGGAAGCGGAAGTTGCTAATAAATCAGCCGCAGCATTTTGCAGTCTCGGAACAGATTTTATATTGAAAGCATCAAAATGCGTAATTAAATCCCATACCTCAGCCTGATAACCTTTCAAATGAGGTGAAAGACAGTGAATGGTATCTCTCACCTGTCTTACAACTATTTCTAAGTCACCAAAAACTTTGAGGTACTTAACATTTAAACCGATGGCTTTCTTCAATCCGTGGACTAAAGCTTCATATTCAGCAGTGTTATTAGTACATTCAAATTCTAATCTACAGGACAAGAAGTACTTATTACTTTCAAGATCCACTAGAATACAACTAGCTCCGGATCCTTCCAGAGTCTTGGAACCATCAAAGTATAAAGTCCAAAAAAGATTGTTTGGTCTAACTAAGTCAGTATCCTTATCATCTAAATCAGTGACCAAGCTAACTATGTTACAATCGATATCATCAGTCCAAGAAAAATGAAGGAGATTGGATTGTTTACCTGATTCATGGCCAATAGTTTCAGATTGATAATTACCCAGATCAAGTTATAAAAAATAATTTCCCAAAACTGAAGATGAGAAGGCTACTGCTTCATTTTTTCATCTAGCTGAGTTACATTTTGTTTCATGTGCGGTTCCCTCAAAACTTTAATCTGATTCTGCCTATTCTGATATGGAAATCATAAATAGGACCAATCAGTTGCAAAGTAACCATTCAGTTTTGTGGACCAATCCCTGCTTAGGATTGAACCATAGGCTTCAGGAATATCAAATACCATTATATCAATGAACTGACATACCCTAGAATCTGTCGACAACCTAATGAGCACATCCTTCATTTCCCCAATAACTTTAATAGCAACCCTATCTAACTGAATAATATGAGCGGGAGATGGAATTGGTTGACCATTAATCTTCTTACAGATTGATAACAGCATGACATTCGAAGATGCTCCAGAATCTACCAGACAATTGTGTACATTGTGATTGAATATTTCAAAAGTTAAAAGAAAAGGGAATGTCTGGGATTTGGATTTCCTGCCGATACTGGCTTCATTAATTTCAGCGTCTTCTTGAGTGTCTGTTAATGGAGTGCTGGGTTAGGATTGAAGAGCTTGCAACAAATTTTTTCGTTGTTGGGAAAACTACACATATCGAGTATCGAAAAATTTGCTTTTACCTTCTTTATATCTTTAATAATGTCATATCCCATATCACATTTTTTTACAACTTTCATTTGATTGTCTGTCTTGCTCAAAGTGACTTTTGATTGCTAGACTATTGTGTCAATGTTTGGTTGTTTGGAAGCTGTTGGGTTAGCTTTAGGTTGAGTCAAAATGACTGTAATTTGTCTCTTAGGTATCTCTTTGGAAACTTTAGTATTGGGCGTAGTTGAGCTTGGAACTGGATCTGCAATGGGACCTTTACTGCGAGTGTTAATGTTTATAGCAGAGATTGGGCTCTCTAGGGATCGTCTTCTATTAATTTATTTAATGGTACCCAGTCCCATAATACCATAGTGGTATCTGGGGATGGCTCCTCTACTTCAAGAGGTTGTTCCTGTGGAGGATCATCTTGATCTGGAATCTATGAATCTAGCATTTGGTTCATTACTAAACTCATAGAATTAATCCACTGTGGGAAGCTCTTTTCAGAGTGCAGCTCTTGATGAAAGGTACAGAAGTGTTCCATTCCTATTTCATTTAGATTTAAAATAGGAGAGTTGTTCATAGGTGGATGAGGCTGGTCATTGTCTTCTCTCTTCTTGTAGAATGGTTTGAAAGGCTTCCTAGATGTACTAGCTACCTTATCTTTTTCAAGATCTACAATTTTATTGGACAATTTCTGCATCATTTTAACTACGTTTTCCATGTCTGCTGATGACTCTTCTTTATTCCTAGTAAGAAGCAGGGTTTTTCTATTAGTTGCTGGCTTTGTTTCTGCATCTAAGTCATGTTTAGCAATGATGTCTGCTTCTTCTTCCGCCTTCCTAGATTCTTCGAAATTTGCTATCAGGGTGGTCTTCTTATTTCTTTTGACGAACATTGCTATGGGGCCTTCAAGTGTTGTTGTCTAATATTCAACTAAAGATTCTTCTGCAGGTTTAGTTGCTTCGCTGAGATTATTCAAGAGCGCAGTGAACCTTTGGTTGAAGTCTTGAACCTTTTCTTTCTTTTCCATTCTCATGGACAATAATTTTTTCATGAGTGTAGCTACAGTTTTCTGATTTCCATACTTCTTTAAAAAACATTTTTCAAACTCTTCCCAATTGGAAATTGAGCTAGCTTGTAAGCTAAAATACCAAGAAGAAACTTTCGGTTCAAATGTGTATGGGAAAATCCTACAGACTACATCTTCATGCTGTACATTTAGAAGATTCAAAGCTAAATAAAAACTCTTAAGATGATCTTCAACAGATATGCCTTTACCTGGTTCGTACATAGGAAAAACCTTCTCGGTATTTTTAGGCAGATTGTGGAATGGTCCAGCTAAATTTAATGCCCCCTGGCCCTCCATGTGGGTATATCCATGGCTCTATGTGGAGAATTAGGTGGAGCATCATGTGGAGTATGGGGTGGAGAATTCTTTGGAGTGGAAAGATATTCAAGATTTTCTGGATCTTCAGACAACTTCTTTCAGAGGTTCTGTGATCTCCTCCAAAGATAAATCTACCAGCTCTTCAAAGTTCTGCACCAGAATTGAATCATGGATATACTGTCTTTCTCTTTTAGGAGCTCTTCTTCTAGGGAGAAAATTTATTGCATTTAAACCACTGAGTTGTTTAACATAAGCTCGTGTGTGCCTTCTTAAGTCTTCTACTTTTGTAAAAGGTACAGCATACAGTGTTTTTTGTTGTTCAGAATCAGAATTGGGGTTTTCTTGATTTGTTGTCTCTTCAAGATTTGGATTGTCTGAAATTACGTTTTCAAGCGGGTTTCCAGTAATGTTACTGCCAATGGAGGAATCTCCTTTATAAGCCACACACTCATGGCCCTCCTTCTAGTGCTAGAAACTATTGATGCTCTGAAAATCGCAGCATCGAGTAGCAAGGGATTCTCCCCGGTAAGCAAGCCCAATTAGATCGCTCACCGTTTGGTGTGGGGAATCCGTCCGGTTAATGGTTCCGGCTATCGTAACATTTAAATATTCTTGTGTTTTACACCGGTTATGACTAGATCCACCATTTATGTATTTTAGTTTTAAAGATGATATGCAAGTGCCCTAAGCTAAATGCAAGTAACTAATCTAAATTAACCTAAAACAGTATAAGCAAATCTAATCTATCCTTGCAAGGAGCGAACTGTAGAGATGAGTAATAAACTGCAATAAACACCTAGAGATCACACAGATAGCCATTTAATCATAAAGATGTGCCTACAGCAGAATATGAAAGATATTGAAGATAGCTTCAAATTATTTAATACATTCCATTACTCATTTAAGAGAGACATCATTGTACAAGAAAATAGAAAGATCATTCATCACAGAGAAGTAATTCATAATAGTAAAGAAAGATCTCACAGTAGTATACGAATGCTACAGGAATAGTCCAACAAACATTCAGCACACATTTTTAGGCAAAACGTCCTCTCCAGGCTTCATATTAGGCAAAATCCAGTTTCTTGGAGCAAGTAGCAAAGTAATTCGTACAGGCTAGAAAATTTCTTTCACCTGCAAAAAGTCCTCTCTTCTTCTTCTATTCTTCTATTTATAAATTTACAAATTGCTCCTTGAGCTGACAGGTGTACCCTAAACTCTAGAACCTTCTAATTTGTCCTTTAGTGCACAGTTACAAAACCCACAAATTTGTGGAGAGCCTTCCATATAAGACAAAATCAGAGCCAGCTATCCTTTTAAAGCAATTATACAATCAAGGAATTTCATCCTTTTCTCACATTAAGACAAATAAGAATTCTGATGGTTTATTTATTTTATTTGGATTCCTTTTGCTGACTCGCTGACTCATCCCCACCAACTGGCTCACTTGTGGACGCTTGGCCATCTACACTTTGGATATGTGTGGCCCATTGACTGAGCTCTTTCATGATAATTTTGCTCCGAACAGATATTGTTGCCTTTGCTGCAATCTCATGATTGCGCAGATCTGATTTGACTTGTGCTGCTCCTGCTGCTGCTTCTTGGGAAATTGCTTCCAGAAAGTAGACATGCACATTGGGCTGGACAATGAACTGTTGGAGTTCATCCTAGGTTATCACCTCTACCTTTTTAACATAGTCCAATCCATGGTCCAACTTGCGTTGTAACTCATCCAACCAATGTTCTCGTTCTGGGAATTCATTGATTGTTTCAGGAAGAACCAAGTGGCACTTTCCATGGGATTCTTTAATTTTGGAGTAGAAAGAGTGACATTTGTGGATAGTCCTTTTGATCTCCAATCTTATCTTGGCGCCACAGTCTTTACTAAATTCAAGGACTCCTCCATCTAAGTCAAATTCTTCTTCGGTGGTGGCATGCAAGTTTGAGGGGGAATCCAGATTTTCCTCTTCTCCACTCAAATTTTTGTTTTAACTCTTCCACATGTTTTGCAAATTTGTCTCTATTATTTAAGTCTCCAACTTCGATGGCTGTGATTTTCATGATCATTTCTTTCATGTTGCAAATTCCTCCTGAGATCAGCACCAACAGCTGATGGCCTTTTATTAACATGTCACATGCTTGTTTGTGAAATGTGAACAGGTCTTGCTTGTTTTCCACTACTTCTTTGAGTTGTTTCAGCAATTGCTCCTTTTCTTGAATTAACCCCTCATACTGATCCCTGGGGAGATAAATTTGTTGGGCCCTACTGGCTTCAAGCTCCTCCAATTCTGATATTCGAGCGTTTAAGTTCTTTTGCTCTTTTTCGGAGATGGCCAGCTGCATCTCTAGTGAATTCTTCTCATTCTCAAGTTGTAGAGCTCCCGAAGTTATCCTTAACTTCTCTTATGTCAATTCCCTGTATTTCTCCTTTAATTCATTTGCTTCTAAAACCTCCTTCTTCCTGTCATCTCTTATTTTGAAGCATTGATCTCTGTAATGTTTTACCTTATTCATTAACCAATCAGTATTGGCTCTACTTGCTTCGGCTGATACCACAGTGCATTGGGCCTCGAATGAAGGGTCTACATCAGTTCCTTGGACTAGTGTAGTTTCTGATACCACGAATTCATATACGTTTTCTGCACTTTCCATTTTCCTAACTCTCCTTTCAATGGTATCCCTTTTCCGCTCGTGAAAATATATGGAATCCACGTTGGCCACCTGGTGCTTCTTTCTGGGGTTGTACGGGATCAATGCTAATCCTTTAGCAGAAACAACCCCTTCTCGAGCTATCCTTGGTTGGTCTTTCAGTGCTAGATCAAACTCCATGGTTTGTGGAGTAGATGGTTCTGGCTCGGGATTTTTTTCAGTCTGCTCCCTTTGCTACCTTTCAAATAGGTATGCTAATTCCTTTTGTAATCTGTTTGCTTCTTCTAACAAAATCCTCTCTTCTTGTTTCTCCTCTTGCAGTTTAGTAGCCTGTTCCTCGAGGATTCTTTCGTCTTCTTCTCTTAGGGCTCTCACTTCCTCTTCCTTCTGGCTTCTAGCAACCTCATCTCCCAAATCGTTTTTCTCCTTCTCCCTTTAGATTCTACCAGCTTCTTCTTGTTGCTGCAATTGAACAGCCTGCTCTCTCTGGATTCTTGCTGCCTCTTGTTCTATTCCTGTCGGATCTCATGATTGGGACATTGATGCTTCCTGTTCCTTTTCGATTAGGCCGACAGGCCTGGGAGAAGATCTCTTTGCACCTTTCTTCTTGTAGTGCTTGCCTAATTCCATTAAGTTCCAAGCACTATGGAAAAACTCTTCCTCATTTTCCTTAAGATGGTCGTACTCGAAGCTAGTTTTGACATCAATAATATGTTTGGCAACTTCACCACAAGGGTCATGCCTTCTGAAAAACTTCGTACCGAAATAGAAGATGTCTAAATCTTGAACATAGTTTTCTCCTTCCTTGGCCTTCGGGAGGCTGTATGCGCCAATAGTAAAAGGAATTGGTGGGTACATCCCTTTCTTCCTTTCAGTGAGGACTCTGTTGATTCCACCAATGCTGAAGAGTTTCCTTATGGCTTCCCCGTGAATCACAAAATCTATAGCATATCTAGGAAGCAAAAAGGGAGCTACGGATCCTCCATTCATTCAGATATAGGTAACTTCTACACTATGATAATAATTGCCAAATGCTTCGATAATGGGCATGGCGTTCTATGGCATGCAATCTGGTTCATTTACAAAAATAAGCTGGTATAGAGGCGTGATGAATTTCTCGCAAACCTACTTGTAATAGCTTGCATATTTACTTTCCCATGTGAGTTGATAGGCCATGAATAGAGACGTTTCCTTTGGCTTCCATGAGCAGCCCAAGTCTGGGAAGGTATGTTTGCTCAATAAGAAGTCTATCAAATACGAAGACATGAAGAAATATGCCTTCTTCTGAGTCATCCCTCCCTGGGAAACAGTTAATTGTGAGGCCAGACTATCTGAAATTATGTCGCCTAATTCAAAATGCTGCCATTCATGGCTATATGAAAAATTATTGGCACCCATCCGATCTTAAAAATATTGCCATTAAGCATGCCGAAGAGCCGACTCATCATCAAAACGATGAGTCTATAAGGATTCTTTAGGAGGTTGATTTCATATTCATTGTTATTCCTCCTTCTTATATGTCTGTCAGCTATCATCATTTTCCTGGTGGCGTCCAGTGGGTCCATAGGATGTTCTGCTATCCATTTATCATCTAACTAAGCTCTAGATTGAGGTAATTTGTAGGTGGCTATGATATTCTCAGGAGAAAAAGATGCTAGGTTCATCCCATTTTTATCATTTATGAACCTAGTGGCAATTCTAACGTGAGGGATCAACCAGCCAATGACTTCAGAACATGGGAACAATTCAGGACAAGTCATTGCCTTATGGAGGTAAGACCTTCGGATGTTTGCATACACCAAAGAATCTTCTATGGGGGCTTGAGAACTGTTTTGGTCCATGATAAACCTATATAGCTCACCCCACTAGAATTCTGGGGTAGAGCTCCCAGGGGGCACATTGGTGGTAGCTTGTGTATCAGTAAATATTGTCTCGAGTGAAGTGTCCAACATGATTTCTATGTTTGAATCTGAATCGT
Organism: Larix kaempferi; assembly: GCA_027924585.1. Taxonomy (NCBI): domain Eukaryota; kingdom Viridiplantae; phylum Streptophyta; class Pinopsida; order Pinales; family Pinaceae; genus Larix; species Larix kaempferi. Next base: position 4,277,632 of record BSBM01001103.1, read on the forward strand.
TCTTTTGCGCGGCTTTCTTCCTTGCAGACCTCCTATGCATGGTAATCCTGCAATGAGCAGGGCAATGCAAATAAGGCGTATGTAGACATTCAACCATTATTAAAATGGAAAGCCTCCTATAGATTTGTGAAAGAAAATATGACAGAGTTGGCTTTATGTAGATAACCTTCAAGCATTAGCAAAACAGTTATGAAAAAAATTCAGAATATGGCACTTTCATAATATGGAAGTTGTTTTAACAAAACGATCAACTAATTCACAATTGTAGCTACTATTTCACAGTTTGAAAATCATGAGACATACTATACACAAATGCCAACAAGCTATACAAGCCACTGTGGTTTGATATATAAGATAAATGGCACTATGGTTTAATTATTATTGGAATGATAGTTCTAGAACCTATGTGACATCTTAGGATCATGGTTGTCCTGATTTCATGTTTATTTAGCTTATCACGACAAAGCTAGTTCGTTGTCAATGTAATGCCAAGAGTAAAGACAAGAGTTTAGGAAGTCTACAAACCAAGAAATCGACATGGTGGAAAGGTAGCGAGAAAGCTTCTCATTTGCGCTATTACTTTGTTCAATATGTAGGTGCCTTCCAAATCAAAATACCTAGCCAAGACAGACTAATGGAGGAAAAAGGAACTAGAGTAGTTAATAGTGTCATGACATTCACAGAAAGGCGCAAGCACCTATAATGTTTTGTATGCCTGGTGAAATCACTGCATTCGTGCAAGTGAAGCAGGTAAATAACACATGGGTGGTTTCATTGGGTTCTTCTTTCACAGCTGCTTGCCTCTATAAGCAAAATGCCGAGCTATCCATAACGTTCCTACCACTAGCCCGTTAGGTCTTTCTCACATGCTCTAAGGTGGTTTTGGCTGAGCAATGTGGGTTTTAGGTGGCCTCGGAGTGAAAGGTATTGTCACTTGGCAGCGATTTTCCATGGGGTGTGCATGGATGCAGCGTTTTAACCAAAAAAGGAGCACTTAGCTACGGGTTCAAGCGTGCAACGCAAGATATGTGGCCATTAAGATATAACCAGGAAAACCCAGAGACGATAAGATACGTGAAAAAATTACTTAGGATGCCGAGTACGCGATAGTGGGAAACATTTGAAGCGTGCATGGCAGGGTAGGGCCTTCCAGGCTCTGGTTTGCATATGGTGCTTCCGTGTCTTCATGGCTTCAACTCACGACTAACCGCATAATGCGTATAGGTTTGTTTTTCATATATATATAGTCGATAAAAGGGTACGAAAGGGGTGCAAGTCCAAACAAGAACCTTGAAAAATGAAGAGAGGAGGGGCCGAGCACCTGCCTGTTAGCTTGGCGGTGTTCCCTAGTGGCTAGCGATCGTTTCGAGATGGGCAGCAGTGCAGTCAGAGTTTGATATCAAATAGAGAGTTCCGTTCTCCTATGGCAGTGGTCGATTGATTTTGAAATCCGATTCTACGCATTCATATAGGGGAGGCAATTAATTCACTTACGTGAAAGGTTGGCGGACTTATGAGCACGGGGCTCAAGAAGTTGTGCATTCAAAAGGGCACATGGGCACATTCATGACCCTACCAACTCCATGGTTGCACGCGCACCAAAATGAAACTTCGCGCCAAAGCGGCGATCATAACGTTAAATCCTGCGCCAAAGCGGTGGTTGCGACATTAAATCTCTGCGTTTAAGCAGTGATCATGATGTTAAGTCCTACGCCAAAGCGACAATTGCGACATTAAATCTCTGCAATGATAGCGCTGCACCAAAATTAGACTTCGAGGAGAGATGAGGTGCGAATATGGAAGCGGGATCTATATAGATAAACCTTGCACCTTTGGCGGAAGTTTTAGTCACAAAATATGCGCTAACAAGAACTATGCCAATGAGATTTTGTGTCGGCGTTCTTAAGGACAAATGCTGTGCCAAAGCGCTCATCCTATGATTAGGAATTGTGCTGATGGCAGCCGAGCTAGACTTAGACTTTGCAAAAGAATCATGCGTTAATACGGTGCAGACTTTAAACCTTTGATTTGCGTGAGGAAATTTCACTGAAAAGCCGAGTTTTGGCAACGAGGCACAAGCATAAGTCTTAGAAAGTATGCCTTTCATGCAAGACATAAGCGTAAAGTTTGTGCTTTTAAAAGCACACAGTTAAACCCTTTCCATTGTGCGTTTAGCGTAGAAATATAAGCTTCCAATCTGTGCTTTGAGCGCACGCACAGTTAAACTTTAAAACAGTGCACTGCTTTTCAATAGAAGGAAAAAATGCCTTAGTCAAAAAATCAAATAGAACTAGAAGGGTTAGCACTTTTAGGAAAAGTTGAAGATTAAGTGAGAAAGATTTGATCAAAACGAGTGCTTAAACCAAAAGAATAGGAAGGACCCAATATTTACAAAAAATTTGGGGGGATGTTGCAGCAACAACAGATCCACAAATAGGATAGAGAGTTTTTAAGTATCGTCTACATATAACTAATCACACACAGCTCTAGAGATTACTGCACTACTCCTACAAATGAAAAGGTAGTGCTCGTACCTAGACACTTCTCGTGTCCTAACCTCTTGCATAGTTGTGGTGTTGTTCTCGGCGGACCCAAGACTATAATCTAGACTTGACCTTCTATGCCCCATGGCATATGCAGGTGTTTACCGATTTCTATTCATGACAGTCATCCCATATGTAATATAACCAATGCATTCGACAAGCCATCCAAGAATTTGACATGCACTCAAAGCATTCAACATGCAAAAAAAATATAACAAGCATCATATATATGTATATGAAACATAAGAAACACATTTGACATGCACATAATGCATTTGACATGCACATAATGCATTCGACATGCAACCACAAGATGTCAAGCATCATAGATGTGTATATGAAACGTAAGAAACGCATTCAACATGCACATAATGCATTCTACACATTACCAAAAGATATCATGTGATACCAACATAAACTATATATGTACTTAGTTAATGCATATACAACCAATGCATTCGACATCAAATAGAATTTTGCAATTCACTGACATCATGAGCATATATGTGAATTTAATCAATGCATACAATACATTCTACACACAACATATCGATGTAATGTAATACAAATATCATGAATATGTCTATGTAACATTTCCCATGCATTCGACAGGCACCCTATGCATTCAACATGCAACCAATAGACATAGTGTAATACAAATATCCTGAATATGTATATGTAACATTTTCAATGCATTCGACATGCAACCAATAAACATAATGTAATACAAATATCATGAATATGTCTATGTAACATTTCCCATGCATTTGAGAGGCACCCTATGCATTCAACATGCAACCAATAGACATAGTGTAATACAAATATAATGAATAGGTATACGTAACATTTTTAGTGCATTCGGCATGCAACCTATAAACATAATGTAATTTGATGTCGACATGAATTATATATATATATATATGAAACATAAGAAACTCGTTCAACAAGCAAATAATGCATTCGACATGCAAATAATGCATTTGACATGCAAATAATGCATTCGACATGAAATTAATGCATTCGAAAAGCAACTAAAAGAAGTCATGGGATACAAGCATCATAAATTATGTATAAGAACACATAAGAGATGCATTCGACTCACTGGCTGCAACAACATACCTTATAGAAAGAGTTCAATTCTCATCTTATAGAGATTGCTTCCCCATATGCAAGAAACCACACAATAACATAAACGGAGTTGAATTCTCATCTTATCGAGCTCGTTTTACCCAAATGCACACAACATCACTCTAGATATAAACAAATAGATATTTCCAAAACTTGTTCCTCAACAATTTTCTCGACAATCAAATACAATAAATAAAAAGAAATGCAAAGCATGTGAGCTCTTCTGGCATCTACGATTTTCTCCGCAATAAAGATGAACAATACAATGACAAGCGTGGTTAATCCATACAATGGACATGTAGATATTTTCAGAGATGTCAAAAATGTTTTTCCACTCCATGAATACATACAAAGTTTCCCCAAAACGTTTTTATTATGCAAAGAAGAACGCGGAGATTCCAAACTTGTTCATTCCATCTCCATGAAGAAAATACAAGGTTTTAAAACCTTTTCATGAACACACCAATAAGAAGAGCATCTTTCAGCGTCCATGATCTCTTCAAGTCGTGGGAAACATTTAAAAGACAGAGAGACAATTAAATTGAAATGCAGAGCATCTTCCAAAACGTTTTTATCATTTGAAAACGAACACAGAGATCCCAAATGATTTTCAGCTAAAGAAAAATATACAAAGCTTGCTCCAAAAACGTTTTTCTCATTTGAACAAGAACACAGAGATCCCAAACGATTTTTAGCTAAACAAAAATATACAGAGCTTGCTCCAAACACGTTTTTCTCATTTGAAGAACATAGAGATCCCAAACGATTTTCATCTAAAGAAAAATATACAGAGCTTTCTCCAAAATGTTAAATTTTGAGCATTAATTCACAATACTCTAGGATCTTTATTGAGAGAATAACATGTATAGTATATCAATGCATATCAATCATAACAAGCATGTCAAGAAGCAAAAGCATGAGAGACAATAGACACAGAGAGTTTCCGTGGGGAAAACCCTAAGGTGAAAAACCCCATAACTTCCTCATATATAGATAGAGCAATAGCACAACCAAAGTATAAGAGATAGACTTCTCTTAGTAGCTGATCCTCCTCATCACATGTGCGCCACTTTCCGAGTGAAGGAAGTGTGAGTTATGAAGTGATCAAATAGAGATCGAGAGTCCTAATTGCCCAATAATCTTATGGGGACAACTTGTCTAGCTAGGTACAATAATTTCATATTATATTATATCAGGACAACCCCTTACAAGGTGGTCTAATAACCCATCGGCAAGCTAACACACTTGTGACACTTGTCAATACAAATGACGACACTTCCGTATAGAGGAATAATACATCTCTATAGGAGTACAATGAATATATAAATGAAATACATTCCGAAGTTACATATACATCAATACTCCCTCTTAACTAGGAAGGTATTTCTCGACACAGATCATCTAGCACAAGTCTTCCTCTCTTGATCGTCATCAGTGAGTCATCATCCTCAAATCATTGTCATCACCACAACTGGTGCTATCTTGATTAATCTCTGAATCTACTCATCATAGGAAGTTGTATAGAGCCAGTCCTTTTTCATATTGGATGTAGGCGCACCACATGTAGGTCTTCATCGTCACTGGCCATACTGTGGAATACTCAGGACTGATTACATGCCTCAACACAACCGCGAAAGAGCATCCCAGGACTGATTATGAACACACTGCTCAACCTATCAGATCTCCCAGGATCTTTTACATGTTGACCTTCACAAAACCTACTCAAAGTATCCCAGGATGTTACGAGCAAACCGCTTAACCTGTCTAGATCTCGATAGAGCATCCCAGGATGTTACGAGCACACCCCTCTACCTGTCCAGATTTTAAAGGATCTTTTCTATGTGAACTTTCGCAAAACCTACTCAGAGCATCCCAGGATGATACGAGCAGACCACTCTACTTGTCTGGATCTCGATAGAGCATCCAAAGATGTTACAAGAACACTGCTCTACCTATCCGGATTTTAAAGGATCTTTTCTACGTGAAACTGTAGCAAAACCTACTCAGAGCATCCCAGGATGTTATGAGCACACCGCTCTACCTGTCTAGTTTTTAAAGGGTCTTTTCTGTGCTACCTGCACAACCTGTCCACGGCCACAGAGTATCAAACCGATACTCACCATACATCATCCTGATGTACATCATCACATGATCAACCTAATCATCATCATACCATCAACCTGATGCATATCATCTAGAGAAACATCCTCAATCTCATCATCTGTGATCATCCTGATCATCATCATAGCATCAACCTGATGCATATCATCTGGAGCAACATCCTAAAGCTTGTCATCTATGATCATCCTGATCATCAGCATAGCATCAACATGATGCATATTATCATATATGATCTACCTTATCATACAAGTATCCACCTGATACATATACAAACACATGATCTACCTGATCATACAAGTATCCACCTGATACATAAACAAATACATGATCTACCTGATCATACAAGTATCCACCTGATACATATACAAATACATGATCTACCTGATGATACAAGTATCCAACATGATGTGTACATACATATAAATGATCCAACTGATCATATAGAGCAGAAACTAGAACATCATCCTAATGCTCATCATCCAACGCTTACATCCATAGCCATGTGAAGGATCCTCCTTCCACCATGCTTGGAATGGCTTCAACAAATGTATCCATCACTTCTTCCTCGAAGTGTCATCGATATGAAGAATGCCAAGCCTCTCTCTGAAGTACTTGAACTTCACTCTAGCCAGTGGCTTCGTCAACACATCTGCAATCTGCTCATCCGTCGCAATATACAAGAGCTTCACTGCTCCTCTCTGTACCATATCCCTGATATAGTGATATTTGATCTCAATGTGCTCCGACCTGTTGTGGAACACTGGGTTCTCAGATAGCTTCACACAACTCTGGTTGTCACAAAGATACCAGTAGTCTCTATAGAGAGATCAAATAACTCTAACAGTAGCTTCCAAAGCCATACTGCCTCACAACTAGCTGAACAGGCTGCAACATACTCTGCCTTAGCTGCACTCACTGCTATGTAGGACTGCTTCCTGCTAAACCAAGAGATCACACCTGATCCCATACTGAAGTAGCACCCAGATGTGCTCTTCCTATCTGCAGCACTGCCTGCCCAATCTGAATCAACATAACCCTGCAGGTTAAACTTTTGATTCGCTTCATACTTGAGCCCATGATCAACTATACCCTTCAGGTACCTCAAAATATGCTTTAAAGCAACCAGTTGAACACTCCTTGGATCTGTGAAGAACTGGCTCAATGTGTTCACTGCAAAGCAAATATCTGGCCTCGTGTTCGTCAGTTACATCAAGGACCCAATCATTTGATGATACATAGAGACATCAACTGACTCATATGACGCATCACATAGAAGCTTCAGGTTCGATGCCATAGGTGTGGCCATGGCCTTGCAATCCATCATCCCGAACCTCTTCAGGATATCTATTTTATACTTCCCTTGTCTAAGGAAGATCTCATCAGCACTCTGCCACACCTCCATACCTAGAAAATAGTGCATCATCCCCAAGTCCTTCATTTCGAACTCGGAAATAAGCTTCCTCTTTGTATCGGCAATCAATCTGTCATCTCCTATTGCAAACAGGTCATCCACATACAGGAGTAGAATCACAGGATTTCCTTCCTCAACCTTGTAGTAAAGGTTGGAATCCACTTTACTCTTGGTAAAGCCCAAACTAGATAGAAAATTGTCCATCCTACCATACCATGTTCTAAGATCTTGTTTTAAGCCATACAAGGCTTTCTTCAATCTGCACACATATGACTCCCTATCATGTGTTTCAAAACCGAGTGGTTGCTCCACATACACTTCCTCTTCAACTACACCATTCAAGAAGGCAGTCTTGACATCCATCTGGTGTATCTTCCATTTCATCGCTGCAGCCATAGCAAGTACCGTTCTGATGGAAGTGTACCTGGCTACAGGAGCAAACGTTTCTTCATAATCTATTCCCTCTTTCTGAGAGAAGCCACGAGCTATGAATCTTGCCTTGTATTTCTCTATGCTGCCATCTGCAGCATGCTTGATATTGTAGATCCATTTGGAAGTCACAATAGACTTCCCTTCCAGTCTTGGGACAACATCCCAAACATCATTCTTCATTATTGATTGGTATTCTTTGATCATGGCGTCCTTCCATTCTTTCTTTTCCGTTGCTTCTTCATAATTGGAAGGTTCTTTGTTCATGATACCACAGAGTAAAGCAACATAGCTGGTATGTGATCTGGTTCTCTTCTTTGGTTTGTGTTCTTCTTCTGGAATGCCATATCTTTCTGCATCTTGAATGAGCTCTCTAGCTGATCCAGGTTTTCTCTTGTGAGAGTTATTCTCATGAGGTGGATCTATAGGTTGTTGCGGATCTTCAATTTCACGATCAACATCTGGAATTGCTTTAGTCATGGTAGTGTCTTGAAATCTAGTTTCCTTAGGTTCTTCATAAACTTCAACAGGTGTCTTCCTTGATTTGATGAATGCTAAGTTTTCATCAAATGTTACATCCCTGTTGACATCAATCTTCTTGAACCCTGGAAAGTATATTTTGTAACCCTTCAAGATTTGACTGTAACCCATAAAGATACTCTTCTTTCCTGAAGGATCTAGCTTGGTCCTCTTTTCTTTTGGGACATGAGTATATACTGGACAACCAAATATTTTGAGATGGCTGACTTCATGTTTCTTACTAGAGAAGACCTCTTCTGGTGTCTTGTTGTCCAATATATTGTGGGGTGTTCTGTTCTGCACATATACAGTTGTCCTAGTTGCTTCTACCCATAGATGCATATGTAGATCCTGGTCATGCAGCATTTCCCTTGCTGCTTCCATGATTGTTCGATTCTTTCTTTCTGCAACTCCATTCTGTTGTGGATTGTAAGGAGCAGTCAACTCCCTCTTAATCCCTGAATCATTGCATAGCTTCTTGAAGCCACCTGAGGTGAATTCTCCACCATTGTCTGATCTGAATGTTTTGATCTTTTTATCAGTTTGGTTCTCCATCAAGGTTTTGAATTCCTTGAACTTATCCAACACTTCATGTTTGTTCTTCAAGAAGTAAACCCAAGTCTTCCTGGAGAAGTCATCAATGAAAGAGACATAGTAAACATACCCACTCAGAGAACTAGATGGCATCGGGCCGCATACATCGGAGTGGATAATTTCCAAGATACTTTCTACCTTGCTTTCACTTCTTGGAAATGCCTTCTTTATGTTCTTTCCTTTTGCACATCCTTTGCAAACAACTTCATGCTTGGTCTTAATTTCAGGAAGGCCTTCTACAGGCTTACTTGCAATTGGTAATGCTCTGTACTGCATATGTGCAAGTCTTCTATGCCAAATTTCAATTGGCTCCATGGAATCATGCACCATGGCATGTTCAGGTTGTCCCTTCAATTTATACAATCCTCCCTCTTGCTCTCCAATCACCACTGCATCATCAATAGTTTTACCCTTTTCCCACATTAAGACTTGGGCATCTACAAATGCAACCCTCATACCTTTTGCATCTAATGCATAGATGGAGAGTAGATTCTTCTTGAACCCAGGTACAAATAGCACATCTTTCATCTTCAAGGAATTTCCAGATTATAGGTTGTAGGAGGCTTCCCCACTTCCTTTGATAGGGTATTGGTAATCATCCCCAAGTTTCACCTTATGGGGTGATTCATGTTCAGATAGGTTTACAAAAGATTCTTTAAACCCAGTCATGTGTTCGGAAGCCCCACTGTCAATTAACCAATCATTACAACCATGAGAGATAGTACCTATGAGAGCAGAGATTAGAACATACTCTTCCTCGCTTGATGAGTCATCATCATCACTTTCTGCTCTAGCTTTCTTCCTGGGAGGTTCATCATCCTCAGCAGCATGAGCATGATATCTTCTTTTGTTATTCTTCTTCTTCTTGTTGAAGTTGTTGTCTTTCTTCTTCTTGGGACAATTTGAAGCAAAGTGTCCCATTTAATTACATTCGAAACATCAAACATGAGATAGATCCTTCTTCTTGTGATGAGGGTGAGAATGTTTCTTGTTATGAGATTTCTCCCTCTTAACCTTGCTTCCCTTGGTGTGAGCTGTGAGAGCTTGATCTTTATTCCCCATCTTTTCTTCTCATGCCACAAGCCTAGCTTCTTCTTGAGAGCATTCCTCCCACAGTCTACTAAAAGAGATCAATTTCTTTCTTGCACAGATTCCTTTAATAAAGAGTCCCATGACCTAGGTAGGCCATTCAGAGTGGTCATAACAACTTCACCATTGTCCACTACTTCATCCACAACTTCAAGTTGTTCCTTGATCTGAGAGACCTTGGAGAAGTAAGATTGAATGGTCTCTCCATTCAACATCTTGACCCCTTTCAATTGATTCCACAGAGTCATCTACCGATTTATGTTCTTCCCTTCAAATAACTTGGTCAGGGAGTCAAACATCTCCTTGGGTGTCTTTAGAGATGACACATGTGGTATGAGTTGGTCTTTGATAGAATCAACAATGATTCTCTTTTCCTTGACGGAGTTCTTCTTATGCAATACCTTAGCCTCTTCATCCTCTGGGATAGGGACCTCAAAGCTGATGTAGGAGTCCAATTCATTTTCTTCCAGGATTAACCCAATCCTATACTTCCAGTTTTGGAAGTTATCAGCCCCTTCAATCTTGGTGTGGTGAGACATCTTAAAGAGTACTTCAAATGGAAATAGAAAAGATTTAGGTCTTACCACTTGCTTTGCTAAAAACTGGATCTGGTCCCGGATTAGGGTTTGTCATAAAAACCCTAAAAATTCAAAATGTGAATTTCAACTTTCTGAAAGGATAGAACGATGCGCCTTGATGATCTGTCCAACCTAGTGTATTCAAAATTTGAGATCTGCAAAGCTTCACCCTTCATAAATTCCTTTTAGTCTTCTCGGGTTCACTAGGGAGGACCCTAAATTAGGGTTTGAGTTTCCCATAGATTTATCCAACCAAAAATATCGATCCAAAGCTTTAAACTTCAGTTATGTCTTTAGATTTCAAAAATTCCTATTTTTGTGGAAACCCTAATTTTTAGGGCCAAGTCTAAAAATGCTCAGAATTGAATTCTGATTGGACAGATAGATGCTCCTTGATGAGTAGAGTCAATCTACTATACTGATTTTCCAAAATTTGTGGAGAGAAACCCAATAAACAAGAAACCCTAGTTTCCATCACTGCATAATGTCTTCTTCTCACGTTAGCTCTGATACCATGTTAAATTTTGAGCATTAATTCACAATACTCTAGGATATTTACTGCTAGAATAACATGTATAGTATATCAATGCATATCAATCATAACAAACATGTCAATCATCACAAGAAGCAAAAGCATGAGAGACAATAGACACACAGATTTTCCGTGAGGAAAACCCTAAGGTGAAAAACCCCACAACTTCCTCAGAGATATATAGAGCAATAGCACAACCAAAGTACAAACAAAGTAAAAGAGATAGACTCCTCTTAGAAGTTGATCCTCCTCCTCACATGTGCGCCACTTTCCAAGTGAAGGAAGTGAGTTCTGAAGTGATCCAAATAGAGATCTCCCAATCTCTATTTATACTTGTCCTGTTTGCCCAATAACCTTATGCGGCCGACTTGTCTAGCTAGGTACAATAACTTCATATTACATTATATCGGGACAACCCCTTATAAGGTGGTATAATAACCCATTGGCAAGTTAACACACTTGCGACACTTGTTAATACAAATGACGACACTTCCGTATAGAGGAATAATACATCCCTATAGGAGTACAATGAATATATAAATGAAATACATTCCAAAGTTACATATACATAAACACAAAAACGTTTTTCTCATTTGAAGAAGAACATAGAGATCCCAAATGATTTTCAGCTAAAGAAAAATATACAGAGCTTGCTCCAAAAACGTTTTTCTCATTTGAAAAAGAACACAGACATCCCAAATGATTTTTAGTTAAAGAAAAATATACAGAGCTTGCTCCAAAAACTTTTTTCTCATACAAAGAAGAACAGAGAGATCCCAAGCGATTTTCAGCTAAAGACAAATATACAGAGCTTGCTCCAAAAAATGTTTTTCCCATTTGAAGAAGAACATAGAGATCCCAAACGATTTTCAGCTAAAGAAAAATATACAAAGCTTGCTCCAAAAACATTTTTCTTATTTGAAGAAGAACAGAGAGATCCCAAACAATTTTTAGCTAAAGAAAAATATACAGAGCTTGCTCCAAAAACATTTTTCTCATACAAAGAAGAACACAGAGATCCCAAACGATTTTTCAGCTAAAGAAAAATATACAGAGCTTGCTCCAAAAACGTTTTTCTCATTTGAAGAAGAACACAAAGATCCCAAATTATTTTCAGCTAAAGAAAAATATACAGAGCTTGCTCCAAAAACGTTTTTCTCATTTGAAGAACACATAGATCCCAAACGATTTTCAGCTAAAGAAAAATATACAAAGCTTGCTCCAAAAAAGTTTTTTCCATACAAGGAAGAACACAAAAATCCCAAACGATTTTTAGCTAAAGAAAAATATACAGAGCTTGCTCCAAAAACGTTTTTCACATTTGAAGAAGAACACAGAGATCCCAAACGATTTTCAGCTAAAGAAAAATATACAAAGCTTTCTCCAAAAACGTTTTTCTCATTTGAAGAGGAACACGGAGATCCCAAATGATTTTCAAGTAAAGAAAAATATATAGAGGTTGGTCCAAAAAAAAATTTCTCATTTGAAGAAGAGCACAGAGATCCCAAATGATTTGCAGCTAAAGAAAAATATACAGAGATTTCTCCAAAAACATTTTTCTCATTTGAAGAACACAAAGATCCCAAACAATTTTCATCTAAAGAAAAATATACAGAGCTTGCTCCAAAAATGTTTTTCTCATACAAAGAACAACACAAAGAACCAAAACGCTTCATCTTGGTTGGGCGTTTTTTCTCTAAGCAATGAGATACAAACAATTAAATTGAAACGTAGAGCATAAGAGCTCTTCCAGCCTTCATGAAGAAAATCCAAGGTTTAAAAAACGTTTTCATCCAAACTAAAATGGAGAAAACAGAGAGTTGTAAAAAAATGTCTTTCCCCAATCCCCATAAATACATCCTCTCTCCATTCCTATCAAACATATCTTCTACTACATCTGCATGAAGGCCAAAATTCACAAAAAGCCATCCCTAAGTCAAAATATAATAAATAAATATATACCAATCAATTAAAGAAATACTCTTTTTCCATTTTCATATAAAAATATATATATATCTCCATTTTTTACATATAAACACATATGTATTTCCACCTAACTAGATAAAGCACAATTATATATATAAATTTTATGCTTTTAATATATGTTGTTTGTCTCATATGATACACATACATATATTGATTAATACTCCTACATATATTTACTTAATACATTTATAAAATAAAGTCTCATATAAAATACATGACCATGAAATGTAATATGTGCATTTTTACAAAAGTATGAACACATAAATAAAATATGTGCATTTTTACAAAAGCATGAACACATAAATAAAATATGTGCATTTTTACAAAAGCATGAACACATAAATAAAATATGTGCATTGCTATTTACTTATAAAAAAAGCATAAGCATTTTAAAACACATACTTACACTAAATAGTACATATTCATATGTATTTAGGACTAATAGTTAATGGGCTCTAAATAAAAGCCACCTAAAGGGTACTCCTTTAATTACTAGGTGTATTTGTATATAGAATTAGATCACAAATTAACTTAACTTAACTCACATTAGAAAGCTAATTAAAGCCAAAGGTTACTGTGACTTTTACGACTTTCAGACTCTCCCCTTGTGGTTCACCATGCCCTTTTTCCACTTTGGGTTCCATTGCAAGAACTAGTTTAGGTTTTAAATAGTGTCGTCATGCAAGATAGACAAAAATTGAATAATTAAAACTTTTACTAGATATGGGGACATTACAACTTTCTAAAGGATCGATCTTGGTATGTTGCATTTCTTTCTAGGAATTCAAATTTTGTAAGTGGATGATGGTATCTTCATTTCTCAACCAAATATGCTTTGTATATTTTGAAATGAATCAAAATGGATGGTTGTAAGTCTTGTACTGCACCTTATCATTCAAGTATAAAATTTTCCGAGGAATGTGACTCTCCACAAGTCAACACCACTCTTTATCAACATTTGGTCGGTAGTATTAGTTAATTAAATCATAGTTGACATGATCTCTCCTTTGTTGCTAGTGTGGTTTCTGGTTCATGCAAGATCTTTAAGAAAGCCACTAGAAAGCTGCAAAGAGATTTGTTCGCTATATTAATGTCACTTATTAGTATGGTATGAAGTATTGTCACATGACAGAGCAATTGGTCAAGATCATTGGTTCTAAATAGGGAGTTTACATTTTCCACAAAAAATCCACTAATGGCTATATGTTTCAACTAAGTTTTGCAACTGGCGCAAGGAAGGTCAGCGGGACCTTCTTGCTTAACAATAACACACGACACACGACACTCACACAAACTTGGTGTAAACTGGATGCCAGAAGCTGGCTTCTATTACTTCAATCAAATTAACGGTTACAATGCTAGATGCAAGGAAATGTAAACAACTCAACTAGTCAACCTCAGCCTTTACAATATACAGACGTAAATGGTGTGTTCTCTCTATGTGTGACCCTCTCCTCCTCTCAGTCTTCTGCTGAATGCTAGAATGAATGAACCGTGAGTGATGAGCGATCCTGTCTATGTGTATGCGCACTAGTCTTCTACTCCACTCTGTTGTTGTTGCTCCCGAGATCACTCCGATCCCAGAGACACTCTTCCTCTGTCCGCCGAATCCTCCAGATCCTACAGACCTACAGTTGTCAGTGCCCTCTAGTCATGCTGCACAACCTCTTCTCATGGTGACATCTTTCCTGATCTCAACCACCTTCTTAACTGCTCTTAACTTCCTTAGCAATCCCGAACGACTACCAAGTACTACGTCTTCACTTCAGATCTTCTCTGATTCTACTACACTAGTTGGTACCATCACTGAACTAGACCATATTGTCTTCCATCATTCTTCGACTTACCTGTCGGCCTTACTTATCTTCTATGGCTTCGCCATTCCACCCCTTCCTCCATGCTTGGCTTCCGCCTCAAACATGTCGGTGTCACTGTTTGACAACCTGTCGACACTTGAACGCTTCTGTTGCAATCCTATTGTCTATCAACCTTAGACATGGTGACTCTCAACCCTTCTCCTTCTATCGATGCACATCAACAGCTTCTTCTCAACTCATTGACTTCTTAAACCAATCTTTCTTCACACCAGTGGTCATCAGAAATCCCCCTGGTTGACTTCTCATGTCGATCAACTTCGATTGTTCTGCCTAGGCCCCGATGCTCCTGCACCAGACTCCCAAGGTGAAAAAGAACTCAACTGATCCATTAGTCTGCTGAAATATTCTTCGAAAATCCATGTCACCTCTTGCAACTCATCATCTTTCCATTGCACTAAGTATTATTTCTTTTGCGAACTGCGCGTACGCCCAACTTCGCGTTCCTCTATTACTTCGACGATTTCTTCCTTGTGTCGATCTGGAATCTGCACTGTCCAGATGATGTTTGACACTTACACACCTCCTCTGGTTGAACCTTCTTCAAACTTGTACAAATCTGATACATTGAGCATTGGTGAAATGATCAAGTCCTTCGGCAAATCCAACACATAAGAATTGTCCAAAATTTTGTTTTGAATTTTACACGGTCCAATCTTCTTCAGCTTCAGCTTGTTGTATGTTCTTGTTGGAAATATCTCCTTCCGCAAGTGTGCATAGACTAAGTCTCCTTCGTTGAATGACTGTAGCCTCTTATTTCTATCGCCTCTCAACTTATATGTCACGTTGCTCTTTTCTATGCACTTTCACACATCTTCATGCACTTCTTTCATGTGCTCTGCGAATGATTCTGCATCCACGCTTTTCCTGATTTCTATCGGTAACTCGACCAAATCCACCATTCCATGTGGGCTTCATCCTTGAACAATATGGAATGGGCTCAAACCTGTCGACCAATTCACAGAATTGTTGTGCGTGAACTCTTCTTGCACCAACACATTCTCCCACTGCTTGGGTCTGTTGGCCGTCAAACATCTCAGAAGGTTTCCCAAACTTTTGTTTACCACCTTGGTCTATCCATCTGTCTGCGGATGATATGTTGAGCTAAAATGCAACTTTGTGTATCATTTCTTCCATAGGGTTCTCCAGAAATGTCCCATAAACTTGGTATCTTTGTCCGACATTATACTCTTCGGTAACCCATGCAATTTTACTATCTCTTTAAAGAATAGTACAACAATGCTTATGGCATCACTTGTCTTCCTACACAGAATAAAGTGTTTTGTCTTTGAAAATCTGTCGACTACAACATAAATTGAGTCCTTATCTTGTTGTGTCTTCGAAAATCCATGCTCAAGTGCTCCCATGGGGTATTCTGTACTGGTAATGGTGTATACAACCCCGTATTCTTACTTCTTTCGTTTTCCAATTGTAAAATTCAACATTGTCGTACCCACTTACCGACATATGTCGTCATTCTTGGCCAATAATACTGCTCTTTAACCAATTCCTTTGTCTTTTCGATGCCAAAATGATGTGCTAATCCACCGCTGTGTAGTTCTCGGATTAGGTTCTCTCTTATGGCTCCTCTGGGAATACACAACTATTGACCCCTTAACAAGTATCCTTCTTGGATGAAATACTCCAAGTATGGTGTTTTGTCAACACTCCACAGTTCTCAACTCACCTTCCATGCTTTCAAAAAATCCTCGTCAATCGCATACTCTGTCTTCACCGACTCTATTCCTGTTTCCTGAACTGTTGTTGTATTTGGCAATGCAACTCTTCGACTCAGCGCATCGGAAACCATGTTTGACTTTCCTGACTTATGTCGCAACATAAAGGTATATCCCTGTAGGAATTCAACCCACTTCATGCGCCACTGATTCAACTTCAACTGAGTGTTCAAGTACCTCAGTGCTAGGTGATCTGTGTACAACACAAATTCCTTGGTTAACAAATAATGCCTCCACTTCTTCAATGCCTAGACAATACCATAGATCTCCTGGTCATAAATTGAATATTTCCACTTCACATGATCCAACTTCTCACTGAAGAATGCAATTAGTCGACACTCCTGGCTCAACAATGCTCCAATTGCCATTCCACTCACATCGCAATCGACTTGGAAAACTTTGTCAAAATCTGGGAGCGCTAACACCGGGCTCTCAGTGACCTTTTCCTTCAACTTGTTGAAATCTCTATGGGCATCTTCCATCCACTTAAACTGCCCTTTCTTCATGCACTCTATCAACGATGCACATATCCGGCTGAATCCCCTAATAAACTTCTTGTATAAACTCACAAGTTCATGGAAAATCCTCACTCCAGTCGCACTTGTCGGTTCTGGCCAATCCAATATTTCCTTCACCTTCTTTGGGTCCATCACTAACCCTTTACCAGAGATTACAAATCCCAAGTATTCTAGTTCTTCCTTCATGAAGAAACGCTTTTGCAGGTTCACCATCATCTTCTCTTCCTACAACTTCTGTAATACTTGTCGAATGTGTTCCAAGTGTTTTGTCTTGGTTCAGATAAATATCAGGATGTCATCTAGGTATACTACGATGAAATTCCCCAAGGAGGCTTCAGTACCTCATTCATCAACCGCATGAATGTATTGGGTGCATTAGTCAATCCGAATGGCATGACTAACCACTCATACAGCCCCTCCTTCATCTTGAATGTTGTTTCCATTCATCTCCTTCTCTAACTCGAATATGGTGATAAATGCTCTTCAGGTCGATCTTTGTGAAGTACTTCGCTCCACTCAAGAAATCCATCAAGTCATCCATTCTCGAAAATGGAAATCGATACTTTATCGTGATCTTGTTGATAGCTCTAGATTTTGTACACATCCTCCATTCTCCAGCCTTCTTCAGCACTAATACTATTGGTACTGCGCAAGAGCTCAGACTTTCTCTGGTCGATCCTCTGTCCAACAACTCCTAGACTTGTCGATTGATTTCTTGACCCTCTGCCAGAGTCATTCTATGCGGTTCCTTGTTTGAAAAAGTCAATCCTGGAATGAAGTCGATCTGATGGGATATGCTTCTCGTCGGTGGCAATCCCGTCGGTGCTTGGTCGACTACTATGCTCTTGAACTCATCAAGCATATTTTTGACTTCGATCGGAATCCTCTCAATTGTCGACCTTTTGACACATGGTCCTTTTGGAGTGATGGAGAAACATCCTGACTGCTTCTCCTCCTCTGTGAGGAATTCCTTGGCTGAACACATCAGTACTCTCTTCTCCCAATAGTTTCTGTCATCGTGCTTATAGTCAGCTTGGTCATCCTACTTCGACTTCAGATTCCTCCGCGTGCCATTTTTCCACATGGGGACTAAGTTGGAAAGACCATCATAGATCGTCTTCCGATCATATTTCCTTGGCCTTCCTAGCAATAGATGACATGCGTCCATTGGGATTGCGTCGCACAGTACACTGCCTTCAAGTTTTCCCACCATAAATTTTATCAGGCACTGTTTGGTTACCTTGACATGATGTCCTTTCTGCAACCAAGATATCTTTTATGGGTGTGGATGTTCTCGACATCTCAAAGCAAACTTGTTGATGACCTCTGCCGACACAAGATTCTATGTACTGCCACCATCAACTATGGTCTTTCAATACCACTCACCAATCAGTACTCTAGTTCGAAAGATAACCTTTCATTGTGTCGGCTCTTTCTCGTTGCGTCGATCATCCTGAACCAACGTTCTTCTGGCTATCATGGTTTGACCTTTTCTTTTCCCATCCTCACTGCTTTTGGATTTAGACTCCACCCTCTCATGGACTTGCTCATCTCTTCGACGTTTGGGTTTCGAATCCTCTCCAACGTGTAGGTTCTCTGGGCATTCATATTCCTTGTGTCTGACTCCTCGACACTTGTAACAAACCACAGCTGGTATGTGAGATCCTTTTCTGTTGGATGGACCACTTCGACCATATGCCCCTCGACCGCGGTTCTCTCAATGATCGCGTTGGTTTTCTTGTGCTTTCTCTTTATTTGACATTGTAACGCCCCCTCCTACCATACCACCATGATAGAGAGGATGTGGTGCTAAAACCGGGCATCTAGCCCCATAAGAATTTAGCTAAGCATTCCCATAATATAAAAGTCATATGGAATATATGATTATAAGAAAAACACAGCGGAAATAATAACAATTACACATTCATCATTCATTCAAGATATTCATTAGATAAATAATTGCAAAGTTAAGCACAAGAGAATACTTATCTTAACAAAGTAGTCCCAAGAAACTGGCTATGCAACTGCAACGTTCCACCCAACCATAGGCCAGTTGTGCTTATCAACCTCTTGATACAACTGCCACCCCCGAGCTGGGCATGATTTCTACAAGGAACTAGGGAACAGTAGACTCACACATAGCCAAGCATACAACAAATTCAGCCAAGCCAATCAGCAGTTGGGTTTATCAGGCTGCTAGGACATGGAAAGGAAGAATTGCTAAGCTAGTGAGCTCAACCACAGAGCTATGGGTACCCCTCCAGATCTATTCAGCTTGGCACTCACAATGCCTACACACCCAACACAAGGAAGTATTCTCTTCACTGCCACACAGTCCCTCAAGCCATACCTTCCTTTCTAGTGCTCTCAGGATGTGCATAGAAAAGTAGCCAAGCCCTCTTGATCTTCTTGAGAGGTTACTCCCTTCACTAGGTTTATCAAGCCAATTCTGTCCACTACCACTCCAAGTTTCTTGCTTACAGGTTCAAAACAAACAAGGATGCACATAAAAGCAAAACTACACTTGCTGAGCATGATAAAAGCGTTTCAACAGTGGGATACATGAGGTGGGGTTTCTTGAGCTTCAGAAAAACGTGGGAAGACCCAAAACATATTGGCAACTGGGAAAATTCGACAGGGAGAGCAAACCCATTCCAAAAAAAATGCCCCCTATGGAAAAAACGACCTCTCCCTTAGTCCCAAATCGCGTCCCTCCTTCCCCAGCTGCTGCACACTACCAAAAATGAGCTCCTGGGCATGGAAAACGTAGGGTTATGGTGAAAAACGTGAGGATAAATTCTAGTGAGCTCAGTTAGTGTGAGAGATGAAAGACTCCTTGTTCAGAATGGCTTTGGGCACCATTTCGTGGGTGTTTTCTTTCCCAAGGAGACAAAACACGATTTCCCAAGTTGATGGCTTGCCCATACACGAAATTGGCTGCCATACCTCTTCATTCCCAAGGAATTAACTACCTCAACCAACTCTTGGAAGAATAAAATGATTGGATCCATAACCTAAAATGGGTAGTTGGTGGTTTTTCTCATTGAAACATGGATTAACACCATTGGCTCAAGGGTTTGAATAATTTCCCTCCCTATTCCTTGTAAAAATCATGCCCCATCTCTTTTGTTGCATTGCATAGCTACTTGTGGGTTTTTCCATCAAAATTCGTATTTACATGATGTCTTATTTACATTGTGCCCATCTTGCACAAGAACCATAGGCATCTATTCTTTTAATCGCCGATACATAAAACGCTAAATCAATGGTGGGGCCTTGGCCTTGAGCTCCTCACCATAATCAAATTACAATATTTATGTCATTTACAATTTAATACAAAGGGGGTCAAAATGGGGACATTACAGACATCCCTTTTGCACGTCAGTTATCTTCGATGGCTTCTCTCCTAGTTCCGCTACTTTGGCCTTTCACGGAAATAGTCTTCTCACCTCGATCAATCATCCTGCCTTTGTTCGATGTGGATTTCCTTGACAGTTTCTCTTCTGCCTTCAGAGCTAACTGGTAGGATTCACCGACCTCTCTTATCCTTGACAGGCTCAACTCATCTTGCATGGTATACTTCAAGCCGTTCACGTATATCATGACAGCTTCTTCTCCTTCATTGATTTCTCCCGACCTTATTGACAATCTGTATAACTCTTCCGTGTACTCTTTCACAGCCATCTCTTTTTGTCTAAAGTTCTTCAACTTCTTGAACAAGGAAATCACATAGTCACCTACCAAGAACTTCCCCTTCAGCTTGGTGACCATCCTGTCCCAAGACTTGATCTTTTCCTTTCCTTTCATGACTCTGTCATCCTGTACATTGTCCCACCACAATGAGGTATGACCCTTCAACCTTGGACATTCAGTCTTAACACCTTTAGTATCCTCAATCTGCTTTATGTCGAAGTATTTCTCCATTTATTTGAACCATTCAATCAAGTCTTCTGGATCCAGACTTTCTGAGTAGGTACATACATCAATCTTTGTTCGACCTCTCGTATCCGTCAGAAACTTGATGAGTTTATCTTCTGGTTCTTCCTCCACTGCTTCCCATGCTGTCACTTCTTTGACTTCCTCGTCGTTGTGGTCTAACACATCAGGAACGCATCCACGCCTTTGGATTTCTTTGATCGTCGTGACTTCACTAGTCAAACTTTGCATTGTTCCACTGCACTCGTTGAACATTTCATGATCAACCGTAACTGCAACGCCACACGCTCTTCATCCAACCCCTCAGACATTAATGCCTCTGTGAGCCAATTTCAACCGCAGTTGAAACTCCCACTCATCCAATTGCAACCGGACTTTCACAAATCGTACACAACTCTACCCAACCGCAGCTGGAGTTGTTCACACTCAACACTGGATTCAGTGATACCAACTGGTGCTCTCCTTCTCACAAGATGCTTGAACTCAACTAGACTTCTTTCCGTGCTCTAATATTACCAGCTTGTTGATGCCTTGAAAATCGTAGCATCAATTAGCAAGGGATTCTCCCCTGTAAGGAAGCCCAATTAGATCACTCACTATTTGGTATAGGGAATCCGTCCGGTTAACGGTCTGGCTACCATGTAAGATTTAAAGATTTGTTTTCTTTGCACCGGTTGTGGCCCGATCCACCATTTATGTATTTTATTTCTAAAGATGATATGCAAGTGGTTTAAACTAAATGCATGTAATTAAGCAAATCTGATCTAAAATTGTTTAAGCAAATTTAATCTATCCTTGCAAGGAGTAAACTGAAAGTATGAGTAATCAACTGAAAGAAACATCCAAATATCTCACAGATAGCTATTTAATCATAAAGATGCATTTCCAAAAGAAGAATAAAGATATCAAAGGTCGCTTTGATTGAATTAAAACATTTCATTACTCATTTAAGATATTCATTTTTGCACAGAAAATTATAAGAACATTCATTACAAAGAAACAGTTCATAATAGCAAGGAATGATCTCATAGTAATGTATAAATGATGCAAGAATAATCCAGTAGACATTCAACATATCTTCAGGCAAAAACACAGTCCTCTTCCTAGCTCAGAATTAGACAGTTATGAAATGCCAAATCAACACCCACCTGGTGCTCCTGTCTCTGCTAGAGCCTCCTCCACAACTAGCTTATCTACTTCTGTTATATAGCTGACTCAAACCCTGTTTCTCGTATAATGGTGTTGGCAGGGGCATGGAGCATGAATTTCAAGGAAATCACATGCTTGGCTAACTCTGATTCAATTTTTTGCACCTCTGCTACTGCAGTTTGGAGAATCTCTTGAAGCAAGTGAGCACGAATGGACGGTTTCCCGATGCACTAGTGAATGTCTTCCGCTGTTGACACATATATTTTCTTCACATAGTCCATTTTTGTGCTTAGTTCACTCTTCAATTCAGACAAGCATTGGTATTTGCATGGGAAGTCTTCTAGAATCTGGGGAATCTCTATGATACACCTTTTATGAGTTTCCTGGATCCTATGATAGTCACTATTGCATTTCCCAATAGTGTCTTTGATCACAAAGTTTAATTTCACACCGCAGTTCTTGCAGAACTCCATGAAGCCTATATCTTCTTTAAACTCAGCCATGGATTTGAGAGGGAGGTGCTTGGGGAACTCTGACTTCCCTTCTCTCCATTCAATATGATTTCTAATGTCTTCCTTTACACGCGCATATTTCTTCTTCATCCTAATGGCTTCAGAGTTAGTTTCTTTCATCCTGGCTACCATCGCCTTCACTTTGCAAATTTCTTTAGTAAGAAGTTCCTGTGATTCACGGATTTGTTTCAGTATGTCACAGGACTGCTTATGGAAGGGACTCAAATCATTTGCCTTGTTGTTGGATATCTCTAACTACTCTCTCATCATCTCCTTATCTTCCTCCCATTGAATGGTCCTAGTTTCGAAGTCATTCTTCTCTCCTTCCACTATCATCATCTAGACTGCCAAATTTTCCTTTTCTTCTTCTAGGCATTGATACTTATTGGATAATTCTCTTTGCTCCGATAAGAGGCCGTCATATTTCTTTACCATCAACTCTCTATATGCCTACTCTTTTACCAGAGTAAGTTGCAACTTGCGTGCTTTCTTGTGGACATTGTCCTCGCTTTCCTTGGCAGTAGCTACAATGGAAGATGCCATAAATTGGGCAACACTCTGTGTGCATTACATGACTATGGTTTCTCATTTGCTAATGATATCTGGCTGAAAAGGTCTTTTCATCCTTGTTTCTATTTGTCTTACAATGGACATCCTTCTCTTATCAAAAACGAATTTATCCCAATGGGTCAGTGTGTGACTCTTTGATGGGGTAAAAGGGACGAGTGGGAGTTCTCCTATGGGGAAGTCATCCTCTGCGGTTGGGGTCCGAGTCACTTGGGATGAGTCTAAATCCATGTCTTTCCTGTTTGGGCTTTCTTCTTGTGCATCCTTTTTGGATTTATCTTCTTCTTCGCCCTTCAACTGCATTTCCACTGCTTCTCTTTCCTCTTGCAGCTTGGCGGCTTCTTCCTTTCTGATCTTCTCTACCTCCTCCTCTCGGAGTCTTTTAGCTTCCTTGACAACTTGGGTTACAGTGGAACTAGAGCCAGCTCCGCTCTTGAGGTGAAGGTGCCTTTTGATTTCAGTCATATTGCTGCCTTTCTGAAAACTTCTTCATCCTCATCAAAGTAGTGCGCATATTCAAAGTGTGCATTAACCTCTCTGTAGTGTTCTGCATCCTTATTAAGACTGTATTTCTTTGCGAAAATCCTCTCTCCAAAGTGAAACTCTCTCAATTCCTGGACAAAGTCTTTAGCCGATTTGACCTTAGTGAACTTGTATGCTCCAACATAGAAGGGTAGTGCCGGGAAGGAGGCCTTCTTCAATTTTTTTAGGAAACCACCAGTTCCATCTATGAACACCTATCTTACTGCCTCCTTATGGATCACAAAATCAGTAGCATACTTAGGCAGGAGAGATAGTGGTTTGGAATCTCCATACATTCTTATGTAGGTGCCTTCTTTTGACAGATAAAAATCACCATACTTTTCCATGACTTCCATGGCATTCTCAGATAGGCAACTGGGTTCTTTGTTGAACATTAGTTCATACAAAGGCATAATAAATTCTTCATAGATGGTCCTATAATGTCTTTTGTAATTTTGGACCCATGGGATCTTATAAGCAATATAAACTGTGGTGTCATCTTTTTTCCAAATGCATCCTAACCTTGGGAATGGATGCCTTGACATAATACAATCCACAAGGTATGATGACATGTAGAATTCTGATTTCTTTTGGACCGTCCCTCCTTTAGCAGTAGCTATGGCTGACGATATATTGTTCGAGAGGATGTATGCCCAATTGAAAACCATGCCTTTGAATGCTACATAGTGGATTAAAGGGATCCAATGCAACTTATAAATGGTTCCATCAGCTCTCCCAAAATTTTTGCTTAGCATGAGGGAAATGATTCTGAAAGGAGGTCTTAGTGCTTGAACTTCATATTCATCACTCTCCTTCAGTCTCAGCTACTTGCCTTGAATTAACAATTTCCTAGCCATTTCCAAGAAATCCATGTTGATACTTTCAAGCCAGGCATCATTGAACAGCTGTTGAGGATGTGGCAACTTGCAGGTTGCCGAAATATGGGATGGGTGGAATGAGGTAAATGCCTCTCCTTTGGTGTTAGATAAAAATCTTGATTCGTCGTCTGCATGCACTAGGATCCATCTGATAACTTCTGAGCAAGGAAAGAGTTCCGGGCGCGTCGCTGCTTTAGTGATGCTAGAGCTCCTAATGTTTTGGTACAGGTACATCTCCTTCAGGACTGATCCCAAAATATCCTGATCCCTTATCATGTGATGTAGCTCTCCCCACTTCAATTCAGGAACAATGGCCATAATTGTCTTAGTATCTTCGTATAATGTCTCGACTCTTGATTCTAACACTGATTCAACACCTGACTCGGGCTCAGACATTTTTGACTTCCTCTTGCCAACTTTCGGAATTGTGCTTTAAACTTGACAACGAACGAATAGGTTCAAAAACTAATCAAACTAGAAAACAACAATTAAACTTTGAACCAAGATAGTATCAAAAAAACAAGCATGGACTAAGCAGGAGAGCAGTGATAATATGTTTTAAACAAACTTCAAGAAGTAATCTAAGAAAGTATGTGCTAAGCCAACATTCATTAAAGCAAATAAACAGGAGCAGGGCTAGGTTTCCTTTTTAGGTCGGCTCGATAGAGTGAGACCATGACATAACAAGCTTGGTTGCTCTGTTAAAAACAAAGGGTCGGGAAAAACGCAAGTAGGACAACATGCTTCAGGGCTGCGACCATGATAACGCCCCACTGCGTTGGATCAGTGAGGTTGATATGACTGCATGCTGAAAGGTTTGTTACGATAGCGAGTGGGGGTTAAGTGGGGCTACTCAGGAGGCCTCAGGATAGATTAACCGGGAACAAAAAACTCTAATGTGGATAAAGGTGGCTGCATCGAAGGTCTGTCAAACGAGCTTCAACGTGAAGAGCAAAGCTTTAACTACTAAAACATCAACAGAAGAGATTAATAGTCTAACTTACCTGGCAGTGGAAAAATGGGTTTGAAGCAGTTGACGGAGCTGCAGACTTGTCTATCGTTGGATGGCTGGGTCAACCTCGAACGGGGTTTTGAAAAAGAATAAAAACAACAATAAACAACCCCCAAAGCCTACTCTCTACTTAAAGAAAACTGACATGTGTGGCCGTTTAACTGGGTAAGTGGGGCATTAAAAATACCATTATGGTGAGGTGACTAGGGTCTTTTCGCCATTGCTCAGCATTAATTCATAACCATAAAAAGTGGAAGTCCTCGGTGAGTTGGGGTGACATTGTCAGTAGTACTTGTTAGGTGTTTGTGCAACGGGACGGCATATTTTGGCAAGTTCGACGTCTTTTGAACCGGGTCTCTTGCTATCTTGTTTCGACGAGTCTCTCTGAGTCTAACCGGCTTCCTTTTCATTCTCTTAACGGAGGCTCATGTGTTCTGTTAGCGATGGTTACGACTGAACTTGTTGAGTTCCACTGGAAATTTCCGAAGCACTCAAGATTTCGAACGACATGCCGATCGTTTTGGGACAAAACATTGAGTTTGGGCACAAATGAAGGTTCAATGAAAATGACAGAGGGGCACCTATTATGTCGGCACAACTCAGCAAGATTGGCCACAATCTAGAACTCAAAACGACAAGGCAAAAAGGGCCGCGATTTGGAAACTTTGGGCGAGTTGGAGCGACCGTTTCAGTGGAACTGGGAGAGTTTTTCCAAAACAAAATTACTTAGCATAAACATCCACCTATTGCGGCAAGACTCAATGAGTTGCGCCGCAACAGGGAAGGCTAAAAACTTAACAGAAAAGGTCGGTCATTGCGGCTCATCTCGGCAAGTTGTGCTGCCATTTCGGCTATGAAAGCTGAGTTTTACTTAAAAGGAAGAAAAAAATAGACTTAAGGACTTGCTTTCTTTTAGAAAAACTAAGTATAAAAAGTCTTTTTAGGATGGGACTTCACTTCTAAGCAAAACCTTTCTCAAAAAATAAAGGAGGGGCCCCAGTATTTACAAAATTTTGGGGGGGGATGTTGCAGCAACAACATGGCTCTTTTCGGCTTTGATACCAACTAGCGCAAGGAAGTTCGGCGGGACAATCTTGCTTAACAATAACACAGTACACATGACGCTCACAAAAATTTGGTGTAAATAGGGTGCCAGAAGCTTTCTTATATTAATTCAATCAAATATTTAACGGTTACAGTGCTAGATGCAAGGAAATGTAAACAACTAAACTAGTCAGCCTCAGCCTTTACAATATACATAAGTAAATGGTGTGTTCTCTGTGTGTGTGACCCTCTCCTCCTCTTAGTGTTCTATTGAGTGCTGGAATGAATGAGCCATGAGTGATGCGAGATCCCCTCTCTGTGCTTGCACATTGGTCTTCTACTCTGCTCCACTACTCCTGCTCTCGAGATCACTCTGATCCCAGAGACATTCTTCGTCTGTTCGCTGAATCCTCCAAATCTTGAGAACTACAATTGTCAGCACCCTCTAGTCATGATGCACAACCTTTTCCTCTGGTGACATTTGTCCTGAACCCAACCACCTTATTAACTTCTCTTAACTTCCTTGGAAACTCCAAATGACTACCAAGTACTTTGTCTTGAATTCTAAGCTTCTCTGACTTTTTTATAGTAGTCGGTCCCATCACTGAGCTCGACCATACTATATTTCGTCATCCTTCGACTTACCTGTCTGATTTACTTATCTTCTATGGATTTTCCAGTCCACCCCTTCCTCTACACTTGGATTCTGCCTCAAACATGTCGGTGTCATTGTTCGACAACCTGTCGACACTCGACCTCTTTCACTGCGATCCTGTCGTCTATCGACCTTAGACATGTCGACTCTCGACCTTTCTCCTTCTATTGATGCACCTCGACAGCTTCTGCTAGACTCATTGAATTCGATAGGCAATCTCTCTTTGCACCAGTGGTCGTCGGAAATCTCCTTCGTCAACTTCTCATGTTGATCAACTTCAACTGTTCTGCCTAGGCCTCGATGCTCCTGCAGCAGGAACGTTGGTGTTGTTAGGAAATTACTCTTATAGTTGGGTAAAGATACTACCAACGTACTGGGGGGTTATCAGATAGACATATAAGGGTTTTCCAACATTGTTTATAAATAAATAGGATTAGAATTCAGAGAATGTATACCTTATTTGTGAAGGTCGGTCGAAGCTTTTCTCTTCGTTCTCCTATGCAAACAACCTGTAACACAAACACAAGACCTTTCTCAAACGTATTTGAACACAAATAAGATATTTATATTAATAAATCAAAATAACATCAACACGTAGTCAAATGATAATAGATATAAGCAAATCTATATCGGAAAGGAAAGAATGTCTCAATCTTTATTGACAAATGCAGAAAGTACATAAAGCTTATACCTATTCCTTCACTCGCACTGTCGTAACCACAACCCTAGGCTCCTGCTCCTCTCTCTTAGCTATGAAGTTCTCCAGCATAACTATAGCATGGGTTTTCACCCTTGCTCGTGCAAAAGAGCACCTTCTGAGGATAATGGAATCCTTAGGACTAGTTCGAACAAAGTTAAAGAGTTTAAATGTAAAAAATAACAATACAAGATTAAGCCAACATATTCATGGAAAATAAATCTAAACTACGATGGAAAACATGAAATCAGTACGAGAAACAGTAAAATAAATTTTGATTTGTTTATAAATGGAAAACAAGGGTTTGCATGAAATTCTTCACCTTAAATATGAGGCCGATGGAGTTTTTTGCAGTCGTAGGGATCGATGCACTAGTACTCCGTGGGTTCCTTCTCTTCACCAAATGCTCAAAGGTGGGGGCCAATATTGACTCAAAGGGGAGAAATGTAGCTCAAGTGGTTTGGGCTAGAGTTCTAGATTCATTTGGGAAGCATAAGGTTAAGGTAAGTGGTGGATGGTAAATGAGGGGTCTCCATGAACTTTTTACAGATTTTTGGGTGGTGGAGTAAACAACCATGGTTTTGGGTACCAAAATGGTTTAGGTTAGAGGTTTTAGGGTTTTTTCCCTCTTTTTCTTTCTTTTTTGAATTTTGTTTTGTTTTGTTTATTCCCTTTTTATTTTGATTTTGGGAACTTTGGACCCCCTTTTGGGGGTTTTTGTTATGTTTTGAAAGAATTGAGTTAATTTGAGAAGGAAAAAGGTGATTTTTGCCTTTTTAGGTACCCATTTGGACATTTTTGAGGTTCTGGAGGCTAGAATGATAGGAAAAATGGTCAACAGGGTTATGTGTCTAAAGGAATGAACTGATGAGTAATTTTTTAGTGTTAACAGATTTCCCCCTGATGTGTGAGGGAATGAGCTCATCGTATGGACAATAGACATCATAGGTTCTATTGTTTTCTGAGGGTCTGAGCATTGTGTCGGAGAAGATCAGAAACTA
Source organism: Larix kaempferi (assembly GCA_027924585.1). Lineage (NCBI taxonomy): Eukaryota > Viridiplantae > Streptophyta > Pinopsida > Pinales > Pinaceae > Larix > Larix kaempferi. The sequence continues at coordinate 4,306,663 of BSBM01001103.1, forward strand.
GGTGGAGACCGGAACATGGGCTCCATATGAAATGCAAGAACTCAAATTGAATATACATGTCCTCAATAATGGATGAGGAATAATCTCAATAGATGGATGAGGCGGGCATACGCATGTTCGTATCAAGATACATAAATGATAATGAGGCCCAAGAGGGAGCCTGAATAATACATGGATAACTACTGTGTACATCATAACAATCCAGCGGGGACACAAATCTGGGACATACTCGTGGTCCAACCATGACTGATCTGAATAACTGGTGTATGAACATAGTGGCATCCATACTGACTGTGGTACCATAACAATTGATATTCTATTGAATTTGAACTAGGTACATGGGGAAGCATATAACTGAATTTATTCTGAATACTATATCAGAGCACAGCCCAGATATCCGTGGGAACATTCAACTAGGGAGGTTCCAAATATACTCACCAATTGGATAGACTCATGGGACATTCGGGGTCTTTGACCAATAAATGGAAGAACCAATACCCTGCACGAATCTCATCGGTGCGATCCAGGTGTTGAAGTCGAGCACGTGAGAAACAATCGTTCAGAGAGGCACTCAGGATTCCTCTAAAAAATGGTATGTAGGCACTCACCACTGATGGTGATGAGTCAAGGCACATGGACCTCTAAGTCTATCCTCTGGAATAGATTGGTGGGTGTCGACAGAGGGAGACTGTGCCACTACCAAGGTAATGGTGTTTCTTGTTGATGTATATGTAACTTTAGAATGTATTTTACCCATGTGTATTGTATTCCTATAGAGATGTTATTATTCCTCTATACGGAAGTGTTTGTATTCCTATAGAGATGTTATCATTCCTCTATACAGAAGTGTCGTCATTTATATTGTAAGTGTAGTAACTTATACTTGACGGGTTGTTAGACCACCTTGATGGGGTCAGCTCTGTATGAGTCACGTCGGTAAATGGGTGAGTAGACCACCAAGTGTGGGGTCGGCTCGTATTAAGTTAACCATGGGTTAAGCTAGACAAGTAGGCCCCATTAGTTTATTGGGCAGGACTGGACAAGTATAAATAGAGATCGGGAGATCTCTATTTGATCACTCATTATTCTCTCTCACACTCTTTGGAGAGTGGCACACTTGTGGAGGAGGACAAGCTGCTACTAGGAGATGTCTATCTCTTATGCTTGGGTTGTATCATTGTTCTATATATCTCTGAGGAAGTTATTGGGGTTTTTCACCTTTATGGTTTTCCCCAAGTATACTCTGTGTCTATTGTGTGCTTGCATTATTGTGTCCATGATTGATATGCTGTAGATATGTTGTACATGTTGTTCTCTCAGTTAATATCCTAGATCAGATTGAAGTAAATTCTGAAAAATTAACATGGTATCAGAGCTATCCTAAAAAAATGCATGGTATGGCATGTATGACACTTGTTGCACTTGCGATGCTAGGGCTCGATATAGAAAAAACTAGTCATCATAGCAATTTCGATATAAATAAACTTCAGTGAGGTTTCAAGATCTAAAAATTGTATAGGGAGAAGCTAAGATCCCCATGTACCTTGTGTCCAAAGGACAACCTCTAATGCGTTGTACTTTGTGATTTATGATCTATACAATATATGGTTTCTACCTCTTCCAGATCTCAGTCATAGACAGGTGACCTTGGAAAAAAGGTCATAACTTGGGCTAGGAAGCTCCAAATTCAATTTTGTAAAAATTGATAGGTAGTGCACGAACTTTACTTTCTCAGGTAACGTTTTTAGAGGCCAAAACTGAACCAGTGACATGTGGTATGTCATACACATTCGCTCTCTTGTTTTATCCCATAAACAGGTCACGTTGCGACACTTGACATAACGCTCTCTTAGAGAATCCATTTGAGGTCAAACCTATGGGGTTGGAAAGATGATAGGTCAGGATATCACAAGAAAAATTTTCAGACCCTGTGGATCAAAAAGGTCAAAATTACACCAGAAACAATCAGGTACATATTTCTTTCAAAACAGAATTATTTTTTAGCACCTTCATTCATGGCTTCCGAAATTTAGGGTTTCGGAGAAAGTTGGAATTTTTGTAATCGGAGACTACGGCTGAATGGTGCTCATCAAAATTGAAATTTAGAGACAAATATTAGAATGTTTGGTTGGGCAAAAGGCCGGGCTTGATCAGACCCTAGTTTGGGACATTGATAGGAAAAGTGGAAAATTAGAGCTTCTGCAAAAATGGGAATTTTTGAAATCTGTGACCACAGCTGGAAGCTCCTCAAAAAACTAGAATCTTAGAGCTTTGGGTCGAACCTTTTGATTGGGAATAAGGGTGGGCTTTATCAAACCCTAGTTCGGGGTCATGTCCATTGAATGTGAAAGTTTCAAAGGCAAATTTGAGGGGTGAAACTTTACAGTTTTAAAATTCTGAGTATACCAGCTTGATCAGCTCATCAAGGCACATATTTCTATCCTTTCAGAAGTTTGAAATTTTAGGGTTTCTCTGACAAACCCTAATCCAGCTCCAGATCTAGTTCCTACAAATCAAGTAGATTGGTTTAATCCTAGAAGAGAATGGATTGGTCACCTGCATAAGTGAAGAAGTTCCTGTTTTAGAGGGAGATGAGGCTAAGGCCTTCATAAGAAGATTACAAGCAATATCAATAGGTATGACTTATCCAGGTATGTTTCAAGATTTGTTCATGATCAAGTTTATGGTATGTTTGTCTTCATGTTATTACGGTTAGTACAATCTTGATTAAATTTAGACTTGTCGTATCACCTTATTTAAATTATGAATGCATGATAGAAGATATTCATTGATTAGGGTGTTGACACTTATGAATGTACTACTGCATTATGGTGTTGTATGAGGTTTATGTTGTCCGCTAACATGAAAGGTACACCAAGAAAGACAAATCATGTTCTAGTTCAAGAACATATTATCATGATGACATGAAGGCAAAGATTCATCCATTTTCATGGATCACTTAGAAGATCTACTTACGAGGTATGTATAAATTGGTTCTATAATGGTTAACCTATGAGATATGCAGGTTACTAGAACAAGTCATTGAAGAGAACAAGAAGAAATCATGTGAGTATGTTAGACATAACTAGCTAACATACTAATCTAGGTATGTTTTCCTATATCAAGTTAGAATCCTACCTTATGATAGGATCTCTTATATAAGTATACATGGCATGATTGATAATGATTATTCATGGGTTTGAGTAATCATAGGTGTATGCATATTATGTTTCTTACCTTAAATGACGATATGACTAATCAGAAGAGTCATGAAAGTATAGGTTTGAGTAATCAAGGGTTTAGGCATATTATGTTTCTTACTTTAATTTATGATATAACTAACCATAAGAGTCCTTGAATACTAATGCTTATTATTTCTGTTTGAAATGATCATGACTATACATGTTTAAGATTATTGTGTTTTGATAGTATTAAGATTATACTAATGAATGTGTGATTATGTATGAGACCTCGAAAATAACACAATGATGATACTAATAAGCATGCATAGTGATTAAGGATGGATATAAGTTCAAGGAAAAGTAATCCAGGAAGAAAAGATCAAGAGGGAGCACACTCCAGTTGTTCCTGCAAGGAAGAAAAGATCAAGAGGGAGCAGACTCTAATTGTTCCTACATGGAAGAAAAGATCAAGAAGGAGCACACTTCAGTAGTTTCTGCAAGGATGCAGATATTCAGAGGGAGTTGACCACTTCTCACAATCCAGATGAGAATGGAGTTACAGAAAAGAAGCAAAGACTGAGAGGGAGTCCACCCAACAACCAAACAAAGATAAGTATTTGAATTGTCATTTCTTACATATGTATTTGTTTAAATAATGTTGTTCAATGATGTATATGCTTATGTTCCTAGACTTAGGTTGTGTAATATGCATATTAGAATAGTTGCATTGATGAACAATATACTACTAATATACATGGGTAAGTGGCCTATGGCACTATACAACATTCCATTGCTACTTATCTAGAATGAAACCTCTTTGCTGACATGTTGGGAGTTGTGCACACTATTAACAATGTTCTGGTAGAGATTGGAAGGCATCTAGAAAGTTACGGGATATGGATAAATGTTGTATTGAAGCATTGGCTAAGATAATTGCATGACTATATGACATATTTCTTTATGTGTAAGAATTTGTTCTGAAAACTATGAGATGTTTTCTAATCATGCAATTTGACTTGTTGTGTAGGAAAGATCGTATACCATATGCTACAAAAGAAGGACTAGAACATTTGTTCAACAACAAAGCTATCTATTGAAAATATTGAAGATATCGATGTTCCCAGGATCTGGGAAGAATGCCATGATCGAGGAGTAGCAAGTCGATCATGAAGATGTTTGGGATGCAGTCCCAAGACCTGAAGGGGAGTCTATAGTGACTTCCAAGAGGATCTACAAGATCAAGCATGTTGTAGGTGGTAGCATAGAGACTTTTGCTCCTATAGCCAGATACACTTTCTCTGGCTGCAGCTATGAATGGGAAGATACACCAGATTGATTTCAAGAAAACTTTCTTGAATGGTGTAGTTGAAGAAGAAGTGTATGTGGAGCAGCCACTTGGTTTTGAGACACATGATGAGAAGTCATATATGTGCAGAACTTGGTATGGTAGGATAGACAGCTTTCTATCCAGTTTGGGATTTACCAAGAGTAAAGCGGATTCCAACCTTTACTACAAGGTTTAGGAAGGCAATCCAATGATACTACTTTTGTATGCAGATAACCTGTTTGTTACAGGTGAGGATAGATTGATTGTCAACATGCAACGGAAGCTTGTTTCCGAGTACTAGATGAAGAACTTGGGTATGATGCACTACTTTCTTGGTATGGAGGTGTGGCAGAGTGTATATGGAATCTTTCTTGGACAAGGGAAGTATGCAGTAGAGATCCTGAATAGGTTCGAGAGGATGGACTGCAAGGCCATGGCCACACCTATGGCATCAAACCTGAAACTTCTGTGTGATGCTTCATCTGAGCTGGTTGACATCACTATGTATCGTCAGATGATTGAGTCCTTGATGTACCTGAAAAACACGAGACCAGATATCTGCTTTGTGGTGAACACATTGAGCCAGTTCCTGACAGATCCCAGAGGTGTTCACCTGGTTGCTGTAAAGCATATTCTGAGGTACCTGAAGGGTATGGTTGATTATGGGCTCAAGTATGATGCGAATCAAAAGTTTAAACTATAGGTTTATGTTGATTCAGATTGGGCAGGTAGTGCTGCAGATAGGAAGAGCACATCTGGGTGATGCTTCGGTATGGGATTAGGTGTGATCTCCTAGTTTAGTAGGAAGCAGTCCTGCGTAGCACTAAGTACAGCCGAAGCAGAGTATGTTGCGACGGATGACCAGGTTGCAGATGTATTGACCAAGTCGTTGGCCAGAGTGCAGTTTGAGTACTTCAGAGAGAGGCTTGGTGCACTTCAGATCGAGGTTCCTTCCAAAGGGAAGTGATGAGTCTGGAAGATGCAGATGCATATGAGCTTTTCTGACATGGTTGATGTGTTATCCCATGGTCGTGATGTAATTGCTGAGCCATTCTCACATGGTGGTAGATGTGTTCTCCCATGGTGTAGATGTAAGGGATGAAGCCATTTTTCACAAGGTGGTAGATGTGTTCTCCCGTGGTGAAAAAGTAAGGGATGGAGCCTTCCTCGAATGGTGGTAGATGTGTTCTCCCATGTCGGTGGTGTAAGTGTTGGATGATGTGCATCTGGGATGTGCTTCGTCGACGATGAGATGATATGAAGAGGACAATGCTATGATGATTAGGAGGATCATGGATGATGAACATTAGGATGATGCTCCAGTTACTGCTCTGCATGTATGCATCATGTTGGATGCTGGATATGATCAGTTGGATCATTTATATGTCTGTATGTATGCATCATATTGAATGCTGGATATGGTCAGTTGTATCATTTATATGTATGTATGTACGCATCATGTTGGGTGTTGGATATGATCAGTTGAATCATTTATATGTATGTATGTATGCATCATGTTGGATGATGGATATGATCAGTTGGATGATTTATATGTATGTATGTACGCATCATGTTGGATGCTGGATATGATTAGGTGGATCATGTATATGTATATGCATCATGTTGGATGCTTGGACTATTTATCTGTGTATGTATCAAGTGGATACATTGTATGATCAGGTAGATCATGTATGTTGATATGTATCAGGTATGATCAGGTGGATCAGGTATTTGTAGACGTATCAGGTGGATACATTGTATGATCAGGTAGATCATGGATGATGATATGTATCAGGCAAATACTGTGTATGCATTGTATGATCAGGATGATCATGATGACGAGCTTCATGATGTTGCTCCAGATGATATGTATTAGGACGATATAGTGATGATGATCAGTATGATCATGAGCATCAAGATGATGCTTCATGCGATGATGATTAGTTAGATCATGAGTATCAAATTGATACTTGGAGGTCAGAGATGATATGTGGCAGGTTGTGCAAATAACATGTAATCAGTCCTCAGAAATATGATAGGTTGAGCTGTGTGCTCGTAATCAGTCCTAGGATGAGCTATTGCTATGTAGTATGTAATCAGTCCTCAGAGATATGATAGGTTGAGCTATGTGTTGTAATCAGTCATGGGATGAGGTATTACTATGGAGACATGTAATCAGTCCCGGAGATCCGATAGGTTGAGATGTGTGCTCGTAATAAGACCTGGGATGCTCTTTAGAGATCTTACCAGTCGTGTTGCGGCACATAAATGTTCCTGGCATGTTGTTTAAAGGTATTGTCTATTCACATGTAATCAGTCCTGGAGATCCAAGAGGTTGAGCTATGTGCTCGTAATATGTCCTGGGATGCTCTTTAGAGATCTTGCCAGTCGTACTGCGGCACATAAATGTTCCTGGGATGCTCTTTAAAGGTATTGTGAAGGGGATGTAGGTAATCATTCCTGGGAGATCTTTCCAGTCGTGCTTAGGCACATAAATGTTCCTAGGATGCTCTTGTCAAGTATTGCATCAGCACATAAAATTAGTTTTGAGAGACCACCTCTATCAGACCGTTCACACAGATGATGAAGACCTATAGGTGGTGGGCCTACATCCAGCATGAAAATGGACTGGCTCTGTAGAACTTCCTATTTCGAGTAGATTCAGAGATTGATTGAGATAGCAGCAGTAGTGATGATGACGATGATTCAAGGATGATGATTCGCTAATGATGATCCAGAGAAGAAGACTTGTGCTAGCAGATCTGTGTCGAGAAATACCTTCCTAGTTAAGAGGGAGTGTTGATGTATATGTAACTTCGAAATGTATTTTACCCATGTTATCTGTATTCCTATAGAGATGTTATTATTCCTCTATACGGAAGTGTCATCATTTATATTGTAAGTGTCATAACTTATACTTGATGGGTTATTAGACCACCTTGATGGGGTCGGCCCTGTATGAGTCATGTGGGTAAATGGGTTATTAGACCACCACATGTGGGGTCGGCCCGGATTAAGTTAACCATGGGTTAAGCTAGACAAGTAGGCCCCATTAGTTTATTGGGCAGGACAGGACAAGTATAAATAGAGATCGGGAGATCTCTATTTGATCACTCATTATTCTCTCTCACACTCTTTGGAGAGCGGGGCACTTGTGGAGGAGGAGAAGCTGTTGCTAGGAGATGTCTATCTCTTATGCTTGGGTTGTATCATTGCTCTATCTATCTCTGAGGAAGTTATTGGGGTTTTTCACCTTTATGGTTTTCCCCAAGTAAACTCTGTGTCTCTTGTGTGCTTGCATTATTGTGTCCATGATTGATATGTTGTAGATATGCTGTACATGTTGTTCTCTTAGTTAAGATCCTAGATAAGATTGAAGTAAATTCTGAAAAATTAACATTTCCTTGATAGAGGCGTGAGGTATACTAATAGGAGGTGTGATACTAAATATGAGATTGATATACTGTGGTGGGGATAGGGGTCATAGGGTGGGCAGATATCAAACTTCCTTTGTTCAGAGTATGACAGCAAGGCTGACCTAGCAGCATATGAAATTGACATCAGGGAAGGGGATCATAGCTTAAAGGTCCATGGATAATGACTGGAATGGGGAGGAAAGAACTCATATGTGATACCAATGGACTCTAATGGGGACTCATGGCAGAATACTCTAAACAAAGATGACCATACTTGCAGTGTTGGCATAATGTGGGGACTAGACATAATCTATCATGGCACCAAGAGGCACCGTTGGGTCCTTCTTCGTGGTTTAAGGAGCTCAAAGAAGGGATAGAAGGGTGCTTGAAATGGTATTGTCGTGTGGATTTGTACGAGCCCAGGATAGTTCGTGCTCGTAAGTGCTTTCAATTCTAAGGACTCTGAAAGTGATAAGAAGACTCTAAAATTGTGAAGAGGTACCATCATGTGGATTTATATGAGCCCAGGATGGTGCATCCTCGTGGGTGCTTTCAATTTTAGAGAGTCTAAAAGAAAATAAGAAGACTCCAAGGGTGTTTTTTTTCGTGTGTTAGTCTCCAAGGCCCGAAAAAACATAAAAGGATGCAATGAAGAACTCTTCTAGTCGATGTGACAAGAGTATTCATTTTTCGTAATTAGTCTAGAAGGTACGGAAAAGGGTTAAAATTATACCAGGTAGACACCCGTTCGGATACTTTTAGCGAGCATGAAAGGAAGCAAGATTGCTTGGCGATATTTGAATTCTTTTAGGAGTCAGGAAAGAGCTTAACAGAAAATCCCTAAGTGCCTTTTTCGTAAAGGAGTTGTTTGGCCCGAAAAAGGGATAAAATTATACCGAACAAGATGATGGCCATGTGGTGTCCAAAGTGGCATGCAAATCGAGGCAAGAAGGGGTCTAGAAAATCCCATCAAGGGTTTTTGTGCAAGAAAGAAATGATCTCAAGCATCGTCATGAGCACGAAAAATATGAATCCGACAATGCAAACAGTGCAAAAAATGAAGTTGGTACGCAAATCAAGGTGATGGGTAGGGGGGGGCAAAGGTGCCTGAATTTTTTTTTCGTGCGAGCGAGAAGTAATCTCAAGCATCATCATGAGCATAGAAATATGAATCTGGTGATGTGAACGATGCAAAAAATAGAGTTGGAATGCAAATCGAGGTAGCAGGGGTCTAGGAAAAAAAGCCTCAATTTGTTTTCGGTGAAAACGGGAAGAGGTCTCAACCATCATAAAGGTCTTCGCGAACTGAATCTGGTGGTGTCAACGGTTCAAAAAATAGACCTCGTATGATCCTAGCATGCCAAAATAAGGATTGGTCAAATGTCTATAAATAGTAAATGGACCCAATGACATGTGTCATTGTTATAGTTGAGTTTGACAGGAGATTGTAGAGAGCCAAAGGTGAAAACTAAGATTATGAGAGATCCAACTGGTGGAGTTGCATTCTGAGAGTTGCAGGTAAGCCTTCATGTCCTTAGCATTGTATTTTATTTAGTTTTTGTTTGGAATTGGGCCTCTGGGGGGGCGTGTCGGGTGTTTCCTGGGGCCAAGGCGCCAAAGCGCGGCTTTGGAGGGGACATGTGCGCAATTTTGGGTGAGGTATCTGCGCTTTTTGAGCCGGCTGTGCCTCCCAAAGTCATGATCTAGAGCGCGCTGGGGGTCCTCAGAGCTGCGCTTGTAGTGCACGGTTGAGCGCTTCTTAGTTGCGCTCTAAAACACAGCGTTCCGAGGGGAAAACGCGATTCAGAGCGCAACTCTGGAGGGCACAGTTGCACTCTGAAGCACGACTTTCCGGGAGGAAATCACACTTCAGAGCGCCACTGTGGGCCTGACAGGTATGCTCTAGGAACGCACTTTTGAGGGAAAAAGCGTGCTCCAGAGCGCACTTGTGGGTTCAGATAGCGTGTTGGAACCGGTGCATCGACGTGGGGGGGATCTATGGGATGTTTATATGGTTCTAATGGGTTTTTGTTGGCTTCATTGGCAGGATGCCGAGGGTTATGTCATGAGAGCGAGAGATACCATATACTATCTTGGACAATATTCGAGAGGATATGGGTGTACCGGCGGCCTTGGTGGATTGCGGTTTACAAAATTTCTCATAGCTATCATTGATGCGTTCAACTAGATTGTTGTTGAACAAGTTAATCGCGTTCTAGGATTCGTATCTTGAGGCGTTCATGATCCAGGGAAAGCAATTGGATCTCACGATCACCGATGTTTATTTTCTGACTGGAATACCCAGGTTGGGAATGGTTAATGATACCCTACCTAGGAGGGTAGGGAATGTATCTATGCAAGTCTTACTGAATAGACACTGCTACCATACTGCAAAAGTGCATGCCAATGCACTACTGATTTGTGATGTTGAGAGTCTGACAACTCAGTCTATTGCTGCGCTAGTTGTGCGCATTTTGGGTTCGCATGCTCCACATCGGGTCTCGGGGGGATAGATGTTTTTGGTGGAGCAGGTTTTGGCTGGGACTTACTATGCCTGGGGCCAGATGTATTTGTCAGTTGTTCAGCGGGAACTGAGCAATGTGAGGCATTTGGAAGGGGATTTCTGTTTCCCTAGTTTTTGTGCTCGTTTTTCTTCAAGCGAGTCCCTACACTGTGACCTCATTTAGCAGTGTGTGATGGGGGACGCACAGAGCCTCGGATGCGGAGATTGGGTGAGATGATGACTCACAGAGGTGGTGGTCTTGTAGGACAGTTCTTTACAGAGGAGTTGTTCGGGCAGTGGATGCAGCTTCCAGTAGTCATTGACAATTTCCCATACCGCCAGATGGACTATCGAGGGAATGCTCAGCTACCGCGGCTTCCTGGTCAGGCATGGGGGCCAGATGGTACGTATATCTTTGGTATGATTTCTGCTTATAGTATCATGTTATATCTACTTTGATAGCATAGATGGTAGCTATAGTATTTTTTGATATTGACAACTTGGTGTTGTTTTATGCAGATGTGGGACCACGGCCACCACCAGGACATCGGTAGCAAAGAGGTCGAGTCGAGAGGGTGGACCTGGCCGATCGCGGGGAGGGGCATTGGCAGAATGATGTGACTACGATGGAGTATCTGCGAGTCGGTATTGATCGGTTCCTATAGGGGCTAGTGGATGTGGGTTGGCAACATTTAGATCATACATTGATTGATATATGTTATGATTATCCTCGGTAGTGGAGATCCATTATGTTGCACATTGCGATGGCCGCTGAGATTGTGAGGGCTATGGCTCGAGGGGATGTCCCTCATATAGGAGATGATGATGAGGAAGAGCCCGAGGAGGAGCAGGGAGAGGTCAAGTAAGCGGTAGAGGAGGCTGACGAGCCTGAGGAGGAGCGGGGAGAGGATGAGTTGGCGGCAGAGGCTGCTGACATGCCCGAGGAGGAGCGAGGAGAGGATGAGTCAATGACCGAGGCAAAGAATTCAGAGGAGGAGGAGGGCGATGGTGACGATGATTACCGGGAAGATGAATCTGACTAGGAAGTTGATGGGACTGCCTCCACTACGATGAGCATGTGGGATTTTTGTATATATGGATTTGTATTATATGGTGAGGATGCTGTTGGGGCTCCTCGATATGTTTATATGTATCTTGGGTTCCATGGGCACGTATGACATTTTCATGATATATATGTAAACCGGCACATGGATGTGTTTTTGTGAAAACGGTTGTTCTTTATGCACATGGATGTGCTTATGATGCTAGTTTCTTTTTATGCACGTGGATGCACTTATGATGATGTTTTTCTTTTATGGTTTTTAAATGCTTATATGATTGTTTATGTACATGTAGATGGTATGGCAATGCATGTTTATGGTTTATGCCGTATATATGGTGGTTTATGTGCCAATCTAGAATATTGTTAGCCATTTGGTCTACTACACTATTTTTGTTTTTAGGGACATGAATGAATGTAATGGATTCGAATTCTCTGATAATTTGTTCAGTGCGCAGTAACTTTCTAAAGAGGCAAGGATCCTGTACCTAGTAACAGTTGTTGAGTTGAGAAAGAAGTAGCTGGGAGTCAAGGAACACACCAAGGTGACGTATGCCCATCTATAGGGCAGTTGTCAAGAGACCGGCCACAACATCGTACTCATCCTGGTTTTTAGTAGCAGTGCCTATGCACACTTCATCAAGGTGGATCAACTCGTGTGAGGGGGAATAAAGTACCCAAGCTACGGAGGTGAGGTTCGAAGACCAGTGACTTGCGCCATTGGAAAAACTGAGATAAGGTGTCAGAATAGGATCCATCTGTGGTTATGCAAGGGGAACAAAATGTGAGGTTTTTAGATGTAAAAAGTAAAAACAAAAAGAAATAAATTGTACAACCTGGACTACTGGGTCCAAAAAATGTTAAGGGTAGAAGCGTTTGAGGTACAACCCATTGCGGGGGTTGTGCATCAGGTTTTCGTCAGATTCGGTGAGGATGTATGCCCCATGTCCCAAACAGGTGTGGACAATGTATGGACCTTGCCACATTGATTCAAACATTCCTTTCTCAGCCTTGTCATGTGCTTGGTCATAAACCAATACTAGGTCTCCTTCTCAGAAATTACGAGGGTGAACGTGCTTGTTGTAACCGGATTTGGAACGGTTCTTTGCAACATCAATGGCTTGAAGGACTGTTCCACGGTCCTCATTGGCCTATTCCAAAAGGATTAGGCGTTGCTCGAGTGGTGAAGTGTCCGAGAGGAGTATGATGGCGATATGGAGGGCGGGAATCTGACACTTGATGGGAAGGACAGACTCAACGCCGTGGACCAAATGAAAAGGGGTGAAACCCATAGCAGTCTTGGTAGACGTGCGGTAAGACGAGAGTGCGGGAAATAACATATGATGCCAATTGGACTTGTGGTGGTCTACTGTACGCTGAAGAATGGTCTTCATTATTTTGTTGATAGCCTACACTTGGCCATTCCCTTCGGGGTAATAGGAAGAAGCGTATTGATGTTTAAATTTGAGAAGGGAGGACAACTCTTTCTATACGGAGTCTTCAAAGTGTGTGTCGTGGTCGGAAACAAGTTGTTTTGGGACACCAAACTGATTCATAACATGGTTGAAGAAGAAACGAGTTGCAGTCTCACTCATGCAATTGAACATGGGCATGGCCTCGGCCCACTTAGTGAAGTAGCCGACAGCCACAATGATGTACTTGAGGCCACTCGCCGAGGGGGGCTTGCACGTCATAAAATAAATACCCCATTTGTAGAAAGGACCAACAGTGATAACTAGATAGAGTGAAGTATGGGGGGTCCTTGCTATGGGTGCAAAGAGCTGGTAGTTTCGGAAGTGCTTGACTACAATGATGTAATCAGTGAAGAGGGTGGGCCAGAAATATTTGGCGTGGATAAAGTTTTGGCCGGTGGCCATCCTTGAGAAGGGCGGTGGCCATCCTTGAGAAGTGGCCACCACAGGATCCACTCTGAGAATCATTAAGGACTTGCTCAGCCTCATCTCAGGTGAGGCAGCGAGGTAGAATGGTGTCAATAACACGATGGTATAGCACATCATCGAGGAGAAGGTAACGAGAGGTGTGATGGCAAATGCATCGACGCCCATCGCGATCGAGGTCAGATCGGAACTTCTGTGTGCAAAGGTACACAAATATATTGCCGTACCAAGCTTCATCCGAAGAAATGATAAATAAGTGGTCATCGGGGAGACTAGTATTAATGGAAGTTGAAATGGATGGTGACAGTAAATCCGACATGAGTTGTTCCAATACAAGGGTTTTGACGATCTTGGGTGTTGTAAATGTGAGGTCATACTCTTGGAGTATGTTGACCCACTTAGCCACACGGCCTTGAAGGAGGCGATGACTCAAGAGGTACATGATAGGATTGGAGTCGGCCACAACGGTAGTCTTGCTTAATAGAATGTAGTGGCAGACCTTTTGTATGGAGAAGACGACTGTGAGGGCCAACTTCTCCTCCTAGGGATAACACAGTTGTGTGCCAGATAATGTCTGACTCACAGAGTAGATTGCATGCTCTTTCCACGCACTATCCTCTTGAACGAGAACCCCTGAGACGACATATTCAGATGTTGAAATGTAAAGGATGAAATCCTTTGAGAATTCTCGGAGGGAAATGAGGGGGGCGTTGGTTAAGGCTATTTTAAGGGCTTGAAAAGTTGCTTGTGTTTGTTCGTCTTAGACAAATGGGATGCAGGTACAAAGTAAGCAAAGAAAACCATGTACTGTTGTAGCGTATTTTGGGACAAAGCAACGGAGAAAGGTGGCTCTCCCCTGTAAAATCTATAACTATCGTATGGTAAGGGAGGGATGGGAGATATAGGATGACTTGAACATTTAAGGGGTCGATGGTTATCCCTTCTTGGGAAATGATGAATCCAAATAACTAGCCTGCAGAGACGCAGAAGACGCACTTGAGTGGGTTCAAGCGGATCCTATACTTGCGACAATGTAAAAAGACTTGCCGGAGGTCATTTAAGTGGTTGGTCTGTTTCTTTGACCGAGCAGTAAGGTCATCCAGATAAACTAGGATGATATGGGCCAAGTCATGGAAACAATATGTCATGGCACGCTGGAAGGTGGCACTAGTGTTTTTAAGACTGAATTGCATGACTTGATATGCAAAGGTGCCCCATGGGGTAGTGAATGCAGTTTTGTATTGGTCTTCTTTCTGGATACGGATTTGATTGTATCCAAAGAAACCATCCATGAAGGAGAGAACCTCATGTTCCACACAAGCGTCAATGAGCTGGTTGATGAAGGGTGTGGGGAAATTTTCTTTGGGAAAAGCATGATTGAGATCGCAAAAATACGTAGAGACACAGAGAGTGACCTGTTTTTTGTTGATGAGTACAGGGTTGGAAACAGTGTAAGCGATGGGATATATGAATTTGGATTTACGCAGTTTCTGGATGGGTGGATGGGTACCTAGGTAGAGTAAGGGATTGGATGGGTGGATGGGTCTTTTCTTCTGTCGGACAGGTGGGACATCCGGCTAAGTGTCGATGTGGTGTTCGACAATGGCAGGGTCTAAAATAGGCATCTCAGTGTAGGACCAAGCGAAGATGTCACAAAATGCTTGGAAACGATTCTTATATTATTTGACCTCCTGTTTCATACAAGAGGCCCCTAATGTAATGAGCTCGGGTTGGTTTCTCAGGTGGGATATATTGACATGTATAGTGGGTGAAATGTTCACCATGTTCCCCTCTTCAAAGGCGTCGGGTGCTGGGATAGGGTTCTTAAACCAGTCCACCTTATCAGGGAGGAAATCCTTGGTCTCGATTTCCAGTTGGTGGTCCATTATAGAGGTGGAATCCTCAGGGATGAAATATGACCAGTGATGCATATCGTCCAAGAGATAGTTGGGTGCAGTGAATGCTTCGAGGATTTCCTCGTCGCTACGGAAGCACTGAGTTGTTTCATCAATCAGAGGCAGGATAGATACCGGAGGTGTGTCTTTCCTATCTACCATACACATCATGTATATGGTGTTAATCTATTCTGATGAGGAGGATACGGGGGGGTTAATCTCCTCGATGGTGGTGATAGATGACTCTAGAGAGGACTAGGTTAGTTCATCGAGAACCAATCTATATTCTGGGAGATCTGGACAATGGTGTGAGTAGTGACCGTATATTCCACATATGGCACAAGCATGGTTGGTGCGCAGTGCTTTGTTGCACTGGTGGGTTGGTGAATTTAGCTCGACTACGAGAATGTTGGGGTCATCATCCAAAGTCTTCATATGTTTTTTAAGATTGGGTAGATGTGGGAAGTTATGGGTAGCGTGACCCAAATCATCGCATAACGAGCACTTAGGTGGTGTGCGGAGTGGTGGTTGAGGTACCACAGGTTTCTTTTCCAGTAGAGTTGTGTAAGTTTGCGGGCCTTTGCCCCAGGTATTTCGGGGTGGTGGAGGGGCAAGGCTTGTTGTAGATGTGGATGTTGCACCAGGGGGTGTGTGGTTATGAGTGGCTTCCATGCCGAGAGGTGGTTGGTTGGAGGTAATGATTGGTTGGACTATTTGTAGAACAACCTGTGGTGTCGGGGGGGAGGGGGGGGGTGGGGAATTGTAGATACCACAAAGGTAGTCCTAGGGTTAACTCAGGGACATTCAACGTAGCCATAAATGGTGTGCTTATTACTCTAGAAGGTGGGAATAAGAACGGGATTGTATGGATAGGTATTGCTCCAACATAACTAGGTAGGGTTGAAGGTTGTGGAAGCAAGAGTGGCTGTGAGTTGGGCACTATTTGGTTAGATGAAATTGTGCACAGATCAGATACCTCTAGTGCCGGTGGGGGTGGGGGGATGGAGCTAAAGGTGGATGTCATGGGAGCTTCATAGTATATTCCCATTCCACTCGAAGGGGCTAATGATGTGGGTGTACTCAGAACATGTTGCTCAACCACGAGGAGAACATTTTCTAGTGCGGCAAGGGCATTCGAGTCATAGTACATGAGTTGGTCAACCTTGATGATTTGTCCTTCGTAGGGGAACATCATGATACGGAAAATCGACGAAGCAACAAATTTCATGGCATACATATAACTACGTCCGACTAGGAGATTGTAATCAAGTTGGGGATTGATGACCTTAATGGCTATGAGGATTGTTTTCCCAGCTAAATGGACTGGGATGTCGGCCAACAGGCCTTGAGGTTGAGCAGAGCGACCTTCATAAGCGTGTAGGGTGGTTGTGGATGGCTGTAAAGTAGGTGATTCGATATTTTTCCACACGAATGTAGACATGAAGCAAGTGTAGGCACCTTCATTGATGAATGACAAGATTTCGGATTGACACCGAAACTTGAAAAGCTAACATGGAGGGAATACATGGCTAAGATTGGTCCAACTCGAATGCTATCATTCATGAGTCAAAGGGGTCTATGGCCCCATAGCGGATAGCAATATCTTGCATTGTGCATGAAAATTTTTTAAGACCTCAAGAGCTGACATGGCAGCGAGTGATTAAGCTAAGTCATCCACGATATTGTAGTTGGGAGTAGCACATGCGTTGGGATTATTGTTGATGTGGTGTAGGGGAAAGCGGGGAGCTTTAGGGGCCCCATCACCTTGTGCCAGGTGTATGCGTAATGGCTGATGGTGGGAAGAGCATTAGAAACCGTGTCAACGGGGGTTGTTTTGGAAGTGGGACCATATTGGTTTTAGCCTGTCTTGAGGTTAACATCAGCTGATGACATCATAAGGAGGTGATGGGTGCCTGTATTCATGGGTTAATTGGTATGCACAACGAATGTCATCTGTTGTTGTGGGGGCGCAGTTCCTTGAGGGGGAACCACTGGTTAGGTATTCACCACTCCTTGCATGGGCAAGGGATTTTGCAATACCATAGGAGGTGGTGGGGGTTTCGGTTGTGCGGGTGGAGCATCCTGTCCTTAGCGTTGGGCGTCATCCGTCCATAATTGACAAGCGCACTCCAAGTGAGGACAAGTGTGCGTATAGTGGCCATAGACCCCGCATATGGAACATGGGTGCTTTGTTCGTGGATTGGGGTTTTTTCCTTAACGAGGCGGTCTGTCAGGGTTTTGATTGGGTGGAGTGGTGTTGTTATTATTTGGGGGGTTGGGTTGTTGACCGCCTTGGTCCTCGGGTTGATTGTTCCCGTGGTTACATCCTTTTCCCGGGTTTGCTAGCCTTGCTCATTTCGTTGGACAAGATGATTTTGTGTTGATTTTGTTGGGAATAAACTTTCCCTTGGGGGTTGGGAGGATTCTGTTGTTGGGCAGGTGCTGCGGCTTCCTGCTGTGGATGGTAAGCTAGGGGGGCTTGTGGTTGGGCAAGTGGTGCTTGCGGGGGATAATAAGTTGGAGGGGCTTGGGTTTGCATGTGTGTGGGTGGAGCTTGTGGATGGTAATAAGTGGTAGGAGCTGTAGGGGGATTGTAATTTGGAGGTGTGTGGCCATAGCATTGCAGTGGACATGATGGCCCATGGGTATGAGGAGGTTGATCAATGCGGGCATATGATGTTGTTGCTCCTGAATGGGTTGCGGCGTGCAAAAGGTTAGGGCCACTAGTGGAAGGCATGGCCATAGAAGGTTGGCTATGCGATGCCACCTGCCCGATAATTCCGTCGGTAGCATGGGATGCCCCTGGCACGTCGCCCCAGGAGGAGTCGGTGCGGAGTGCATCTGGTAAAATGGAGTATAAATAGCTGGACTCAGCATAGATAAGATCGAATTGTTGGGCTTTAAGGATAGCTCTTCCTCGGATTGTGGTCGTTCAGATGCCACATCCTTAGCGATGTCGGGTATAATATATTTCAAGAACCAATCTAAAAAGATGGGATCGTCTAATTTGATCTTACACAAACTACGCCATTTGCGCCATTCATGGATATTGTCTATGATATGGGTGGACATGTTTTTTCAGCAAGATAGGAGTATCTGAACACCAGCATCGTAATGAACTAGCAACTAGAAGAACTGCAGGAAAGTGGAGGAGAGGGAAGTGAATGTGGAATGGGTCCCGTGTGGATGGTCAATGTACCACTTGGCTGCAGCACCAGTGAAGGTTCATTGCAATAACCGTAAGAAGATAGAGTCATCCACAATGGCTTTAGAAGAACACCAAAGGTGGAAGGACATGATATGATTTTAGGGGTCCTCCCCTCCCTTCCCTTCGAACTTGGGTATGTCCGATGGGATTTTGGTGGCTAACATAGGATGTCATGTGGGATCATGTCTGATGGGGTCGTTGGTAAATCTAGCTAGGTCAGGAAGGTTGAGACTGGCCATGAATGGAAAACTAGCAGAAATATGTGGCATAGGTGTTGGGGCAACTATGTTGGCCATAGTGGTAATGGTGGGGCCGCTGCCCCTAGTGTGTGGGGAAATTGTATGTGTCATAACTAGGATCATGGGACATCCATTCATAGGTGTGGGAATCGTGTAAGATGGGCCTGTGCCCCCGATTGTACCAGTAGTCATCAATGGGGTCGTATTGGTAACTAACCCACTGGCCATAGGGATGGATGTAGTGACAGGAATGGTAGGTGTAGGGCCTTTAGATGGTATAGCGGGGATAGATGCTAAAGTGGTAGTTGGGCTAGTGGTGGACCCACCACCAATAACCCCACCATAGAAGGGGTTCGAATTGATGTCATCCATGGTGCTCGACGGTGCTGTGTATGTAGGGTTCTCTGGTTTAGAACTTGATGTGAAGTAAGGGGCGTTGGGATCTGGTGACGGGGCTCTATGCCTGTGGCAAGTGGAGCCAAGTAATTCGTGTTATGGGGACTGGCCCCATAGGCGCCAAGACTGTATCGGAGGCTCAACGATGATAATGAAAATAAAACGAGTGATTCATGGAAAGTGGAAAGGTCAAAAATACTGGTGCAACCATGTGTGCAAAAGGAGAGCGTAAAAAATATGGCACTCAGGCCAACAACAAGATTAAAACGCTTGCTGCAACAGCTATGCTACAACAAATGGAGCAGCAAGAAAAAAGGTCAAAATACCAACAAGCAGGGTTCCTAACAAAATAAAAAAAGGTGGACACACTAATCCGGTGGTGGTATAGGAGCATGCAACCACCTATCTAACAGGTATGAAGGTTCGAACAAATTGTATCCTCTGCAAGGTGATGAAATCCAAGTCAGACAATACGAGAAGCAGAACCAAATGGCTAAGGATATCCCCCTACCGAGAGGGACTCTGGGTAAAAGAATCCTAGAAGAATGGAAACTAAGATACCCCATTCATGGTACGTCCGAAAAGGTAAAATCTGTAGCTCTAGTTCTATCACTGTTGTACTCCCAACATGGTAGTACAATGATAACAATGAGTAGGTAGCCTTCAGTTACTAAATGGTTTATGGTATTCCACTCAGACCTTCGGAACTAGTCTTGCAACCGTTTCCCTCCTAGGGGAGCGACCCTCCGACAAATTGGTTTTAACCATACCAAAACCAAAACGGGGATTTTGGATCCCTAGAGTTCAACAACTATGCCTCAAGTGTAAATGACAGAGGGGTGTTGTTTGGATGCCTATCCCTAATGTCCTACCTAATTACAATATTCTTTTGTGTTTCCTAAGTGAGGCTAAATGTTGGTTGAGTTAAGTAAATTTTTGTGGCTCACTTGAGTTAATGTGATTGAGTGTGTGCACACATGGTGTTGGTAGCTAACTAGGAATGTAAAAGCTGAAATTTAAATGTTTGAAAATAAAATACTGAAATTAATCTGCTATGCAAACTCTATTTAAATTGCTGGATTATAGAGGCTTACATTTTTTTTTTCTTTTCCTTTCTTAAACAACAAGCAACTAATAAGGAAAGACAGCTCAGCAGCGATAGGTGCTGTTGGAAACAGATGGTTGTTGTTAATTTGTAGAAAAGAAAGTGGAAAAAGGTTAAATTAGAGCGCGGCTGTCAAGGCGGACTACGTGGCTCAAAGCGCAGGTATTGGGATAGAAAAATTGGCTTGGAGCATGGCTTTCACATTGGAGTGAGCAGCGTGGAGTGTGGGATGCGGGATGGTGAGACCGACTGGAGGTGCGAGATGCAGGCTGACGAGCACGGTGTCCGGGCATGAATTGAGGGTTGGTAGCTGCATTTGGCAATGCGCAAGTTGGAACGGGTGCTACGTTTTGTGGCGCGGATGTCAGGACGGTGTTCGCGGTAGGGGCCGGGAAGGTAGTAGGGGGACGTGCGGGAGGGGCCATGGTTGCGAGCGGTGAAACTGCGGCGCGGGTTGTTTACAGAGGCGGGGGCCGTAGGGAGGGTGCAGCAAGCTGCGGCTCGGGCTGCCCGCAAGGAGTAGGAAGGTGCGGTCGGGGTCGTGTGTAGGGAACAGGAGGGTGCAGTCGGGGCCACGTTTAGGGAGAAGAAGGAAGTGGGATGGGGCCACGGAAAGGGGCAGAGAGGCTGCGCTGCGGGCCGTTGATGCAAGCTAAAGAGCTGAGCTACAGGCCACGCAAAAGAGCCTAACAGCCGTGCTTCAGGTCGTGGCTGTGGGATGAAAAGTGTTAGAAAAACAGGATCATAGAGCAATAAAAATAAACAAAAATGAAAATATAATCACACAAACACATTATAGGAGAGACACCATTATATCATGGTTCACCCAAGATGGGTCACATCCACACTGAAATTCCCAGTCCTTATTATTATACCATCCAGCAAATGAAGGGATATAACCTGCAGCACATCTGCTGCACTTCCTCTTCATTGTCTCACAGTCTCTCTACATGATCTCAGAGATCTTTACAATGCATAATACCTAATACATCTTTGCTAGCCATATTATAATGTCTTTCTTATAAAGGGGAAAACAATGGGAAAATACCACGGGTTACCCAAAACCATGGGTCCACAAAACTGTTGGCCAACAAACATCCCAAAAAAATAGTGTACAGTCCTTTCGAATATCATATAAAACTGGGGTACACGGCTGAGACAATATCATCTATGAGACTGGAAGATCTGGCTCCACAACCAACAATATCCCACTTGGAGACTAATCACAACAATTCCACTGCTGTTGTACTTGCTGGATTTTGGACTTGGAAAATTTCTCATCTTCACCTTCACACTAGAAAATCAATTGAAACCGAGCAGGAACTCAGTTTCTCTGTGGTCACTACCTTTGTAAACATGTCTACAGGATTCTAGCTAGTATGTGTCTTTTCCATCTTCAACAGTTCATCTTCCAGAACAAAGCGTATGAAATGGTACTTGAGTTGTATATGTTTAGTCTTGGAATGGAATGTTGAGTTCTTTGCAAGATGAATGGCACTCTGGCTATCACTATACAACATGCTATCCTTCTACTTTGTACCCAATTCCTCCATAAACCTCTACAACCAAATCATCTCTTTACTAGCCTTTGTAACAACAACATACTCTGCTTCCGTTGTTGAAAGTGCAACAAAATTTTGCAGTTTCAAAATCCAACTTACTGTTGTTCCACCTACAGTAAACACATACCCTGTGGTTCTCCTCCTGCTATCCTTATCACCTGCCATATCTGCATCAACATATCCCTGTAGAACAATGTATGAACCTCCAAAACATAATGCCTGAGTGGTAGCACCTCTCGAATACCTAAGAATCAACTGTACTGCCTTCCAATGTTCTTTACCTGGATTGTTCATATATCTGCTCACAACTCTTACTGCATGTGCAATATCTAGTCTTATGCACACCATGGCATACATCAAACTACCAACTGTTGATGAATAGGGAATCTTGGACATGTAATCTGTCTCTTCCTATGTCTTGGGACACATTTCCTTACTTAGATTGAAATGGAAGGCCAATGGTGTACTAATTGGTTTTGCATTTTGCATTTTGAACCTCTCCAACACCTTTTGTATGTACTCACCCTGAGACAATGTCATTTGTGATTTTTCCTATCTCTTGTTATTCTCATACCAAGGATTTGCTTTGCAGCACCCAAGAGCAATGGCTACACATACACGGATTATAGACTAGGTTCACGGGTGTATCACTTTATGCACTTGATATTTGGTACAAACATCCAACTTCAAACAATGTAAACGAAGTCATCAAATAACGTATGCTACTTACTACCTCATGCAAAGCACGAGAGGATGTTTGAGACAATAAAAAACCGAGAGGATCCAGAAGGCCTAATTGATTGAGGTGCATAGTATAGTCATGTGATTTTTTATTCATGCATGTCTAATTTTATTCATGTTATATAATTTATTGATATCGTTATCTTATATCGTTTATTTGATCTTTGAGTTATGTTTAAGTTACTATTACAATACATTGATGTTTTACACCATTATATGTTTTACACCAATCACTCCAATTCAAGCTTCCATCCCTTTAGGAAAACTTCACATGCATAAACAAGATTGAAAACTCATCTTATATTAGAACATTTACAAATATTCAATATAAATTACAATCAATACACATTAATGAGTACACATTTGTCATTCACAAATCACAATGAGACACATAGATGCATTGCAATTTGATAGGCATTGGACAATAGCTCAAGATGTCGGATCCATATTTCTAATTAAGTCATCAAAATGAAAATGTTTTACATAGACATTGTAATTCCACTGGGCGTTGGCAAATTCCAAATAGACTAATAGTAAATACAAAATGGGGTGCATTAAGATGGAAGAATCTCATATGTCAATAGTCCTCCTCCATGCCTGAATCAACAAAATCATCAACAAAAGTTGTGTGTACTCTTTCTAGATGGTGAGGGAATTTGTGTGGTTTTGTACAAAGTTACAGATATGGTGTGCATGCTCAATAAGGTTGTCATTCCATGTCACATATGAAGAAATGGATTTCATTGCCAAATTCGAGTTATGGACAATGCAAGGTGTCCAAATAACCTGTAAGAGAAATAAATGCATGTATAAATGACTCTACATTATCTACGGCTCTTGAATCACCCTCAACAACGTCCTCCATTAAGGGATCACACCTCTCTAACGAATAAGTAGAGCATGCATGGATGAAGTTAATCTCATCATCAAACCTCTTCTCTGCTATATAATTGGAAGACTCATGGATGAAAGAAACAAATGATATAAATATCTTGGGTGGCACAATCACCCCTACATGCTCCTTAGCCACTAGATCAATAATGTTGACATTCACCTTGATCACAATAGGAAATACTAACTATTGGTACTAATTTTGACCCCTTTCATTTTATGAGAAATTGAGCCTTAAACCAGGCACCTATCTACCTGCTAAAATTATCTTGATGTCTTGGATGGTCTAGATTCACATATTTCATTTTTGAATTAAATATCAAGAGAAAGGTTAATTTTCCTTTTTTATTA
Organism: Larix kaempferi; assembly: GCA_027924585.1. Taxonomy (NCBI): domain Eukaryota; kingdom Viridiplantae; phylum Streptophyta; class Pinopsida; order Pinales; family Pinaceae; genus Larix; species Larix kaempferi. Next base: position 4,330,437 of record BSBM01001103.1, read on the forward strand.
TATTGTAAAATCTTTGTTGAAAAAGGTAGATCATGATCATCCCAGATCAACGACTCTCATGAATCCAGGCATGTAAAGTTGCACGAAAGATAATCAGAGGCACATAGCCTTGAATTCAAAACCACCAGTGTGACATGGCATCCTCTCATCAATTCAGGGTCCCCAAAGTGATAATCACAAATCATTTTCTTGTGGCCCTGAAACCACTAAGCTGATAAAAGAGGTTTTAATACATGTGGTAATTTTGTAAAAAGGTAAATCATGAGCATATCTAAGGATCTCATGATTTCAGACTCGAAGAGTTGCATGAAAAATAACCAGAGGCACATGGGCCTGATTTAAAACCACAATGGAGAAGTGGTAGTCATAGATCTATTAAGGGGCCTTCAAGTAGTTTTTCCAAACAACTTTTTGAAGGCCCTGAAACTGCCAACTCATAAAAGATGTTTTGTAAAATCATGCACCTAAAGAAGACATGTTTTTGCGTGAGTTGTCCTGGGAAAACCGTGAGGAATCAACTCAAACGGTTGAAAACCCACTTCGCAAATTGGCCAATTTACCTCGTTGTGTGAGTGGTTTCAAAAACAAAATGCATCATTTGTGAGATATTCGAGACCTTTTGAGACCGATTTTTCCAGAACCGTTTTCTCTTGCAAGCAGCTGTCAGATCCGTTTTTCTGTTACAAACTCTTCTCTGTCTATTTAAGCAGGGACAATTTGAATTCAAAGGGCAGCAGATTTTCTCAGGAAGGGAGAGGGTTGATCTAGCCATGGCTAGCAGGCCATCTTGTAATTATTTTCAGTGATGAGAAACCTATCATTGAATTCATGATCCTGATAGAGGAGAAGATTAGTATTTTTTGCAGAGATTAAGATCATTGGTTGTAGCAGCTTATATTTCTCTTGTATTTCCACCATTTTTCCTCTCTGTTGATCTTTCTTGCAATAAAAGATTTGAGAAACAGTTTAGCAAGTATTCAGAGTTTTTGGATATTTTGTTAAATGATACATATGCATCTGTGTTGGGAAGGGACTGCAAACTTGGTTGGCTTTTTGCTTAATTATATATGCATTTTTTCTTGTTTACATGTTGATTGATGGAGATTTTGCAGCTTGGTAGAAACTGCTGACTACTCTGAAATGATTGAGGCTCAGCAAGTTTATTCTTCCATCAAGAATTTCAATACTTTCAGGAATTTGTTCAAGAGGCTCTCCTTTCAGTCTTCCTTGTCTCCTTTAGACTTTCAGGAATTTGTCTAAGAGGCACTCCTTTTAGTTTTTCCATTTCACCTTCTAAATCCATCCTCACTTAAAGCTATTATACTGTTCCAGTCAATGAAATTCCTATGTAACTGATATTATGTCTAACTCAGTTTTTAAAGATCTTCTTGATGACTGCATGCCCAATGGAAAGGCCTCCGAGCTGAGAGTTTGCATGTGTCAACCCCAACTATACTAGTAACCATTGGAAACCAAATTCTGTATCATTTCCTTGTTAAATTTGGCTTATTCTCGTGAATATCTTAAAGTTCTAATAACTTATGTTTCTCAATAAGTAGAAAGTGTTAAGATCAGTAAACCTTGTGAGGGAGCCCCCTCTAATCTTAGTGCCAGCTAAAGAATTAAAGATTGGCTGAAATATGTTCTTCATTTGATGCCTTGCAGCCAGGAATCAACCGGAGTACTAACACTAACAAACTGAAATATCTCAGAATCACAGTATATGGTTTGGAAGCTAGATCTACATGTTACTTCTAAGAAATAGAACCTAATATAGCTTAAAGACCCTGATCTATCCCTAGAATGTCTAATGTGGACCTACAACCCTAGAGAACTAATCTAGAATACTTATCAAGACCTAGATATGTAACCTAGGCCGAGAGACCTAATATAGCCCTATAGAACCCAATCTAGCTTATAGACCCTAAACTAGCCCTAGAAACCAGATAGAAACAAATGTAGCCCTAGAAAGCCTAATGTGGACCTAAAACCCTACAGAACTAATCTAGAATACTTATCTAGACCTAGAGATGTAACCTAGGCCCAAAGACCTAATCTAGCCCTATAGAACCTAATCTAGCCCTAGAAACAGAAAAAAAATCAAATCTATCCCCCAAAAGCCTAAAGTAGACCTACAAACTTGAAGACCTAATATAGAATACTTATCTATCCCTAGAGATGTAACCTAGCCCCAGAGACCTAATCCATCCCTATAGAACCTAATCAAGCTTATTGACCCCCTTTTGGAAGATTGGCATGGCCTTCGCTGAGAAAAACCCTAGTTCCAGAGATGGCACAATAGGACTGTTTCCTGGCATTGGAGGCATGGTGTGGGGGTCCCCCAACTAGAACATAGTGTCCCGAATACACCAGAATTGACGCCTCGTGATAAAAGTCATGGTTTTGGTGCTATGATAATTTTGGTTAGGCACCTCGTGGCCATTCAGGGACACTTTGAGGATTTGCTCCGGGGGCATGGAACCCAAACCAGCGAGTGAACTTGGCTTCCATAAACTCCCCCACATGCAAATGACCATCATGGATGTGTTCATGATGGCCACGCTCGGTCGGGATCCTTCAGATCATAAATGAACCCCCTTTGCAAAATTGGAATGGCCTTCACTGAGAAAAACCCTAGTGCCTGAGATGGAACAATAGGACCGTTTCCAGGCATTGGAGGCATGGTGTGGGGGGGTTCCAACTAGAACCAAGCATGCTGAATCCACCAGAATCGATGGCATCCTGATCAGAGTCACGGCTTTGGTGCTATGGGAATTTTGGTGAGGATCCCCGTGGCCATTCAGGGACAATTTGAGGATTTGCTCTGGGGGCCCGAAACCCAAACGAGCGAGTGGAATTTGGTTTCGTCAACTCTTGCACATGCATGTGGCCATTGTGGATGTGTTCACAAAGGCCACACTGGGTCAAGAGCCTTCGGATCATAAATGACCCCCTTGAGCAAGATTGGCATGGCCTTCACTGAGCAAAACTCTAGTTCCAGAGATGGCACAATAGCACCGTTTCGAAGCATTCGAGGCACGATGTGGGGGTCCCCTAGATGGAAATCGACATCCTAAATCCACCAGAATCAACGGCTTCATGATCGGAGTCATGGTTAAGTACCCCATGGTCATTCAAGGACACTGTGAGGATTTGCTCCGGGGGCACAGAACCCAAACCAAAGAGAAAAATTGGCTTCCATCAACTCCCTCACATGCATGTGGACATTGTGTATGTGTTCACTATGGCCATGCTCGGTCGGGATCCTTCCAATCATAACTTACCCCCTTGAGAAAGATTGGCATGGCCTTCACTAAGAAAAATCGTAGTTCCAAAGATGGCACAATAACACCGTTTATGGGCATTGGAGGCATGGTGTGGGGGACCCCTAGCTGAAACCTAATGTCCTGAATCCATTGGAATTGTCGGCTTTGCGATCGGATTCACGATTGTGATGCTATTGTAATTTTGGTCAGGCACCCCGTGGCCATTCAAGGACACTTTGAGGATTTGCTCAGGGGGCATGGAACCCAAACTAGTGAGCAGAATTGGGTTTCGTCAGTTCCCGCACATACATTTGGCCATTGTGGATGTGTTCACATCGATCATGCATGCTAGGGAGCCTTCGGATAATAATTGACCCCCTTGAGCAAAATTGGAATGGCCTTCACTGATAAGAACCTTAGTTACTAAGATGGCACAATGACACTTTTTCTGAGCCTTCAAGGCATGGTGTGGGGGGGTCCCCTAGATGACACCCAGTGTCTTGAATCCATCAGAATCGACAGATTCATGATCGGAGTCATGGTTTTGGTAGTGCAGGAATTTTTTTCAAGCACCCTGTGGCCATTCAGGGACACTTTGAGGATTTGTTTTGGGGTCACGGAATGCGAACCGGTGAGCGGACTTGGGTTTTTTCAGCTCCCACACATACATGTAGCCATTTTGGATGTGTTCATGATGGCCATGCATGCTCGAGAGCCTTCGGATCAGAATGGACCCCCTTGAGAAAAATTGGAATGGCCTTGACTGAGAAAAACCCTAGTTACTTTGATGGCACAATAACATTGTTTTCGAGCATTAGAGGCATGGTGTGCGAGGTTCCCTATCTGAAACCCGGTGTCCAAAATACATCGGAATCAACGGATTCACAATTGAAGTCACAGTTTTGTTTCTATGGGCATTTTTTCCAGGCATCCCGTGGCAATTCAGAGACACTTTGAGGTTTTCCTTTGGGGTCACGGAACCCAAACCGACGAGAAGAATAGGGTTATGTAAGCTCCCACATGTGCACATGGCCATTGTGGATGTTTTTAGTATGGCCACTCATGCTCGGGCACCTTCGGATAAGAATTGACCCCATTGAGTAAAATTGTAATGGCCTTCACTTAGAAAAACCTTAGTTACTGAGATGACACAATACAACCATTTCTGAGCCTTCAAGGTACGGTGTGGGGGGTCCTCTAACTGAATATCGGTTTCCCGAATCCATCAGAATCTATGGATTCTCTACTGGAGACATTGTTTTTGCACTATGGGCATTTTTTCCAAGCACCCTGTGGCCATTCAGGGACACTTTGAGTATTTTCTCCGGGGCCACGGAACCCAAAACAGCGAGCGGACCTGGGTTTTGTCAGCTCTCACACGTGCATATGGCCATTGTGGATGTGTTCAAAATGGCCATGCATGTGAGGGAGCCTTTGGATGGGAAATCCCCCCCTTGGGAAAAATTGAATGGCCTTCATTGAGAAAAACCGTAGTTACTAAGATGGAACAATAACACTATTTCCAAGACTTAGAGGCATGGTGTGGGAGGTCCCCTAGCTAAAACCAAATGTCTGAAATCCATCAAAATCGACGGATTCACGATCAAAGTCATGGTTTTATTTCTACGGGAAATTTTTCCAGGCACCTTGTGGCCATTCAGGGACACTTTGAGGTTTTGCTCTGGGGGTATGGAACCCAAACTAACGAGCAGAACGGGGTCCTGTCAGCTTCCACACATGCACATGTCCATTTTGGATGTGTTCAATATGGCCACGCTCTCTTGGGATTCTTTGGATCATAAATGACCCCCTTGAGCAATATTGGCATGGCCTTCACTGATCAAAACCCTAGTACCAGAGATGGCACAATAACACCATTTTCAAGTGTTCGAGGCACGATGTGGGGGGGGGCGCCTAGATGAAACAAGGAGTTCTGAATCCATCGGAATTGATGGATTCACGATTGGAGACACACTTTTTTTTCTACAGTATTTTTGGTTAGGCACTCCATGGCCATTCAGGGACACTTTGAGGATTTGCTCCAGGGTCACGAAACCCAAACCGATGAGCGAAACGGTGTTGCGTCACCTCCCACACGTGCATAAAGGAGATTTCAAACTACCATAAAGGACATGTCTTAGGGTTCTTTGGCTCCCAAGTGTTGATACATACTTCATTAGGAGAACATGTATGCAACTAGATTACCTTCAAGTCCAAGCCAATACTGCAGCTCCAAGTGCTTCCTCCTCTAGCTATCTCCACAAGGCTGCAAGATCATAAGTTTGGTACTTCTAAGAGTCTTCCCCCCTTTTTCCCATGGAATACCTCTCTTTTATAGTGTATGGTAGGGTTAACTAGCAAGAGAGATGGGTGGATCTTGGGAGAACTTAGTGGATCAGGGTTTCTAATCATAGAAAATGAGTTAGGATCGAACTAGGGACCCCAATCCTCCAATATCTCTAGAAAATCCAAAATCCCACAAGCCATGGCAAAAAGGCTATAAAAAGAGTACCACACCGAGTAATCTGAGCATAACGCGGTAGTACTGCGTGTCAAGGACAAAGCATAGCACGGTAGTGTGGACTACCGCACTTCTAGGACAGAGAAAAACATGGTACTTAGGGTAAAAGCAGTCTCAGCTAGGTGAAAACTTGTCAGGGTAAGTTTGCCTTCAAGGTTCACTCATCATTTTTCTCTTCTGAGTGTTTTAAGCAGTAGGGGAAGTGTCGTCAAGATCTTTTCATGGTGCAGATGCCACACTGTGAAACATGGAGGTATAACAGATGCCCCCTAAAGTGTGAGGTCAGAAGGAACTGATGGCCGAAAGACTTTACGAATATAGTGTGCAGAGATAGCATCAAGGAGAGTGACAAGGAGCTGAAACATAAACAAGGTGTTAGACATACCACCGAGGCGGGCATCCCCATGCTCGGAAACAAATGACTCAAAGCATGGCTGCCGACCAATACATTGTAGATCCATGAGTACTGAGATGATATAGACTATGGATAGATCATCGCTACTATGAACAAGCGTAGATCCATGAGACAGTAATAACACAGCCACAGCCAATACAAAAAGTGGATTTGTGTGACAATACAAAAGACATCTCCATCGCAACCTGGATGCAATCAAGATACAAAGGTGTGCCCAGGGTCTTGTACCCGATCGCAAATGATACGAATCTAGCCATGTGATTACAAAGTGTTGAAGTTGAACATGGTAGAAACCATTTGATTACCGGTCAATGATGTGAACCGTTAACAAATGCGAGGGAAATCACCAATGATGACGATGATACCCAAGGTATCTGAAGCACATCTCAACGAAATGAGAATAGATGAGTTGATGCCGAGCATTCGAGAGATTGTTTGATCAGAGGTCAGTGATGTAAACCTACTGTCAAACACGAGGAAACCTGCCATTGAGGCATGCAGGTACCAAGGTACTAATGGTTGATCTCTAAGTCTAATTCCTGAATAGTGATTTGGATTCGATGGGAATACACTGGTCGAAGGTGGGCCATAATGATTCCCACATCATCGACATGAAATCGGAACAAACAATGGCATAAGATGATGAAACAATGGAGTGTGTACTGACACAGCTGAGGCTTGACACAATGAACGACTCTGAACAATGCAACCCTTTGAACATATAACGGCATGTAACAGGACTTGGCAGCAGGGATTATTGAAAGCAGAGGATAGACACCGAATGAGTAGGCTCGTGGCTAGGGAGATGACTCAGGATGATGACCATAACTCAGTGAAAAATAGATACCCAGTATAGACAAGGGACAGACACATGCCACGTTCAAAGGTAACGACTGACAAGCTGCCATAACAAACTTGACTTGTTCCACATATTCCCCCGACATGATAGACGAGTACCTCTTTGTTGTTTTTTTCGAGCTTGAAGAGGATAACAGATGCTCAGTGTAGCTCATCTCATAGACGAGTCCAATCTCACATGTTTTACGAACCTGAGAAAGGAGGGGTTCGTCCCAAAGTGGGTCCTTCGATGTTAAATTTTAACGAGTCCAAGGAAGGAAAACTCGGTAGTTTTTCACATTTAGAGAGCCCGAAAAACTTAAAGGAAGCTCCGCAATGTACTTTTTCGTAAATTTAGTCCCTCGATCCCGAAAAAGTGTAAAACAATTCCCGAGAGAACTCTCGTAGCCAGAATTGACTGAGGTATACCTTTCTTGTAAATAGTCTAGACGGGCCGAAAAAGGGGTAACCTATCACCGAAGAGACGACCTTTCAAATACTTTTACAAGTGTGAAAGAGTCAAGATCACTTGGCAATCTTTTCAATTTTAGGGAGTCTGAAAAGAGCTTAACTATGGACTCCAATGGTTTTTTTGTTGTAATTTTTTAATTATTCTGGTCCGAAAAAAAGAATAAAATACAACCAGGATAATACTTTCCTCATCGTTTAACGAGCATGAGTAAAGCTGACCGAACTCGACACCATTTACTTGAGTTTGAAAAGCACAACATGGGTGTGAAAGCGCTTGGAATCTTTTTCAAGTTTTAATCCAGAGCACGAAAAAGATAAAGTACGCTCAAAATGAAGGTCAAACAATGAATAAACGCCAGTGTGAATATATTGCTTTTTAAAGGAGATCCTGTCAATAAAGTGCTCATAAAACTAGATATTAGTAATGTGAAATGGGTTTATTTTAACCATATAAAATCATAAGTAAAACAATAGGTGAAAAGCTATAAAAGGATGGGTAAAAATAGAAAGTTACCATTTCATTTGTGTTTTTACCCAAAGAGGAGATTTTACCCATTTGAGGAGCAAAAACTTCTAGGATCGATATCGGGAGTTTCAGGGCACCGTTTCAACAACCGTCTGTGCTAGGTAAGGGCTCTCAAACCGCTCTTTAACTTCATGTATGAATAATTTGCTTTCAGTAAGAAAAATTAATTTTTTTGGGCAAGCCCTATTGGGCAAAAATCGCCCTTCATAGTAATGTGTGGGATTGAAATCGGGAAATGCGGTACTGTTTGACAGTACCGCGGTGTGTCTTTAAACAGAAACGCAGTATTGTGCAGTACCGCGCAGTAAGATTTTCCTCAGGCGCGATGAAGACGAAATCTAAGATGAAAAAATCGATTTTTCTCAAATTTTTTGTTGAAACCAAGTTATTAAATGATTACTGAATGTTTCCCCTGACCTTTTGCAGGAGTTTGCAATTTGTTTGGATCAAAATGGTCAGTTGGAAAGAAAGAGAGCACGAAGTAGATGATTTGGCGACCGAAAAATGACCTACCAACTGTGAATGCATTGCGGGAGTGCGGTTTGTTGAAATTCTTCAAGACCAAAGGCATTCGTCAGCAAGCCAAACTTCTTAGCCATTTTATTCAATTGTGGGACCATGACATTCAAGCTTTCCGAGTGGGAGAGCACATCCTCAAAATTCAACTCGAGGACATTTACTTTCTCACAGGCCTCTCAAAAAGAGGAGCCCGGGTGAATTTTACCGGATATACAGCCTAGGAAACGAGCACAGATGCTTTGATTGCTCGCTATTGACGTCAGGGTTCAAGTAAGAAAAGCGGAAAGGTGGTCATCAAAATGTTATAGAACTTCCTGTAAAAACTGTTTTGTTCACCATCACACATGCAGCAGGGAGTATGGGTCCCCATCAGGTGTCCTGTTGTTGGCTTTCTCTTTGAGTAGACCCGGGTTGGTTGTACCTCCTAGACCAACAGAACCCTTAGCTCACTGGCCCTTGCGGCAACAGGTCGCAGGATCAACCTGAAGTCTCACCCGAAGTGATTCTAATGGGTGGCAGAAGACTCAAGTGTCCTCAGCCAGGTTCCGAGGCATCCAGGGTTCTTAAACCCACCCTTGCTCTCTCATCAAGGGCTGACTTATCTCATTCTATTACTCCAGCTATGCCCCTGCCTTATCGCATCACGTAGGAAGTGCGATAAGTCTTCCCCTTATATGATCCCACCTAGCAATACCCTAGATATCGCGGGTGCGATATCTTCCTCCTTTCTGTCCTTGCAGTATGTGATTCTTACCGCTTCCTAGATTAATACGCGATCTCTCCCTCCCTTATCCTATTATTGAAGATAGTGATATCATTTAATCTCTAAGCATAACCCTTGCTAATGCGCTTGACCCTTGATGTTCTGTGACTATGTGACTGTATAGAGTATTACTTTGAGCACTGTTCTAATTACACTCTTCATGCATTACATTCACTCCATACTCGAGCATTATCCTTTATTAAACAAAGATCTAGTTCGCCAGGATTTAGATATGATTCTCACAATGGTTAAACATCAACCAGAACTAACTGACGACCATACACAGTACTCATAAACTGAAGGAAGCATTCATGTATAACAGAGATAAATAAATAAGAGCAACAGCTACACAACTACAATTGCGCTACTTAGATAAGCACGTTGTCATTCCCAGGAGAGGAGCTACATTCACGGGAACTATGTTTCCCGTTAACAACTCGGAGAGTAAAACGCAGTTCTGTCACAACTCTTTGCAACAGAGGTCTTCTGGGACACTCCACCTCGTTGGGAGCCCTTCTCTATAGACCTCTCTTCTGCTCCTGCCTCTTACAATGCATTCTCTTTCTTTTTCAATCCCAGTGGATTGCACAATCTCTTAATAAGTCGGCCCCTGTCTCTGGGGAATGGTCAGACTCTGTATCACAAAGACTCGACTACCCTCTACTTAATAACTTCTGTCCCTATGTGGCCAACCCTTTTTCATATAGAAAGACTCCTATATATAGATGGCCCGAAGGTCTCATCGCAGTTACAAAACTGTGGGCCTTATCCCAACAGTGACTCAACCCTAACCACTTACAGTCAACTAGCTGTACTTCCATAGTCGCCTCCTGTCTCGTCGCCGCTTCCTGCAGTCCTTAGTCTTTAATGCATCGGCCCGTTGCTTCTTCTTGGTTCAAGCAACGCTGACTATGGTCCTTCTTCATAATGAGGGTAGCTGAACCCTCTCTTCATCTTTGGCGCCTTTATTATGGTGGTTGAGCTCTCCCTTCGGCCTCTTCCTTGTACCATACACTCTGACTTTTCTGTACATATCGCCGCAATTCCCGTCGGAATTTGCGCTACGGCGATATCTTTGTCTTGTCGCCAAAATTGGTACTTTCTCCCCAAAAATGGTTATCTTTCCCAAAATTAGCAGCTTTCTAAATGCTGCGGAAGTTCTCTCCAACACCTGTACATAGATGAACCTTGCAGTGGATTGTATGGTGGGAACAGTATTTAACTGGTGTGAGGCGTTGTTGACCAATCTCAAAGAACAAGTGCACAAGTGTAGAGTTGGAGAGAATTCCCAATTTGGATATGGGAGTATTCTAGTCACCTTCTTTTTGGAGAGGGTGCCATTATTGCACCCATAGATAGATATGCCCCCCCGTCCCCTTACCGATCCATGGATGGCTCGAGGGAGTGATTATGCAGGACGTCTTGGGGGACCTCAGCGCTTGGCTTTTAGTGAGAACTTATTCTCCTAGCTCGAGGAACAGATAGTGATGATTGATGACTACCCCTATGCAGGGGTGGACTTCCACGAGGACATCGACTTGGCACTGCCAGAAGATGGGGATTGGGACAACTCAGGTATGACCTTCATGGATGTATTTTTTCTTTTTTGAATATGAGATTTTTATTGCTTTTTTAGAATGTGTGAAAGACTTCTAATGTATGTTCGTATACATGTCACAGATCGTGGACCACAGAGACCAGCTGGGTATTCTCCTTTACGTCGTGGTGGTATTGATCGCCAAGCCGCTCCAGACGAGGAGGAGGATTAAGATGAAGCAGGAGGCATCCGACATATAGAGAGGAACTTATAGGGCTTAACTCATGGTATCCCTGCTATGGGGATGGATGACGTCCCTTTGCATCTCCAGCGGCATACTGTAGGTGTGCCTAGTCGTATTGGTTGACTTCTTCGTAGGGTGGTTTGAGTTGTAGTGTGTTATCACCAGCAGCGTGAGGAATCTGATGAGGGACATGATAGATCTCCCAGATCTCCCTACATGGTCTTTTTTGTCTTTTGTGGCATGTATACGATATGTAGGCTTTGAGAGCCAAATTTTTGTATGGGATTTGGTCCCAAATTTTTCCTTTGACACAAACTCAATGTATTTGGAAAAACACTCTTATATACAGTGATATGGACCTATTTTCATGATCTATTTATTTACAATGACTTGTGCATTTTATTTTTTATGATGTGTTTAGGTATGGGCAAGATGCCAATCCAAAATGTAATTAGCTAATGAATCAGCTATACAATTGAAATCTCTCGGTACGTGTTGATATGAAATGAAATTAACAGATCGTTCCAATAGGCGTACCCTCCGAAATAAATGAAGTAGGATAGGATCGCGAACTGTGTAAACACGGTTCAGATGAGAAACCACGAGCTGGGAGTCTAAAAATACTGATAGGGAGTCAATTTCGAGTGAGGCAACCTCTGCCAAGAGACCAATAACTGCATGGTAGTCCGTGATATTATTGGTTGCAGGACCTAAACAATTGGCTCTTGAAGAAATCAGCTCGCCGGTGGGAGAATAGATTACCCATGCTGCCGAAGCGAGATTCCGGGTATGTTGGCTTGCACCGTCAGCGAATCCGAAGTAGGCAGACATCTGCACATAAAATCATGAGTCAAAGTAAGAGTGGATACATGAGGTCCATGGGCACACCAAAAAATGCGTAAAAGCAAACTAAGTACATTATGTACAACAAGTAACCCGCGTAGGGAAACCTTACGCGTAGAAGCGTTTGAGGTATAGCCCATTGCGGAGCCGTGCCAATGGCATACCATCACAATCGATTAGTTCATAGGCTCCTTTTTCTAAGACACATTTTACAACAAAGGGGCCGTACCACATAGATTCTAGTTTTCCTTTTCCGAGCTTATCGTGCATTTGATCATACGTAAGTATGAGGTTACCTTCATTGAAGATCCGAGGTTGAACATATTTTTCATATTGAGCTTTGACGCGTTTTTTATGAGCTTCATTAGCTAAAGTAGCGTCGCGGCGGGTTTCATATAGCTTGGCTAGGTATAGAAACCGTTCCTCTTCGGAAGTGGTGTAGGGAGGTAGCTCTATGGCTATCTTAAGTGATGGAATTTCACATTCAATAGGAAAAATGGCTTCTAGGCCATACACCAATTGGAATGGTGTAAACCCAATAGCACTTTTCACTGAGGTTCGGTATGCCCATAGTGCTGAGAATAGAGCTGAGTGCCAGCTGGATTTCTAGGTACCCACAATACGCTGAATCATTCATTTCAGGACTTTGTTAATGGCTTCAACTTGGCCATTAGCTTGTGGGTAATACGGGGTTGAGTTTTCATGGCGAAACCCCAGCTTGGCACTTAGTTCTTCGATCATATGGTTCCTGAAATGGGAGCCATGATCGGTCACAATGGATTGTGGGACACCAAATCTAGCTAGAATATGATTGAATATGAATTGCGCTACTGTTTTCCCATCCTCAACATACGTAGGCATTGCTTCAGCCCATTTTGTGACATAGTCGACAGCTACTATGACATAGCTATGCCCCCCGGCTGAAGTGGGCTTACAGTGCATGAAATCTATGCCCCATTTGGAAAAAGGGCTGACGGCAATAACCGGATGGAGTGGAGCAGGGTGCAAGCGTGTTTTACTATGAAAGAATTGACATGGCGGACACTTCTTGACTGTTTCAATGCAGTCTTTGAAAATTGAGGGCCAGAAGTATCCTGCTCGCAGTATTTTCTGGGCTGTAGCCATCCCAGAGAGATGACCACCACATGCTCTAGCGTGGCAGTCATTAAGAACGCGTTCCGCCTCATCTAAGGTCATACAGCGTCGAAGAATGGTGTCGACACCACGTCGATAAAGACTATCGTTGACTATGAGGTAGTATTTTGCGTGATGTCGGATGCGTCGACGTTCATCGCGAGTGAGGTCGGGGCGGAAGTGTTGGGTTTGGAGATATAATAGAATATCCCCGTACCATGGATCAGAAATGCTAATGAGGAACAACGATTCATCAGGAAGAGAATCGATGGGCTCGGATTGCTCTGTAGCATGGGGCAAGTTACAAATCAACTCTGCAGAGACCAAATACTTCTTGGACTTGGCTTTGACAAATTTCAAGCCAAACTCCTGAAGGATGACGATCCAACGTGAATATTTTCCCCCAAGCACTTGACGTGTGAGGATATAATACATTGGATTGAAATCGGCTATAACAGTGGTCCGGCGGAGTAGAATGTAATGACGGAATCTCTGGACAGCAAATACTGTTGCCAGAGCCAGTTTTTGAACATGTGAATAACTGGTTTCGGAGTTGAGAAGACTCTTACTAAGATAGTATACCACATGTTCTATGCCATTGTGGTCTTCCTGGACTAGCACCATACCGATGGTGGAAGTCGAAGCTGCGAGATAAAGAATAAAATCCCGTGTGTAATCGGGGGGTTGGATCACAGGATCTTTGGTTAAGGCTGCGTTTAGATTGTCAAAGGAGCATTGGGCTTCGTCATCCCAGATAAAGGGAACGTTTTTCTTGAGAAGCCTCATATATCCTTTTGTTATCTCGAAAAGATTACAGATGAAATGGCTTAGAAAGTTTGCATGCCCTTGCAAACTTTGAAGTTCTGGAATATTGGTGAGGGAAGGCAGGGCTAAGATAGCTTCTACCTTCGCAGGATCTAAACGTATCCCGCTTTTTGAGATTATGAAGCCCAACAGTTTTTCGGCTTCTACACAAAAGACGCACTTATGCAGATTCAAACGTATATTGTGGCGACGACACCTTTCAAAAATGGCACTTAATTGGTCAGGATGGTCTTCCCGGGTCTGAGAGTGAGCGGGAAGATCATCAAGATATGGTTCTACAATATGTTTGATGTCGTGAAATGCGTAGGACATCGCCCGTTGGAAAGTTGCCCCGACATTTTTAAGGCCAAAAGGTAACTTTCGATATGCGAAAATCCCACAAGGGAAGATAAAGGTCGTTTTGTGCTGGTCGGCTGGGAGGATATTGATCTGATTATAGCCAGAAAAGCCATCCATAAATGAAAAGATGACACTCCCGGCACAGTTATTGATGATCTGGTCGATGAACGGAGTTGGGTAGTTTTCCTTTGGACAAGCCTTGTTCAAGTCGCGATAATCGACACATACTCTAATTGTTCCTTGTTTCTTGGCTATGGGAACGATGTTGGATACCCATTCTGTCAATGGGACAAGATAGATAAAACCAGCATGCAAAATTTCTTCAACTTCTGCTTTAATAGCGGCTTCCTTACGAGGATGGACGGGTCAAAGTTTTTGCCGAACTGGTCGGGTGCCAGGGAAGGTTGGAATTTCATGGAACACAATCGAGGGGTCTATTCCTAGCATTTCTTCATAACTCCAAGCAAAAACATCGCGGAAGGTTTTGAAGTAGGCACTATAGAACTCCATTTTGAGGGGAGTACATTTTTTGCTGATATGTATGTTTTCCACAATACCAGGCTTCACTGAAATATCAATGGGAGTGGTTGCCATAAGGTTAGCCAAGTTTCCTTCGGAAAATACCTCGTCGAGGGAAGTGGGGAACTTGGTTTGAACCATCCCAAGTGAAGTACTTGGTTTTGTGTCTGGCTCAAGTGTCTGAATGGTGGGGAATGAAGATCGATGATGAAAATCTCCCCATGGTGGCTGATCACCGCACATAACCTCCATAATTGATTCGTCAGTGGGAAAAATCAAATTGAGAGGATCGATAAGTGGTGGGTATGAATGAGTCTTATATGAGAGTTGTTCCACGGAATGATGGGTAGGACAGTCGACCCAATCGGTGGCTGATTGGATCGCTTCATATGCTGCGAGGTTTCTGTTGAAAGGCATAGAGTTGTCGTAGTCTTCAATCTGAGCAGGACTCAGAATCACCCAAGAATCATTGGAAGGGGTGACATTCGATGAAATCATGTTGACTAGTTGGACATGGGTTCCCAGCTCTGGAAAAACTCCAATAAGGGAAGAATCCTTCATGAGACCAACACCAATGTCTTGTAACCAGTACCAAGGTTGATCCAATAACGGGACGGTGTTGGCGGAGTTCGGATGGGAGTCTGGGATACAGTAATCAAGTTGATCAATGGTGACAATTTTCCCTTCATGAGAAAATTCCACGATCCGGAAGACTGTAGATGCTATGGCGGTCATGGCATAAAACCAGTTCCGTCCAAGTAGAAGATTGTAATCTAGTAGTGCATCTACGACTTCAATGTGTATGGATACTATTTTGCCCCACAGTTCAACAACAATTGAGGGAATCAGTCCATAAGGTTGAAAACCGTGTCCATCAAACACCCTGAGAGTAGTGGGAGAAGTTGTGAGTTCAGGTGAGCTTAAGGCTCTCCAGCAATTCAAAGACATGATTGACGTGGAGGCACCTTCATCTAAAACAGTGCGATGGATGCTATTTCCATGGATTTTTGTGTGAACCTGGAAGGCTAACTGGTGAGAAATCCTAGGTTTAGCATGCTCCAAGTTAAACATGATAGAGTTTGAAGTATCTGGGTCCATTACCCCCAGTGCTGAAAGTAAGGTTCTATGCTACATGGGGCAGTGTTGAAGAACCTCGAGAGTAGACATGGCGCAAGGTGCTTGAGCCAAATCCTCAACAATATTGTAATTTTGGGCAGCTCACGCATTGGGATTAAATGTTGCCTTTCGTATGGTGCCCTTGGGTGGGCGTAGAACTGTTTCCGTAAGCGGTCTCTCGATATGGAGATGGTCGGTAGGGGGGGAATAGGAGTCTGATATTCAACAGGAGATTTGCCTTTAGCTATCTTGGGTTGTTTGTTTTTGAACTTGGAGGGTTTTCGTACGTCTTTGAACGAGTGGTTATATGAATCTCTTCATTACTCGTCATCAGTATTTCACGGTTTGTGGATGTCTCTCCGCGGGTTGGATTGGTTGGGTTTCCCCCTTTGTGGGGATTCTTGGGAAACCATCTCCTGTTGTTGTTGAGGGAATGGGTCAATTAATACTGTTGGGCGAGAGGATCCTTTGACAAATTTGTTGAATTCGTCCTTGTAGGGACAATCACGTGTGTAGTGATCGTCTTGACAAATTAGGCAGGGAAACTTAGCCTTTCAATGTGGTTTCTGGTCATTGTGGGTGGGTTGTGGCTTGGGATTCTCCTGCTGGTTCTTCTTGGGTTTACCACGATTGTTTTTCTTCTTTCCCCCGGATGGTTGTGACGTAAATTTAACTGTGTTCACTTCGGAGGAAATAGCAGGAGAAGTAGTAGCTTTTGAAGCAGCCTGAGGTAAAGCGGGGGAAGCGGAAGCTTGTTGTCCCGTCGAGTTGGTAGCAGGCTGAGCCTTGATTGAACCGACAATACCATCAATGGGAGGTTCAGTGGTAGGTTTGGTTGGATCAGTGGTAACGCAGGCGGCATGGGGAAGAAGTTCATGTAAAGTACCGGATTGAGTGTATACCAAATCCACGTACTAGGATGCCGAGATGGCTTGTTCTTCTGTAACCGGCCCGCGCATAGCGATATCTCTGGCTATGGGCTGCAAAAAGGATTTCGTGAACCAATCAGCGAGTAGTTGATCCGGAATGGGTGCATTAATTAGCCTACGACGTCGTCGCCACTCATGGATGTGATCCGAAATGTGCGTAGAAGTGGTTTGACGTAGTGAGGTTAACAGTTCTGTTCCAGTCTCATACCGGATGGGGAGCTGGAAATGGGTTAGAAACTGCATAGCCAAGGTGTTGAAATCAAACAAAGAACAAGCATACAAGCTTCCAAATACCTTGAAGTAAAGATTAGATTCAAATCTAGATTAGATACATTCCATGTCAAGAACTTATGCAATACACATGGAATGGGAAAAACAAGACAAGTTATCTTTATTACAAACTTGATGAATGCTTACAAAGGTTGCTTGATGTCCAAGCCAATCCTCTAGCTCCAAGTGCTTCATCCTCTAGCTATCTCCGCAAGGCTGCAAGATCATAAGTTTGGTACTTCTAAGAGTCTTCCCCCTTTTTCCCATGGAATACCTCTCTTTTATAGTGTATGGTAGGGTTAACCAACAAGAGAGATGGGTGGTCTTGGGAGAACTTAGTGGATCAGGGTTTCTAATCACATAAAATGAGTTAGGATCGAACCAGGGACCCCAATCCTCCAATATCTCTCGAAAATCCAAAATCCCACAAGCCATGGCAAAAAGGCTATAAAAAGAGTACCGCGCCCAGTAATCTGAGCATAACGTGGTAGTACCACATGTCAGGGACAAAGCATAGCGCGGTAGTGTGGAATACCGCACTTCTAGGACAAAGCAAAACGTGGTACTTAGGGTAAAAGCAGTCTCAGCTAGGTGAAAACTTGTCAGGGTAAGTTTGCCTTCAAGGTTCACGCATCATTTTTCTCTTCTGAGTGTTTTAAGCAGTAGGGGAAGCGTCGTCAAGCTCTTTTCATGGTGCAGATGTGACACTGTGAAATATGGAGGTATAACAGATGCCCCCTAAAGTGTGAGGTCAGAAGGAACTGATGGCCGATAGACTTTACGAATATAGTGTGCAGAGATAGCATCGAGGAGAGCGACAAGGAGCTGAAACATAAACAAGGTGTTAGACATACCACCGAGGCAGGAATCCCCATGCTCAAAAACAAATGACTCAAAGCATGGCTTCCGACCAATACATTGCAGATCCATGAGTAGTGAGATGATATAGACTGTGGACAGATCATGGCTACTATGAACAAGCGTAGATCCATGAGACAGTAATAACACAGCCACGACCAATACAAAAAGTGGATCTGTGTGACAATACAAAAGACATCTCCATCGCAACCTGGATGCAATCAAGATACAAAGGTGTGCCCAGGGTCTTGTACCTGATGGCAATTGATACGAATCTAGCCATGTGATTACAAAGTGTTGAAGTTGAACATGGTAGAAACCATTTGATTACCGGTCAATGATGTGAACAGTTAACAAATGCGAGGGAAATCACCAATGATGACGATGATCCCCAAGGTATCTGAAGCACATCTCAACGAAATGCGAATAGATGAGTTGATGTTGAGCATTCCAGAGATTGTTTGATCAGAGGTAAGTGATGTAAACCTACTGTCGAACACGAGGAAACCTGCCATTGAGGCATGCAGGTACCAAGGTACTAATGGTTGATCTCTAAGTCTAATTCCCGGATAGTGATTTGGAGTCGACGAGAATAGACTTGTCGAAGGTGGGCCGTAATGATCCCCACATCATCGACATGAAATCGGAACGAACAATGGCATAAGATGATGAAACAATGGAGTGCGTACTGACACAGCGGAGGCTTGACACAATGAACGACTCTGAACAATGCAACCCTTTGAACATATAACGGCATGTAACAGGACTTGGCAGCAGGGATTATTGAAAGCAGAGGATAGACACCGAATGAGTAGGCTCGTGGCCAGGGAGACGACTCAGGATGATGACCATAACTCAGTGAAAAATAGATACCCAGTATAGACAACGGACAGACACATGCCACGTTCAAAGTTAATGACTAACAAGCTGCCATAACAAACTTGAGTTGTTCCCCATATTCCTCCGACATGATAGACGAGTACCTCTTTGTTGTTTTTTCGAGGTTGAAGAGGATAAAAGATGCTCAGTGTAGCTCATCTCATAGATGAGTCCAATCTCACATGTTTTTATGAACCTGGGAAAGGAGGGGTTCGTCCCAAAGTGGGTCCTTTGATGTTAAATTTTAAGGAGTCCAAGGAAGGAAAACTCGGTAGTTTTTCACATTTAGAGAGCCTGAAAAACTTAAAGGAAGCTCCGCAATGTACTTTTTCTTAAATTTAGTCCCTCGATCCCGAAAAAGTGTAAAACAATTCCCGAGAGAACTCTCCCAACCAGAATTGATTGAGGTATACCTTTCTCGTAAACAGTTTAGACGAGCCAAAAAAGGGGTAACCTATCACCGAATAGACGACCTTTCAAATACTTTTACAAGTGTGAAAGAGTCAAGATCACTTGGCAATCTTTTCAATTTTAGGGAGTCTGAAAAGAGCTTAACTATGGACTCCAATGGTTTTTTTTTTCATAATTTTTTAATTATTCTGGTCCAAACAAAGAATAAAATGCAACCAGGATAATACTTTCCTCATCGTTTAACGAGCATGAGTAAAGATGACCGAACTCGACACCATTTACTTGAGTTTGACAAGCACGACATGGGTGTGAAAGCGCTTGGAATCTTTTTCAAGTTTTAATCCAGAGCACGAAAAAGATAAAGTAGGCTCAAAATGAAGGTCAAACAATGAATAAACGCCAGTGTGAATATATCTCTTTTTAAAGGAGATCCTGTCAATAAAGTGCTCATAAAACTAGATATTAGTAATGTGAAATGGGTTTATTTTAACCATATAAAATAATAAGTAAAAAAATAGGTGAAAAAGCTATAAAAGGATGGGTAAAAATAGAAAGTTACCATTTCATTTGTGTTTTTACCCAAAGAGGAGATTTTACCCATTTGAGGAGAAAAAACTTCTAGGATCCATATTGGGAGTTTCAGGGAACCGTTTCAACAACCGTTTGCACCAGGTAAGGGCTCTCAAACCGCTCTTTCACTTCATGTATGAATAATTTGCTTTCAGTAAGAAAAATTAATTTTTTGGGCAAGCCCTATTGGGCAAAAACCGCCCTTCATAGTACCGCGTGGGCTTGATATCGGGAAACGTGGTACTGTTTGATAGTACGGCGCTGTGTATTTAAACAGAAACATGGTACTATGCAGTACCGCATAGTAAGATTTTCCCCAGGCGTGATGAAGACGAAATCTAAGATGAAAAAATTGATTTTGCTCAAATTGTTTGCTGAAACCAAGTTATTAAATGATTACTGAATGTTTCCCCTCACCTTTTGCAGGAGTTTGCAATTCGTTTGGATCAAAATGGTCAGTTGGAAAGAAAGAGAGCATGAAGTAGATGATTTGGCGACTGAAAATGACCTACCAACTGTGACTGCATTGCGGGAGTGTGGTTTGTTGAAATTCTTCAAGACCAAAGGCATTCGTCTGGAAGCCAAACTTCTTACCCATTTTATTCAATTGTGGGACCCTGACATTCAAGCTTTCCCAGTGGGAGAGCACATCCTCGAAATTCAACTTGAGGACATTTACTTTCTCACAGGCCTCTCAAAAATAGGAGCTCGGGTGAATTTTACTGGATACACAGCCTCGAAAACGAGCACAGATGCTTTGATTGCTCGGTATTGCCGTCAGGGTTCGAGTAAGAAAAGAGGAAAGGTGGTCATCAAAGATGTTATAGAACTTCCTATAAAAACTGTTTTGTTCACCATCACACGTGCAGCAGGGAGTACGGGTCCCCATCAGGCGTCCTGTACACAGATGAACCTTGCAGTGGATGGTATGGTGGGAACAGTATTTAACTGGTGTGAGGCGTTGTTGACCAATCTCAAAGAACAAGTGCACAAGTGTAGGGTTGGAGAGAATTCCCAATTTGGCTATGGGAGCATCCTAGTCACCTTCTTTTTGGCGAGGGTGCCATTATTGCACCCACAGATAGCTATGCCCCCCCATCCCCCTACCGAGCCATGGATGGCTCGATGGAGTGATTATGCAGGACGTCTTGGGGGACCTTAGCGCTTGGATTTTGGTGAGAACTTCTTCTCCTGGCTCGAGGAATAGATAGTGATGATTGATGACTACCCCTATGCAGGGGTGGACTTCCGCGAGGGCATCGACTTGGCACTGCCAGAAGATGAGGATTGGGACAACTCAGGTATGACCTTCATGGATGTATTTTTTCTTTTTTGAATATATGATTTTTATTGCTCTTTTAGAATGTGTAAAAGACTTCTAATGTATGTTCGTATGCATGTCACAGATCGTGGACCACAGAGACCGGCTGGGTATTGGCCTTTACGTCGTGGTGGTATTGATCGCGAAGTCGTTCCAGACGAGGAGGAGGATGAAGATGAAGCAGGAAGCGTCCGAGATATAGAGAGGAACTTACAGGGCTTAACTCATGGTATCCCTGCTATGAGGATGGATGACGTCCCTTTGCATCTCCAGCGGCATACTGTAGGTGTGCCTAGTCATATTGGTCGACTTCTTCATAGGGTGGCTCGAGCTGTAGTGTGTTATCACCAGCAGCATGAGGAATCTGATGAGGGACATGATAGATCTCCCAGATCTCCCTACATGGTCTTTTTTGTCATTTGCGGCATGTATACGATATGTAGGCTTTGAGAGCCAAATTTTTGTATGGGATTTGGTCCCAAATTTAGTCTTTGACACAAACTCTATGTATTTGGAAAAACACTTCTATATACAGTGATATGGACCTATTTTCATGATCTATTTATTTACAATGACTTGTGCATTTTATTTTTTATGATTTGTTTATGTATGGGCAAGATGCCAATCCAAAATGTAATTAGCTAATGAATCAGCTATACAATTGAAATCTCTCGGTACGTGTTGATATGAAATGAAATTAAAAGATCATTCCAAGAGGCATACCCTCCGAAATAAATGAAGTAGGATAGGATCATGAACCGTGTAAACACGGTTCAGATGAGAAACCACAAGCTGGGAGTCTAAAAAGACTGATAGGGAGTCAATTCTGAGTGAGGCAACCTCCGCCAAGAGACCAATAACTGCATGGTACTCCGCGATATTGTTGGTTGCAGGACCTAAACAATTGGCTCCTGAAGAAATCAGATCGACAGTGGGAGAATAGATTACCCATGCTGCGGAAGCAAGATTCTGGGTATGTCGGCTTGCACCGTCGGCGAATCCGAAGTAGGCAGACATCTGCGCATAACATCACGAGTCAAAGTAAGAGTGGATACATGAGGTCCATGCGCACACCAAAAAATGCGTAAAAGAAAACTAAGTACATTATGTACAACAAGTAACCCGCGTAGGGAAACCTTATGCGTAGAAGCGTTTGAGGTATAGCCCATTACGGGATCGTGCCAATGGCATACCATCACAATCGATTAGTTCATAGGCTCCTTTTTCTAAGACACGTTTTACAAGAAAGGGGCCGTACCACATAGATTCTAGTTTTCCTTTTCCGAGCTTATCATGCATTTGATCATATGTAAGTACGAGGTCACCTTCATTGAAGATCCTAGGCTGAACAGATTTTTCATATTGAGCTTTGATGCATTTTTTATGAGCTTCATTAGCTGAAGTAGCATCACAGCGGGTTTCATCTAGCTTGGCTAGGTATAGAAACTGTTCCTCTTCGGAAGTGGTGTGGGGGAAGTAGCTCTATGGCTATCTTAAGTGAAGGAATTTCACATTTGATCGGCAAAATGGCTTCTAGGCCATACACCAGTTGGAATGGTGTAAACCCAGTACCACTTTTCACTGAGGTTCGGTATGCCCATAGTGCTGAGAATAGAGTTGAGTGCCAGTTGGATTTCTGGGTACCCACAATACGCTGAATCATTCGTTTCAGGACTTTGTTAATGGCTTCAACTTGGCCATTAGCTTGTGGGTAATACGGGTTGAGTTTTCATGGTGAAAACCCAACTTGGCACTTAGTTCTTCGATCATATGGTTCCTGAAATGGGATCCATGATTGGTCACAATGGATTGTGGGACACCAAATCTAGCTATAATATGATTGAATATGAATTGCGCTGATGTTTTGCCGTCCTCAGCATACGTAGGCATCGATTCAGCCCATTTTGTGAAATAGTCGACAGCTACTATAACATAGCTATGCCCCCCAGCCGAAGTGGGCTTATAGTGCATGAAATCTATGCCCCATTTGGAAAAAGGGCCGATGGTAATAACCGGATGGAGTGGAGTAGGGTGCGAGCATGTTTTACTATGAAAGAATTGACATGGCGGACACTTCTTGACTGTTTCAATGCAGTCGTTGAAAATTGAGGGCCAGAAGTATCCTTCTCGCAGTATTTTCTAGGCCGTAGCCATTCCAGAGAGATGACCACCACATGCTCCAGCGTGGCAGTCATTAAGAACGTGTTCCGCCTCATCTAAGGTCAAACGGCGTCGAAGAACGATGTCAACACCACGTCGATAAAGAGTATCGTTGACTATGAGGTAGTATTTTGCGTGATGTCGGATGCGTCGACGTTCATCGCGAGTGAGGTCGGGGCAGAAGCATTGGGTTTGGAGATATAATAGAATATCCCCGTACCATGGATCAGACGTGCTAATGAGGAACAATGATTCATCAGGAAGAGAATCGATGGGCTCGGATTGCTCGGTAGCACGGGGCAAGTTACAAATCAACTCTGCAAAGACCAAAGACTTCTTTGACTTGGCTTTGACAAATTCCAAGTCAAACTCCTGAAGGATGACGATCCAACGAGAATATTTTCACCCAAGCACTTGACGTGTGAGGATATAATACATTGGATTGAAATCGGCTATAAGAGTGGTCCGGTGGAGTAGAATGTAATGACGGAATCTCTGGACAGCAAATACTGTTGCCAGAGCCAGTTTTTCAACATGTGAATAACTAGTTTCGGAGTCGAGAAGACTCTTACTAAGATAGTATACCACATGTTCTATGCCATTGTGGTCTTCCTGGACTAGCACCATACCGATGGTGGAAGTCGAAGCTGCGAGATAAAGAATAAAATCCCATGTGTAATCGGGGGGTTGGATCACAGGATCTTTGGTTAAGGCTACGTTTAGATTGTCAAAGGAGCATTGGGCTTCGTCATCCCAGATAAAGGGAACATTTTTCTTGAGAAGCCTCATATATCCTTTTGTTATCTCGGAAAGATTACAGATGAAACGACGTAGAAAGTTTGCATGCCCTTGCAAACTTTGAAGTTTTGGAATATTGGTAAGGGAAGGCAGGGCTAAGATAGCTTCTACCTTCGCAGGATCTAAACGTATCAACACCTATTTCAAGAAATCTAGAAAAATTCTATTACAAGGACTTCTATGACATTGAATTTTTTTGTAAACATTTTATTTATTTCATTTCATTTGTAAAAATTATGCATTAAAGAAATATTCCATTAAAATTGGAAAAACTAATCCTAGAAAGAATATTTTTATTGATCACAAATTTTATTTACTGGAAGTGTTTTTAATATACAATCATAAAAAATGAAATGTTGTATCATTTATAACTAGTTCGGTATGCCATAAATTAGGAGGAGTATCTGAAAATCTGTAATTTGTTGAATCGTGAGAAAAAATATTCATGAAGATATAAAATGTAGGATTAATGAAGTTAAGTTGCACACATAATTGCATGTTTTATTACAAGAAGATCTCTATCTATATTTGAAGTGAACAAAGTCTCATATTAAATATTTTTATTGTTAAATAACATATTATAATATAGCATGATTGGAAGGAAATCACAATATTAAATTAAAATAAAATAAATTATAAGAAATGTATTGATGTCGAACCAAATAATAACTATAAATTCGTCAAAATTGGGATAGTTGTTAGGTACAACATTATACATGCACAATGAAAGTGTGAAGAAATCGAATTAAGAAATCATGGCCGAGAATTACTTTCACCAAAAGGCAAAGAAAATGATAAGATTTTTAAATGTCGAAGAAATAGATGTTGAAACATATTTTTCAAATCTTTTAGTTGAACTTTATATATGACCCCATGCTCTTTTGAATTTATTTATGGCACATATCGAATGAGTCTAAATAGTCCACTTAGTACTCATTATCAATTAATTATATGGTTTTACATTGTATTTTATTCCAAAAATTACATACCACATTTATACATTCATTTAATGCATATAAGAAGATAAAAGATAGAACATATCTCGTGCTTTGTTGGCCTGTAAGAGATTATTTCAGTTAATCATAATTGAGTTAGTAATACAAACTTACAAAAAAATGAATTGAGAAATCAAATTTCTTATAGTTCAATGTCACTCACTTATGACCAATCACGTACTACCCTTAATACCACTTAGCACTCATTAGCAATAAATTTTGTGTTTTTAAACAATTGCAACTTTAATTATATGGGGCTTTATTTCAAAAATTACATACTGCATTGATAAACTCCTCTTATTAATGAATATACGCAAATAAAAGTCAATAATTTATTTCATGCCTTGTTGGCTTATATGAGATTATTGCAATTTTAAACTATTAACTTAAGAATACACATTTACAAAACTTTGTGCGTTCCTTGTTGGCTTTTATGAGATGATTTTAATTACAAATATTTGATTTAAGAATGCAAATTAAAAAAATATTTTGCATGGGGAAATCAAGTGGTGTATGATGCAAAAAAATGTCAAACTAAAGGAAATCATAAATAATATTAATAATTGTATTTAAATATTATTGTTAATTCTCATCTATCTATAAAAGTTTTAAAAACATACAAATTAATTCATCAAAAAATGTGTCCAACTTGTATTGAAATATTGCAATGTACGCGTTAACAAATTTCTAAAAATTAATATCTTCACCTACTATAAAGAACTCAATGTTCTATTGAACATTCAAATGTAGTTGCATTTCTCTTTGATACGATGAAGTGTCTTAAAAAGGGGGAATAGAATTTGGACAAGCCAAGTATCAGGTTCATGTCCTATATAAGCCTTTGTTAAGATACAATTTGACCGGTATCCGGGGAATTGAGAAGTAAGCTTTGATGTATCTATTAGCAATATATTTGATTCTTCGTACATATTTCCATATTTGGACCACACATCACTTAACATTTTCTCATAAAATTGTATCACACTACATTATTTGAATTTTGTTTGCAAGTGACAATGAGACCTGTCCCATATGAATTCAAAGTCACTTGTATCGGTATTTGATTTTTCAACTACTTGTTGAATGTTTTTACATTGTATTTTATTCCAAAAAATACATATCACATTTATACATTCATTTAATGCATACAAGAAGATAAAAGATAGAGCGTATCTCATGCTTTGTTGGCTATTATGAGATTATTTCAATTAATCGTAATTGAGTTAATAATACAAACTTACAAAAAAATGAAATGAGAAATCAAATTTCTTATAGTTCAATGTCACTCACTTATGACCAATCTCGTACTACCCTTAATACCACTTAGCACTCATTAGCAATTAATTTTGTGTTTTAAAACAATTGCAACTTCAATTATATGGGGTTTTATTTCAAAAATTACATATTGCATTGATAAACTCCTCATATTAATGAATATAGGCTAATAACAGTCAATAATTTATTTCATGTCTTGTTGGCTTATATGAGATTATTGCAATTATAAACTATTAACTTAAGAATACACATTTACAATAAGTTATAGATTGGGAAATCAAATGCCTATACCTTTCAAAATCATTCATCTATGACTCATCATGCTTTAATCTAAATTCTAGTACACTTAGCACTCATTATCATTGAAGTAATATTTTTTGTAAGAAATGTGCTTTTATATAGATGGCGGTTTAATTCAAAATTTGTGTGTCACTTGTATTAATGCATATAGATCAATAAAACTAAAGAGAACTTCATTCCTTGTTGGCTTTTGTGAGATGATTTAAATTACAAATAATTGATTTAAGAGTATGTAATTAAAAAAATATTTTCAATAGTTAAATCAAGTGTTGTAATGCACTTGTATTAATACATATAGATAAATAAAACTAAAGAGAGTTTCTTGCATGCCTTGTTGGCTTTTATGAGATGATTTAAATTACAAATAGTTGATTTAAGAGCACAAATTTAGAAAATATTTTGAATGGGGAAATCAAGTGTTGTATGATGCAAAAACTTGTCAATCTAAAAGCAATCATAAATAATACTAATAATGGTATTTATATATCATTGTCAATTATCATCTATCTATAAAAGTTATAAAATCATACAAATTAATTCACCAAAAAATGTGTCCAACTTGTATTGAAATATTGCAATGTAATCGTCAACAAATTTCCATAAAATAATATCTTCACTTAATATAAAGAACTCAATGTTCTATTGAACATTCGAATGTAGTTGCGTTTCTGTTTGATACGATGAAGTGTCTTTAAAAAGGGGAATAGAACTTGCACAAGCCAAGTATCGTGTTCATGTCCTATATAAGCCTTTATTAAGATATAGTTTGACCGATATCCGAGGAATTGAGAAGTAGGCTTTGATGTATCTATTAGCAATACATTTGATTCTGTGTACTTATTTCCATATTGGGACCACACGTCGCTTAGCCTTTTCTCATAAAACTGTATCATACTACATGATTTGGATTTTGTCTGCAAGTGACAATGGGACCTATCCCATATGAATTCAAAGCCACTTGTATCAATATTTGATTTCTCAAGTACTTGCCGAATGTAGTTGTTAGTAACATTTGATGTCCATATCACAACATCATAATGTTTTAGGCAGTATTTTAATACTTCTAATTGAAAAGGCCTACAAAAGTAGGATGTATCACCAAGCTCCCAATCTGGTTTTCTTTGAATTTGACAACTCGTTTCATCTTTGGAATACGACGAGAAGAATACTCCTTCCATTTCAAAGATCAACAAGATCTTCCGACTGATATTAACTCCCATCTACATTGCTGCCACATATATAACATTAACATATTTTCACTTCAAAACTTCATTGCTTAATGGAATCAAAACATATCCAATTTATTTCCACTCCCAAACAAACAACTTAATGAAAAAAATAAAAGTAATTTCCGTGGAATAGTTTTTTTATACAAACACATTCAACTACTACTCAAATCACTAATTTTTAAGAATTGTAATGAGATAAACTACAATTTAAAAATATAATAACAAGCACGAGAAAACCTCTTGGAGCACCAAGGCTCTCCGTCTCAAGTACTTTCGGGGTAAGAAAGAGCGTTGCCTGGATAGGCCGTTGGTGACCCGAAGGGGTTCCCCAATCTTCAATCTCTGTTCCAAAGCAAGGGAGTTGATCGCCTCCAAGCTCTTCTGGATTCCGGGAAATGGTAAGAAAATCAAGTTCTGGGAAGACTGCATTTTGGGACACTCGCCGCTTAATCAGAATCCTGAGCTGGATAATATTAGGGAATGGCTTACCTCCAGAAATCAGATCACACTGTGGGACATCTCTGCCTGGAATCAGGATAGCACCTGTTCGTGGAATTCTTGGGATTTAGGGGAATTCCCTCCAAACTTGAAAAGGGAAGCAGAGCTTCTTCAGCAGGAATTGCAGGGATCTTCTCCTATCTCCTCCGGGAAGAAGGACAAAAGAGGCTGGGGCTCCGCCTCTGGGAAATACACAGTTGCAGCTGGTTACTCTGCTTATCTCTCTATCCCTTGGGTTCCGCCAAATCCTTTCCTCTGGAAAAACCTGTGGAACTCTCCCTCCCTGCCTAAAATTGATTTCTTCTGTTGGTCCCTACTGCATAAAAGTATCCTCACCTCTGATAATATTAAAAAAAGGGGATGGGCAGGTCCCTCGAGGTGCCCGCTGTGCTTCTGTAGCGAGGAGTCTGCTGACCATCTCTTTGTCCTCTGTCCCTATGCTCTTGAGCTTTGGAGTCTTGTCTTGGGGCCTCTTAACTTCGTTCTTCCCCATACCGTCAAGGAACTGTTCTACTCTTGGTCGTATCAGGCTCCGTTCCCGTTGACAAACCTGTCTCTCCTCAAGCATTGTTGGAGTTGGGTCCCGAAAATAATGTGCTGGATCATATGGTTGGAAAGAAATGGCAGAATATTCAGAGAAATCGATGTTCCACCGGCCCGGCTAGCCTCAAAAGTAAAGGTACTTGTCAGTGATCTTGTGTCCTCCAAACCTCTGCTACAGAATGAGTCCCTGCCAGATAAGGACATCTATGTCTGGTTTAGGGATCTTGATCCGCTTCTGCTCTCGAGAACCAAACCTCTGCCTTCGCACCACTCATCGTGGGAAATTAGGATCGGTGAGCAAGATTTCCTTATGTGGAGATCGTCACTTAAGAAGCACGTCCTGATGGTGGATGGGGCTTCGAAGGGGAACCCCGGGAAGGCAGGTGGAGGGGGGATCATACTCAGCCCGGATGGAAATTTAATTATGTCCTTCTCCTGGGGGCTAGGCATCCTCTCTAACAACAGATCTGAATATCTATCTCTCTGGCAAGGTCTTACCCAGGCAAGGCATATGAATATCTCAGATATGGTGGTAATTGGGGACTCCAGAATAGTTATTCAGTCAATGATTCGAAAGCGGCGTCCGACTCATCTCTCTTTGTCTCAGATGTACTCCAGGATACAAACTCGAGTTGCCGACTTTGGCAGGATCCGATTCTTCCACATGCTCAGGGGACTGAATCATCTGGCGGATCTTGAGGCAAATTCAGGTTCTGATCTATGCAGAGGAGAGCTTAAGATCAACGGGAAGATCTCTCACTTCCCGATCCCTTAATTGCCCCTTACTGGTCTGCTTCAATAGTCTCAGTGAATAACGAGGCTCAGAAGCCTTGGTTCCCGATGGTCATGACTCCACAGAACTCCCCCGCTCTTCTAAGTTGTCCCGTGGAATTAGCAGGTTGATAGTTCCCTTCTGTCTATTAAGATTGTTTCTGCAAGCTAGTGGAGGCCCCTGGTTGGCTCCACATTTCCGAGAGTCTGTCTATTGATGCTGAATCAGAGGTTCATGTCCAGATAAGGTCGATCACTGTTGTCTCTCATTGTTGCTTTCTGAACCTCTCGTCTTCCCTGGAGAACATAGTTGTGAGCACTGGAATGATCGTGATGAGTCAGGAGGATGAGGAGTAGATAGTTGACGACTTGCTTTGTGTTGGGCATGCCCACTGGCAGCGTCTGAGCCAAGGTCGTTGGATGTTCCTGGCCCCACCGGCGTTTGTCCTGAAGCTAGTCGACTGGTCTCGGTTCTTATTTCAAGAGTCTACCTTTTTTGCTGTTATAGGTCAGGATGTAATTCATTCTGTATCTGGAAGTGACTTTGTAATTCATTCTGTATAGGACAGGATGTAATTCAATCATTCATTTTGTAATTCATTCTGTAGTCTGTTATAGGTCAGGATGTTAGAATTTCCTTTGAATTTAGATACTGGAAGTGACTTTGTGATCTTCAGTTTTCCTGAACACTCTAGATTAATTAGCGGTGATTGGATTGTAAGCCACAGGCAGGCTATTTGCCAATAAATAATTTGAAAGCCTCATAACCGTTATAGTAAAAAAAAACAATAGTCGAATTCATTTGAACTAATTATATGTTAATATCTACATACTACCTAAATTTACAGTTTTTAAGTTTAAATCAAGCAAACTATTTATATGTTCATTTTTACATACAACCTCATACGATATTTTAATTTTCAAGAAATTATAAGAAAAATTCATATAAGCACATTGCAATGAAATTCAAATCATAATTTAAAAATATAGTTACAATGGTCCAATTCAAACCAATTATATGTTAATTTATACACACCACCTAGATTCACAATTTTTTAAATTTCAATTAAACAAGCTAATTATAGCTAATTTTTACATACAACCTGATATGATTTTCCATTTTTTTAATTTATAAGAAATAAGAAAATTCCATATGATAACATTGAACTAACATTCAAATCACTGATTTGTAAGAGTTATAATGATCAATTAAGACGCAATTGATAAATAAACTGCAATTGCTCAAACATAGTAATTGTACATTAATTTATACATACAACCTAATACAATTATTTAATTAATATGGAATACTACATTTTTATGCAAACACATAAGACTATTATTCAAATCACTAACTTTTTATAACTCAATATCTCAATATAAATAAACAAAATAATAATATGTTAATTTATAATAATGACACAACACCAATCCTTATACGAGTATTATGAAATAATATTGACATTAAATTGATAATAAAATAAAACACAGTAATAACACATCATGTGTAGAATTAAGTCATCAAATGTACAATGACCAAGAATTTTTATTATAAACTTCAAGATTTTGTTTATAGAGGAAATGAATAACAGTCATCTTAATGTACTATTAAAAGTCATTGAAGATTCTTCAAAATATCTCGAACATCGGGTGCCTTGTAGAATTTATTCAATAAGCTCCACAGATCAGCGATCAACCATTTATCCTCATTCTTTCCATCAAACGAAGGGGCAATAACCACATTTTCTTTGGGATTTTCTTTCTTTGTCTCCATTGAACAATCCACTAGAATAGTGTTAGTAGCATCATATTGAGAATACATTCTCCACACTTTTTTCAGATGTTTTTTGTATATAACTTGTGTTGAATTATCAATGTCATTTTTTCCCTTTTGTTGTTTGCAATCTGAAGCAGTCCATGTAAACAAAAATTTAGCTTGTAATGTTTCTGAAACCAGCTTTTTCATAACTCTTGTTGTGTTTTGTTTCAAAGATGTCGTCCAAATTGCAATGTCAAGAGATTCTTTTCTGGAACACATTTCAAGAAATGTTTTTGCATGTGGACGAAACCAAAATGATTTTTTCTCTATCATGTAATCTGCGGCCCTTCCCATTTTCTCGATAAATTCTTTTTGTGATGCATCAGCATCAACGCTCTGATAGAAAATGTTATTCAATTCAAAAATAACTAATTTATTTTGACTTATAATAGCTGCAAAACAATAATGGATATCATAGTTAATTCATTTTATTCATGCTACATAAATTATTAATAAAAAAAATTGTTGAAGAAATACACTCACTTTGAGTATTTTTTGTATTAGTTATTGATAAGCCACACTTCTCTTGTATTGTCTTCATAGAACCTAGAGCCAAAATAACAAACCTTCAATCAAATACCAATAATACTTCTTTAAATCAATTTTTTTTTTATAAGACATATTTTATGTTTAATTGAAAATAAGAGACATGTGAAGTACCTGATATGATATCATGTTCTTGACTATGGCTTTCTGTCACATTCCCTTGATCACTGTCTTTTTTCTCCTCATTTGCCACTGTAATAAACATATGAAATGTTATAAAATGTATCAACGAATGAAATTCATTAAATAAATAGGCATAGAATCCAAAGAATCACTAGAGAAAGAACAAAACAAGTACAATACAACAAAAGAAACAAAATAAATTATGTACCTGGTATGGTATTTTCTTCGTCTTGTATTTGCATCTCGAAAACTTCTTCGACATTGTGCACACTATGTTGATCATTGCTTTGTTGCAAAGTGTCGTCGTTGTTTTCTTTACAATTTCCGCCATTAGTAGTTATAGTAAACATCTTGTTAATCAAGATTTATAAATAGCATAGAATCCAAAGAATTACTAGAGAAAGAACAAAACAAGTACAATACCTGGATATTCCAATAGCAATATATTAGACATTGGTTTTTGCAATTGGAAGGATTCTTGATTAGTCAGCATGGTAGTCCTTTGTAACTCGTTTTCTACGACACATGCCATTCTTCTTCCATATGTACAACAATCCTGCTGTAAATTTGTCCCCGCATAAAGAGAAACAATCAAATTTAGATCACTATGTTGTTGATGCATTTGCAATAATTCTTCCCAGAATTCAAAATCTCTCTCCTTTTCATCAAATATGTCTCTAAAACCGTGAGAGTATCTTGAGGCCTCTAAACTTTTTGACTCTTCACTATAGAAATGTATAGTTAAAACTATATCATAACTATATTTATTTTGTTCTTTATATTCATAAAGACCGGTAGCCATTTTATAGTTGACATTTGAGTCCTTGACAACAATCTCCAGAGCTTGGCGTACATCCTTACAAGACCAAATTTCTACTAAGATAATCATAGTAAAATCTTTCAACCCATTTTTTTCGATTAAAAATCGAAACAATTCAATATAGTGATCCTTAAGGAATGATTCATCTTTCAAAGCCAATGTATCCAACACAACAAAGTCAGTGTATAACATTGGTTGAAACTGACAAGGAAAAGAGTGCAAAAGTGTTGACAAGAGGCTAGGACCCCCATAATGACAACTGAATTCAAAATTGTTCTCAATTTCTTGTATATATGTCGATGCATCAATTATTCTATCAAGGACCACACAGGCTTGTGGAGAAAGGGACTCTATTTTTGTATTTCGTGATCCTTTTACATATTTACACCCTTCTATTGTCTTACAGAAGTTGGCAAATATGATATCAGTAATTCCATAATGCTCAAGAATATTGGATATTGTAAGAATCTTATCATTCAGATTCTTATCATGACTTTTGCAATATGTTACCATTGCCTCCAAAATTGTTCTTTTGGTTTTCAATTGTGAACAATAATCTTTCATTTTTATGGCATTGGTTGGATGGTTCACTGGAATAGAAAACCAGACAGTTCCATCCAATAGTTTATCTGCTACAGAACACATTTATTCAGCGGTTAGTCCCTGAAGGGGACGAAAAGAACTTGATACCAAACTGTTCAGACTATTTGTCTTATAGTTTGGATCCTTAGGTTGGTTTGGAGAACACATTAATGTCCCTAGTTTGTAACAATTAAAAACAACTTCCCATTTATCCCAAGTAGTATCATCAAGATATAACAAGACTTTTTTTTCAGCAAAGTTTGTTAGTGGACAATCGAAGAAAGAGCACAACATTTCATCATCAACCTGTTAAAAAATAACAAATATAAATTAGTAAGAATGTGATATCAAAAATAAAATAGCCATGAATTTAGTTATAACAATATAAACTAAGTGCAAAAAAAAAAAATTGCATACCTTGTCTTCAGCCGTCTTAGAATTCCCACATTTTTGTTTCTTTAATTTATTTGTGGCAATTAGGAATTGTCTTGCAGATCGTACAGAATCAATGAATGGAGTTTTGAAGAACACTGTGTTTGCAGAATTTAACTGGCAGTAAATACGAATCACGACACTGGGAGTAACTAATGGATCTAAGAATCGAGCATTACGTTCTTTGTACTTCTGTTTTGCCTTCCCAGATAGACTGAATTTAGGATTTGATAATATTTCTTTTGCTGCTTGAATGGTGTGTTGCCCATCAACTATCCAAAAATTGATGTTCTTGGCATTTATATCCATTTCATTCATGATTTTCATAGGGTTTCCAATCGGATCAGACTCTTTTGTGTCAAATGGAATCAGAAGAGCATCAGGCAATGGTGCTTGAAATTTCTGTAGGAATGATTTTACTAATACTCGAACATTTAAATCATCCCGTGATCTCAATTTATATAACTTGGGTTCTTCTACACATCTTCGAACATCCACCTTCATGGTAAAAGAGCTTGAAAATAAATAAATGTCCTTAAAAGTTTCATGGATTTCATCGCATTGGTCAGCAAGCTTCTCTATCTGAGAGTCTTCTTTTTGGGATTTTACAAACTCTGTAGTAGGCATGAACTCACTTTATTTAATGCTCTGTTCTAGCTCAGCTAAATATACCCTTCTCAAAGCAAGCAATTGAGCCTCGAGTTTATCATCTGGTATTTTATCAAGTAGTTTACCTCTTTGTTGCAAATAAAGAAACACGGATGATGTGTTCGTACATCTCACATAGTGATATTTCATAACGTTGGTAATACGTTGTACAAGATCATCACAACTCTTTAGACCAGATTCATTGAAGCTCTCAAAACTGTCCAAATTAAACTGTGACTTTTTTATTGACTCTGGAAATTCTGTATTAGTATCAATCAAATCTGGTCTAAATTTTGTGTAATCAACTTGGCAAGAAAATAATTTCACTTCATTTTCTTCAATTACCTCCATTTGAAAATCGATCTGACTATGATTGAGAGCATAGCAACTAACAATTATCCCTAGCCTTTGTATATCATTTCCATCCATGGATCCAAATAGATACATATCTGGAAACATATTCATGGGACTTTCAATCTCAACATACCAATCTTCGACATACTCATATACAACAGATGTTTTGAACTTTTTAATCATTTCAAAATTAGAACCCATTGTTGAATTTATAATCTGAGTTGAATGACGCTTTTGTTTTTTGAATGCTGATTGTGGCATTTTACTTGCTTTGGAGACGACAGCTTCTAAAAACAATAATAAGCAATTATTACTATAAATAAAATGAAATCAAAATCACAAATATTACCATATAGTCTTCTAGTCTAACCATTTAGAAATGAGAGAATAATATTTAAAACCACCATACCACATGGGGGAGACGTTGATTGTGTGTCACTTGCAATTCGTTTTTTCTTCAAATTATTCCTTGGAATTGTCATTGCACCAGAGTCCATAGCTTCTAAAAACAATAATAAATAGTCGACTATAAGTTTAAATTGTTTTAAAAATACATGAAATAATGAGCATTATCAAATAATATTCTATTACATGTCTTTTATTCACATGCACAAGAATAATAAGAGTCATGTGTTATGGAAACATATTAAATACTTAGATATAAATAAAAATCCATTGCATCTAGCACAAGTAGAGACTCATTAAAAAGAAAAGTTTTCCTTCTCAAAAATGCTAGAAGGAAATTCTTATGCAAGAAAGAAATCTAGCAGTTGCTAGCTTTCCTTGATCTTTTGCCATGTGCTTATTTCAAAATAGAGCACATGGAACAAGCTCAAGGTATAAGCTAGCAACCACCAATCACCATGGACAGAATTTTTCTATTAGTAAGCTAGCGATTGCTAGCTTTCTTTCTGGCATAGGTATGTGTTATTATCCTATAAGTAAATGCTTATGCTAGAAGGAAAGCTAGAAGTCGCTAGCTTTCCTTGATCTTTTGCCATGTGCTTATTTAAAAATAAAGCACATGGCACAAGCTCAAGGTATAAGCTAGCAACCACCAACCACAAGCTTTCCTTCTAGCATAAGTATGTGTTCTTATCCTAGAAGG
Organism: Larix kaempferi; assembly: GCA_027924585.1. NCBI lineage: Eukaryota > Viridiplantae > Streptophyta > Pinopsida > Pinales > Pinaceae > Larix > Larix kaempferi. Next base: position 4,366,551 of record BSBM01001103.1, read on the forward strand.
AAATGCTTATGCTAGAAGGAAAGCTAGCAGTCGCTAGCTTTCCTTGATCTTGTGCCATGTGCTTATTTGAAAATAGAGTGCATGGCACAAGCTCAAGGTATAAGCTAGCAACCACCAATCACCAAGCCCAAGGTTTTTCTATTAGAAAGCTAGCGACTGCTAGCTTTCCTTCTAACATAAGCATGTGCGTTATGCTAGAAGGAAAGCTAGCATTCGTTCAAAACAGAGCACATGGCACAAGCTCAAGGTACAAGCTAGCACCCACCAATCACCATGGACAGGATTTTTCTATTGGAAAGCTAGCGACTGCTAGCTTTCTTTCTAGCATACGTATGTGTTATTATCCTATAAGTAAATGCTTATGCTAGAAGGAAAGCTAGCAGTCGCTAGCTTTCCTTGATCTTGTGCCATGTGCTTATTTGAAAATAGAGTACATGGCACAAGTTCAAGGCTTTCCTTGATCTTGTGCCATGTGCTTATTTGAAAATAGATTACATGGCACAAGTTCAAGGTATAAGCTAGCAACCACCAATCACCATGCCTAGGGTTTTTCTATTGGAAAGCTAGCGACTGCTAGCTTTCCTTCTACCATAAGCATGTGTGACATGCTAGAAAAAATGTTTATGCAAGAATGAAAGGTAGCATTCGTTCAAAATAGAGTACATAGCACAAGCTCAAGGTATAAGCTAGCAACCACCAATCACCATGGACAAGGTTTTTCTATTGGAAAGCTAGCGACTGTTAGCTTTCCTTCTAGCATAAGCATGTGTGTTTATGCTAGAAGGAAATGCTTATGCTACAAGGAAAGCTAGCAGTCGCTAGCTTTCCTTGATCTTTTGCCATGTGTTTATTTCGAAATAGAGCACATGGCACAAGCTCAAGGTATAAGCTATCAACCACCAATCACAATGGACATGATTTTTCTATTGGAAAGCTAGCGACGACTAGCTTTCCTTCTAGCATAAGTATGTGTTATTATCCTAGAAGAAAATGCTTATGTTAGAAGGAAAGCTAGCAGTTGCTAGCTTTCCTTGATCTTGTACCATGTGCTTATTTGAAAATAGAATACATGGCACATGCTCAAGGTATAAACTAGCAACCACCAATCACCATGTCCAGGTTTTTCTATTGGAAAGCTAGCGACTGCTAGCTTTCATTCTAACATAAGCATGTGGGTTATGCTAGAAGGAAATGCTTATGCTAGAAGGGAAGCTAGCATTCGTTCAAAATAGAGCACATGGTACAAATTCAAGGTATAAGCGAGCAACCACCAATCACCATGTAAAGCTAGCGACTGTTAGCTTTCATTCTAACATAAACATGTGTGTTATGCTATAAGGAAATACTTATGCTAGAAGGAAAGCTAGCATTCATTCAAGATAGAGCACATGGCACAAGCTCAAGGTATAAGCTAACAACCACCAATCACCATGGACAGGGTTTTTCTCTTGGAAAGCTAGTGACTGTTAGGTTTCCTTCTAGCATAAGCATGTGTGTTTATGCTAAAAGGAAATGATTATGCTAGAAGGAAAGCTAGCAGTTGCTAGCTTTCCTTGATATTTTTCCATGTGCTTATTTCAAAATAGATCACATGACACAAGCTCAAGGTATAAGCTAGCAACCACCAATCACCATGGACATGATTTTTCTATTGGAAAGCTAGCAACTGCTAGCTTTCATTCTAACATAAGTATGTGTTATTATCCTAGAAGGAAATTCTTATGCTAGAAGGAAAGCTAGCAGTCGCTAGCTTTCCTCGATCTTGTGCCATGTGCTTATTTAAAAATAGAGTACATGGCAGAAGCTCAAGGTATAAGCTAGCAACCACCAATCACCATGCTCAGGGTTTTTATATTGGAAAGCTAGCGATTGATAGCTTTTCTTCTAACATAAGCATGTGTGTTATGCTAGAAGGAAATGCTTATGCTAGAAGGAGAGCTAGCATTCGTTCAAAATAGAGCACACGGAAAAATAGAGCCCATTGTATTTCATGTAGGCTTGAAATGGAAAGTCATGTCTTAAATGAAAAGACATGTGAGTTTTCACTATACTTATGGAGAAATATATGATTAATATCATGTGAATCATTTAGAGAGGACTTGTGCCAAGTTCATTAATATGTTTGGGGTGTTCATGAACCCTCTTTCTTAAACAAAGGAGATAAATAATCAAGAGGAGGATGAGAATGAGACGAAGAGAAAAAAAGATTGACAAGTAGTGAATATCCAATGGGATGTACTTCCATGGATTTTTCAATATAAGTACTTGATATTGAATCACTCATAATATTTGAAATTGTAGAAAATAAAATGTAAAATTTAAAAACCTTTGTTGTTAGAAATTCTTATCAACTTCTACAAGAAGACCTTCCAAATGATTATAAGGATGTGGGGACTTGATAAACATGCAATTATGTTTGTCCTAAGTTTCACCATTTAAAAGAAAAACAAAAAAACAACTTCAAGTGCATGTTTACCTAGCTCTTCAAAACTGCACATATTGTGTGGGTAAATAATTCTACTACGAATTTTTATTGTTCCCACTCTAATCTATCGTGGTTAGTGGACTATGAACAAGACAAATCACAAGCTACAAATAAGTGTAAAAGGTGCAACAAGTGAGTGATATGTTCAAAGTCGGTTTAGTGAAAGAGTCACGAAATGTAGATTATGTTTAATTATGAGTTTGGTAGGTTGAATATATAAATATAAAAAAAGTGTATGGTTTTCCGTGGATATGTAACTGGGCCTTCCAAAAGCACAATTGATGGTGACAATGGAGTCCACACACCAATTGACTAGTGAAGGTAAGAAAGAGGCAGTTCTACTGGCGATGGGACAAATGTTCCAATCTTGAAGACTTGGCAACACCTCCCAACGGAAATAGCTGACTTCAGGAGTCAATTGCACCCACAAGTGCTCCTTGGTGATTTCCTAACTTTGGCCACTAAGATACCTTGCGTCAAGTGTGGATCAGTGGTTCGGCCTGTACGGTATAGTGTCGTATCCCTACAACGAGTTGGGTGACTCGTAGGGGAGAGCAGGGAAACTATACCTCGGCTTTAACCTCCTTGGGCACGGCGCACTTCTGATCCGGGTTTTCTTTTAACACTTGCTTATAGCAAGATTTATAAAGCACCCTATAAGTCAACAATGCTATGTTTCAAAATATAGCTAATGAAAGTAGATTGGAGGGCATTAATGGATGCCTAGCCCAAATCAATCCTAGCCCTAATTTATGTTTTGTGACCTCATGTGAAGCTTGGAGGCTACACCAAGAATATAATTTTTGAGATAATTTCTATTGCTAATAACAAGTAAATTATACAAAAACACTACCTCTAGTTTTCTATTACTAATAACAATTAAATGTTACATATAGATTACCTCTAATGCGAAAATAGACATAAACATAGTAAAATATACATAAAGAAGACCTCCTTCATTATAGCTTTTATACCAAATTAAGTTTATTGGTTTACTTAAAGACCTGTGAACAAAAAAATAAATAAATTGAACCCATATAAATGATCCGGGTTTTCTTTTAACACTTGCTTATAGCAGGATTTATAAAGCACCCTATAAGTCAACAATGCTATGTTTCAAAATATACGTAATGAAAGTAGATTGGAGGGCATTAATGGATGGCTAGCCCAATCAATCCTACCTAACTAATTTATGTTTTGTGACCTCATGTGAAGCTTGGAGGCTATACCAAGAATATAATTTTTGAGATAATTTCTATTGCTAATAACAAGTAAATTATACAAAGACACTACCTCTAGTTTTCTATTGCTAATAACAATTAAATGTTACATATAGATTACCTATAATGCAAAAATAGACATAAACATAGTAAAATATACATAAAGAAGACCTCCTTCATTATAGCTTTTATACCAAATTAAGTTTATTGGTTTACTTAAAGACCTGTGAACAAAAAAATAAATAAATTGAACCCATATAAATGATAGACTATAAATCATCATATATTTTTTTTGAACAGAAACTAAAAAGGAGTATATTATAAAGGGGCTGTGCACAACCATTCAGTACATAGCAAAAAGAGAGGAAGGATAGTCCTGCAGACCAGAGATAGAGCATTGTAGACTAAGCCTGCAAAGGGTCCAAAAAACTATATACAGAGTTCTTCCATGATGACTAACAGAACGGGCAGTATATACCCTTATATATTGCTTACATAATAAAAGACAAAAAAACATATATCCATAAAAACCAGATTACAGGTGGCCCCTGAAGTGGACTGGCTGCACCACTGATTCTTCCTCCATCTGACGCTCCCCTTCAATAGTTACTGCATTGTTCCTGCTGCCCTGGTTCATGGAAATGAGTCGCGCAAGGTCCTCCTGGATCATATCCACCTTCCCCATCATCTCGCGCAAGGAGCTTTCATTATCAACGATCCTGGAGTCATGGTTGTTGATTTGAAGGGAAGTGTAGCTCACAGTGTCCTCCATCTTTTTTATAATGCAGGCTATCTCCCTGTTATCCATAATTCCTATGGAGACTATCTCATACAGCCGCCTCAAACTTTTCTTGATGTCCTGGATGCCGGTATTGTCCCCTGGCTGAGCAATTCTGCCAAAATCAGAGGAAATAACAAGACAGTCAAACTGCCTGAGCAAAGAATCAGCAGTTAAATTACTACACGAACCCTCACGCGCTGAGCAATTAAGGATGCCACTGAGCACTAACAGTTCCTGATGGAGCACCGAACCCCCTTGTCCGTCAGAGAAGACATTTAAATCATCATATTTTTATGTCATTAACCAAGTAGTTCTTTTATCATTACATTTTTTTAACTCATTAAACAACATAAGGGTCATGTGTCCTGGAAACATATTAAATACTTAAAGATAAATAAAAATACATTGCATCTAGCACAAGTAGAGACTCATTAAAAAGAAAAGTTTTCCTTCTCAAAAATTCTAGAAGGAAATGCTTATGCTAGAAACAAAGCTAGCAGTCGCTATCTTTCCTTGATCTTTTGCCATGTGCTTATTTCAAAATAGAGCACATGGCACAAGCTCAAGGTATAAGCTAGAAACCACCAATCGCCATGGACAGGGTTTTTCTATTGGAAAGATAGCGACTGCTAGCTTTCTTTCTAGCATAGTATGTGTTATTATCCTATAAGTAAATGCTTATGCTAGAAGGAAAGTTAGCAGCCGCTAGCTTTTCTTGATCTTGTGCCATGTGCTTATTTGAAAATAGAGTACATGGCACAAGTTCAAGGTATAAGCTAGCAACCACCAATCACCATGCCTAGGGTTTTTCTATTGGAAAGCCAGCGACTGCTAGCTTTCCTTTTACCATAAGCATGTGTGACATGCTAGAAAAAAATGTTTATGCTAGAATGAAAGGTAGCACTATTTCAAAATAGACCCGGAATCTTCTCTTATGGCCGACAGACTCTAGACACAAGTACACTGTGGAGCATAACTGGCCCACGTCAGTTTATTCCCTATACTATTACACTGTGGAGTTATTTCCAACCCACGACGAGTGATATGTTGGAAACCATGCTGGCCAACTCAGCCTTCAGAGGGGCCCACCGCTGCTTTCGCTCAGTCGTATGGATCACGTCCTTGCAGCCATTCTTCTTCAAAATCGTCTGAGTCATATGCATGATGACCAAACAATACATCTTCGTCCACGTGTTCATATGGCACAGGAGAAGGAGGCGGATATAGGAACTGAGAGAAACATCTTTCAATATCGGAGCCTTTAAACAAAGGATTCGGCTCTCACAGGAATTCACCTCTGAAATGTGATTCTACTTTATAGTCCAGTGGAATCTCTCTGGTTGTAACTCTGGACTCTATGTGTCCTCCAGCAATAGATCTTCGGATAAATTTTTACTGGGCATAAATTCTGTGCTCAAGTGGTTGATAGGTTCCACCTTCGTGGATCAGTTTAAACTTAAACCACTGGAAGTTCTGATGAGCAACTTCAAGATCGGCTTTAAGGTGCAGAATGAAATTTGCACGCCGATTCTCCCAATCTGTACTTGGACAGAAGGTATTTAAGAAGACATCTATCCATCCAGACCATGTCTAATTATATGCAAGGTCGGCTGGATCTACACAGATGATGATACTGCCTCTTTCTCTGCAGTATTGGAGGATGAGGTTGTATGATGTCCAGTTGAGACGGCCATCACACAGATCAACATATTTTTCTCCATTTTTATCCTCACCTAACCATAATTCTTTGCATTCTGAAATCTTCAGGTATGCATTACTGAAGCTTTGGAATGCATCTTTTTCCCATCGCTCAAGGATCTGCAACTTGCATGGCGATGTCTAGATGTTCTTTATGAAGGTGAGCTACATAAATCTTTTTGTTTCATCTGAGGAAGCATATTCCAAAGATTGGATGCAAACCTCTTTGGGGAAGGTATTGTCCCAAGGCAGGAAGAACAATCCTTCTTTCTGGATTAGCTCTTCTGGTGTCTTCGGCTGACGAGCTATCCATTCTTCTGCTGCAACTACTTCTGCAGTAGTTGGAGGGCTGTTTCGGCCATAAAGTCTTTCAAAGAGTTCTTTTCGCATCTGGGCCTTTGTCATCGGAGCTTTTCCTTTGGCAGGATCCCTGGGAGGATCTGGATCATTGTTATCTGCTCCAGAGCTGCTATTACCAGCAGAAAACATCTTCAATTCCTTCGGCTGATTCTGCGCTGATTCCCTGGTTAAGATGTCAGCCAAACAATTCAAATAGCCTGGCTTATAAACAATTTCATAATCAAAAGAACTTAACCAAGTAAATTAAAAATCCATTGCATCTAGCACAAGTAGAGACTCATTAAAAATAAAAGTTTTCCTTCTCAAAAATGTTAGAAGGAAATGCTTATGTTAGAAAGAAAGCTAGCAGTCGCTAGCTTTCCTTGATCTTTTGCCATGTGCTTATTTCAAAATAGAGCACATGGCACAAGATCAAGGTATAAGCTAGCAACCACCAATCACCATGGACATGATTTTTCTATTGGAAAGCTAGCGACTGCTAGCTTTCTTTGTAGCATAGTATGTGTTATTATCCTATAAGTAAATGCTTATGCTAGAAGGAAAGCTAGCAGCCGCTAGCTTTCCTTGATCTTGTGCCATGTGCTTATTTGAAAATAGAGTACATGGCACAAGTTCAAGGTATAAGCTAGCAACCACCAATCACCATGCCTAGGGTTTTTATATTGGAAAGCTAGCGACTACTTGCTTTCCTTCTACCATAAGCATGTGTGACATGCTAGAAAAAAATGTTTATGCTAGAATGAAAGGTAGCATTCGTTCAAAATAGAGTACATGGCACAAGCTCAAGGTATAAGCTAGCAACCACCAATCACCATGGACAGGGTTTTTCTATTGGAAAGCTAGCGACTGTTAGCTTTCCTTCTAGCATAAGCATGTGTGTTTATGCTAGAAGGAAATGCTTATGCTAGAAGGAAAGCTAGCAGTCGCTAGCTTTCCTTGATCTTTTTCCATGTGCTTATTTCTAAATAGAGCACATGGCACAAGCTCAAGGTATAAGCTAGCAACCACCAATCACAATGGACATGATTTTTCTATTGAAAAGCTAGCGATGACTAGCTTTCCTTCTAGCATAAGTATGTGTTATTATCCTAGAAGGAAATGCTTATGTTAGAAGGAAAGCTAGCAGTCGCTAGCTTTCCTTGATCTTGTACCATGTGCTTATTTGAAAATAGAATACATAGCACAAGCTCAAGGTATAAACTAGCAACCACCAATCACCATGTCCAGGGTTTTCTATTGGAAAGCTAGTGACTGCTAGCTTTCATTCTAACATAAGCATGTGGGTTATGCTAGAAGGAAATGCTTATGCCAGAAGGGAAGCTAGCATTCGTTCAAAATAGAGCACATGGCACAAATTCAAGGTATAAGCGAGCAACCACCAATCACCATGTAAAGCTAGCGAATGCTAGCTTTCCTTCTAACATAAACACCTGTGTTAAGCTATAAGGAAATACTTATGCTAGAAGGAAAGCTAGCATTCGTTGAAAATAGAGCACATGGCACAAGCTCAAGGTATAAGCTAACAACCACCAATCACCATGGACAGGGTTTTTCTATTGGAAAGCTAGCAACTGTTAGCTTTCCTTCTAGCATAAGCATGTGTGTTTATGCTAGAAGGAAATGATTATGCTAGAAGGAAAGCTAGCAGTTACTAGCTTTCCTTGATATTTTGCCATGTGCTTATTTAAAAATAGATCACATGACACAAGCTCAAGGTATAAGCTAGCAACCACCAATCACCATGGACATGGTTTTTCTATTGGAAAGCTAGCGATTGTTAGCTTTCCTTATAGCATAAGCATGTGTGTTTATGCTAGAAGGAAATGCTTATGGTAGAAGGAAAGCTAGTAGTCACTAGCTTTCCTTGATCTTTTTCCATGTGCTTATTTCGAAATAGAGCACATGGCACAAGCTCAAGGTATAAGCTAGCAACCACCACTCACAATGGACATGATTTTTCTATTGGAAAGCTAGCGACGACTAGCTTTCCTTCTAGCATAAGTATGTGTTATTATCCTAGAAGGAAATGCTTATGTTAGAAGGAAAGCTAGCAGTCGCTAGGTTTCCTTGATCTTGTACCATGTGCTTATTTGAAAATAGAATACATGGCACAAGCTCAAGGTATAAACTAGCAATCACCAATCACCATGTCCATGGTTTTCTATTGGAAATCTAGCGACTGCTAGCTTTCATGCTAACATAAGCATGTGGGTTATGCTAGAAGGAAATGCTTATGCTAGAAGGGAAGCTAGCATTCGTTCAAAATAGAGCACATGGCACAAATTCAAGGTATAAGCGAGTAACCACCAATCACCATGTAAAGTTAGCGACTGCTAGCTTTCCTTCTAACATAAACACGTGTGTTATGCTATGAGGAAATACTTATGCTAGAAGGAAAGCTAACATTCGTTCAAAATAGAGCACATGGCACAAGCTCAAGGTATAATCTAGCAACCACCAATCACCATGGACAGGGTTTTTCTATTGGAAAGCTAGCGTCTGTTAGCTTTCCTTCTAGCATAAGCATGTGTGTTTATGCTAGAAGGAAATGATTATGCTAGAAGGAAAGCTAGCAGTTGCTAGCTAGCTTTCCTTGATATTTTGCCATGTGCTTATTTCAAAATAGATCACATGACACAAGCTCAAGGTATAAGCTAGCAACCACCAATCACCATGGACATGATTTTTCTATCGGAAAGCTGGCGACTGCTAGCTTTCATTCTAACATAAGTATGTGTTATTATCCTAGAAGGAAATTCTTATGCTAGAAGGAAAGCTAGCAGTCGCTAGCTTTCCTTGATCTTGTGCCATGTGCTTATTTGAAAATAGAGTACATGGCGCAAGTTCAAGGGTCATGTATAATAAGGGTCATCTGTTATGCTAGAAGGAAATGCTTATGCTAGAAGGAAAGCTAACATTCGTTCAAAATAGAGCACATGGCACAAGCTGAAGGTATAATCTAGCAACCATCAATCACCATGGACAGGGTTTTTCTAATTGAAAGCTAGCAACTGTTAGCTTTCTTTCTAGTATAAGCATGTGTGTTTATTTTAGAAGGAAATGCTTATGCTATAAGGAAAGCTAGCAGTTGCTAGCTTTCCTTGATCTTTTGCCATGTGCTTATTTCAAAATAGAGCAAATGGCACAAGCTCAAAGTATAAGCTAGCAACCACCAATCACTATGGAATTGATTTTTCTATTGGAAAGCTAGCGACTGCTAGCTTTCCTTCTAGCATAAGTATGTGTTCTTATCCTAGAAGGAAATGCTTATGCTAGAAGGAAAGCTATTAGTCGCTAGCTTTCCTTGATCTTGTGCCATGTGCTTATTTGAAAATAGAGCGCATGGCACAAGCTCAAGGTATAAGCTAGCAACCACCAATCACCATGCCCAAGGTTTTTCTATTGGAAAGCTAGCGACTACTAGCTTTCCTTCTAACATAAGCATGTGTGTTATGCTAGAAGGAAAGCTAGCATTCGTTCAAAATAGAGCACATGGCACAAGCTCAAGGTATAAGCTGGCAACCACCAATCACCATGGACAGGGTTTTTTATTGGAAAGCTAGCGACTGTTAGCTTTCCTTCTAGCATAAGCATGTGTGTTTATACTAGAAGGAAATGCTTATGCTAGAAGGAAAGCTAGTAGTCGCTAGTTTTGCTTGATCTTTTGCCATGTGCTTATTTGAAAATACATCACATGGAACAAGCTCAAGGTATAAGCTAGCAACCACCAATCACCATGGACATGATTTTTCTATTGGAAAGCTAGCGACTGCTAGCTTTTCTTCTAGCATAAGCGTGTGTGTTATGCTAGAAGGAAATGCTTATGCTAGAAGGAGAGCTAGCATTCGTTTAAAATAGAGCACATGGCGCAAGCTGAAGGTATAAGCTAGCAACCATCAATCACCATGGACAGGGTTTTTCTAATTGAAAGCTAGCGACTGTTAGCTTTCCTTCTAGTATAAGCATGTGCGTTTATTTTAGAAGGAAATGCTTATGCTATAAGGAAAGCTAGCAGTCGCTAGCTTTCCTTATTCTTTTGTCATGTGCTTATTTCAAAATAGAGCGAATGGCACAAGCTCAAGGTATAAGCTAGCAACCACCAATCACTATGGACATGATTTTTCTATTGGAAAGCTAGCGACCGCTAGCTTTCCTTCTAGCATAAATATGTGTTCTTATCCTAGAAGAAAATGCTTATGCTAGAAGGAAAGCTAGCAGTCACTAGCTTTCCTTGATCTTGTGCCATGTGCTTATTTGAAAATAGAGTGCATGGCACAAGCTCAAGGTATAAGCTAGCAACCACCAATCACCATGCCCAAGGTTTTTCTATTGGAAAGCTAGCGACTTCTAGCTTTCCTTCTAACATAAGCATGTGTGTTATGCTAGAAGGAAAGCTAGCATTCGTTCAAAATAGAGCACATGGCACAAGCTCAAGGTATAAGCTAGCAACCACCAATCACCATGGACATGGTTTTTTATTGGAAAGCTAGTGACTGTTAGCTTTCCTTCTAGCATAAGCATGTGTGTTTATACTAGAAGGAAATGCTTATGCTAGAAGGAAAGCTAGCAGTCACTAGCTTTCCTTGATCTTTTGCCATGTGCTTATTTCAAAATACATCACATGGAACAAGCTCAAGGTATAAGCTAGCAACCACCAATCACCATGGACATGATTTTTCTCTTGGAAAGCTAGTGACTGTTAGCTTTTCTTCTAGCATAAGTATGTGTTCTTATCCTAGAAGGAAATGCTTATGCTAGAAGGAAATCTAGCAGTCGCTAGCTTCCCTTGATCTTGTGATGTGTGCTTTCCTTGATCTTGTGACAAAATATGTCTCAGGTACTGTCGGCTTCCACGACAGTCACCTATAAGGAATGAAATCCTAAGCTGGTCACTAAGTACCTTCGTCAAGTGGAGAAAGAGAATTTATCCCTCGAACGTTATTGGGTCGTCTCCTTTTCAACAAGTGGTGGTGAGCCCACTTGAGAGAACATACACCCGCAACCTTGGGTTTGACCTCCTATGGCGCGGCGCCGCTCTTTCACTTTCCCCGTGTGGCTATACACGACCACTTGATTTAGAAGGATTTTTATAGCACCCTAAGGACAACAACTATGTTTTTGGATGCCTAGCCCCAAAATCCTACCTAAACTACAAGATTCTTTTGTGCCCTCCTATGGAGGTATTAAGTGAGTAGATTTAAGCTATTTTTGAACTTAGTGAGTGACGAGAGAGTTTCTTGTGTGTGTGTGTGTGCATCAAAGAAAGTGACGGTTTTGAGCGCACATGAGATATTGCATATAAATGAAAAGGCTTTTCTTTTAAAATGAAAATAATGCAACTCAACCTAATAGAAAAACAACTAAATAAACCATGTAAAAAAAACTAAATAAAATAAATTGTAAAAATAAAAAAAAATCTATAAACAAAATTGTAAAAGTAAAAAAAAATCTATAAACTTACCAAGATTTTCAACCTCTTTTTAATCCAGTCTTCTTCTTTACATTTTGTTTGGCTAAGACTAAAGCTAATGCCAATGCCATTTTTTCCCATAACTTCATCTTCATCTTAGTTGGTCTTGCTTCTTTGATAGACAATAATCTAGAAGCTATGAAGCCAAGACTACTTGAATCGAAACTGTACAATATATTGAAACTATCTGTAAGTTACAAAGTTATATCAAATAATTAAATATAAAAAACACTAGCTATTTAGCTATTTTTATATACAAGTAATGCTATATATTACATCTTATATACATTCATAGAGTTGATAACTATTTTTATGTACAAGTAATGCCATATACTTATATACATTCATAGAGTTGATAGCTATTTTTATGTACAAGTAATGCCATATATTACATCCTACATACATTCATAGAGTTGATTATACCATGGAGGTTTACAAAATGAAATTTAGAAATACAACATTCAAATAAATGATTGGGAATTATTTAAAATAGTTATTTAGGTTTAAATAGAATGATTTTTATTTTGAAAAAATTTTATTGTAATTTTTCAAAATCTAGATTATAGTTGTTAAGTGGAATTTTTGGATGTTTCGAATTTTTAAAAAAATGCTGAATCCATTTATACCATTAAAATACAGATTAAAATAAAGCTAATTCTAAATTTACAACATAAAAAACTATAAATTTCAAAAAAAATATAAAACCATATTTGAAAATAAAGGACAATTTTTTTTCAAGCGAAAGAAACCTGTCCTTGTTATTCAATAGAATCAAAGACCATTAGTACATACAGCTGCTTCAACATGACATTTCATAACAACTCGTCCAGAGTTCCAGACAGGGGGAAAGGCACATAATACCAAAAAATAACCCATCAGAAAACTGTCTCATCATGTGATGTGGACTGTCCACAAAATCACATCTACCGAGAGCCAATCACACTCTGATCTACGTTCAAAGGAGATGCACTATAATTTGCAAATGAGACATCTACATGAAAGGGAAAAACGATGCCCTTCAGATACACAAAGACTTCAAGTCCAACAGAAAAAAAATTTCAAAATCATGCTCAAAAGAGCTGGAAGAATTCCTTAGAAACCAGGTGATTCTCTATATATTCCATCAAAACACCTTTCCCTTGGGGAAAGGAGAGCGCCTTTTTTGAAAGTCAGTCAGCAGTCTGGTTGTGCTCTCGGTAGATGTGAGAAAATGACAGGTCCTAGAAGCTAGTGGCTAGCTTTTTAGTCTCCTGACACCAATTAAATAGGGTAGGTGGGGAGAGAGAAGTCGATCCCTTATCCCAAATGATGATTACCTGAGAATCACCGTATACGTGGGCTAAGGGGATCCTCATCATATGGGATATTTGTAAGAGAGCCTAGAGACTGAGCAGCTCTGCTTTGGTATTTGTGTTATATCCTACCCCCACTGCAAACTCCAGGAAGTGAGTGCTATTAAGAAAAATACACAGGCCTGCACCAGCTGTCATATTCTTGGAGGCTCCGTCTATAAAACCACAAGGATAATATTTGACAGGTGGATTTCCAATAATTCTGCAGCGTCCTTTTTTAACCACAGTCCCAATATAACGATCCTGAACTGTTTATATAATACGCTGGATAATGCCATGAATATTCCTTCTTTTCCCTTCAAAAATCACCATATTATGGGCTTTCCATACAGTCCACATCATGTTGTAGGGGAGCAAATAGAGTGGAGAGCTCTTGGAAGAGTTGCCAGCCCAATATTTAATAAGATCAATTGAAGAAGTACCTGTGAGACAATCTGGAACATTGAAGAAGTCGCAGATATACCCTGCCACAGTTTTCCAAACTGAACAGGAAATATATATATACCTATATATCACAAAAAAGAGGTAGTTATATATTTATAAAAAGGTTGTTGACAAACAAAATAACATAAAAAGTACAAAAATTTCAAAAAACATTACAGTATTCTTGTATAAATATTTTCAACAAATATGTTAATTGGTCATGATGCTTTTTCTTTCTTACAATACCTACCTTATGAATTTCAAATTTAGTGCTATACTGCTTTACATAATTACTAATAAACAAGACAAGTAAAATGCATATATGAGAAGTTTAAGAGCCAAGATAATTTCCATTGAGGCCTTCTTCCATTTGTTGTCCTGCTTTAATTTTCCCTTGATCTTTTTGATTCATGTTGTTCTCATTGAGTGCTAAATTTGTTTGTTGGAATGTCTTCATAAATAATATGCCCCTTCGTTGAAGCAATCGAAACACTAGGAAATCATGTATTTGGTCGAGAACCTCTTGCAAAACCCAATATGATATTGTAATGCATCTATGAGTTTAACGCAATTTTATCATAATCAATATTTAGTTCTTGGAATTTAGATTTCATGTTTTCCTTCTTGGATTCATTTTTTTCGATGTGAATACTTAAGTATTCTATGCATGTTTCATGCCCACAAGCTAGCAGGTCATTTGTCTGAGGATCTTCTTAATTTCATTGACACTATCATTGGCCATTTTAGTGAGATGGGGAATGTCAAAAATACAAATCAAAGGCTCTATGTGATACATGCATCTAGTAGCAGAGCAAGTATATTATAAATTCATGAGGGTTCTTAAATGAAGACTACAACTAATGTTTAAAGAAAAATTCCAACACAAGACCAGACATAAAATCATAACCCAGACTCCTTCTTACAATAATGGACAGAATGATTCCAAAAATTTAAAGCTTACCCGATATATGTTCACTGCATCAATTGTATTCTGTTTTGGGGTCAAGCTCAATACCTGCTTCTTGTGTTATACCCAGTCCCCTGTTCCATACCAACAAAAAAGATAACCTATAAACCAATTATCCCAAATGTGATTTGTGTTGAATTCAATTTTGGGATTAAGTTGAGTCCACCATCATGGTGGACAGTATTGAGGAGAAGATCCTGCAGACAAGGAATTTAAATGCACGTCTATGAAATGTCTTGTCTTAGTACATATGTTTACGCTTGAGGAACGATTAACATGCATTGACAGTGTTGGATTCTTTCCTTGGCGTACAACTCAATTCATGATATCTATGGTAACAAAACCACTTTGGGGGTGTCCCCTTTTTCCACTAGTTTCCCCTTTGGTAACCATGCAACCTTATTTGCAAACATGTTTTCTCAACTATTGTTTCTCCATCAAGTATGAAACAATTGGAAGAATTCAAAGGAATCAATCATACTCTAGATTCTCATTTTCATACGCTCAAGAACTACATCTTTGAGTTGAGGATTTCTTCTTATTAGTCCTATAATTAAAGATTAATATTTAATGATAGTAGCAATCGTATTTAAGGGTAAACAAGGGAGTCTCATACACCAACAAGATAGCTAGCCGACATATATGAGGTAACTTGTATCCTTTTAAACCTAAATTAAACCCACCCAATTCTTTGGATTAAAAAAAGATCTGATATATGACCTGACATGTAACGTCTTTAAAAAAAATTAACCCCAGCAGATTATCTATAAATACTGTTTAAATTTATTGGTTTCAAACACATTGAGACACGTTGAACTTCTTCCGAAGTTCTATCATTTTTTGAGCATGTTGTTATCTCAATAACATTCTTACTGTACTCAGTTTTAAGGGGACGGGAAAAATGGCAGCAGAGAACTCCATAGTGTTGCACGCTCTTTCAGATTTGTCACAAGTAAACACTTTATATTTTGTTTATCATCTAAAGCAATCCTTCCGCTATGTAAATGACGCAAAGGTCAAGGTAAATTACCATGAATTTTGCAAGGGCTTTATAGAAGCTCTCCGAAGGGATGTACTCCCAAGCTTTATTATAGCATGTTTGATATAGGTAATTCAAGGTTCCAAAAAAATAAAAGACAATAACCTACAGAATTAAGAAGAGGTTCTATCAGTAGCCTTATTAAATGATGAAGATCATCTTTTGGAATAGTATGGATATGGGAAGAAGGAAAAAAAATGAATCCCTAAAATACCTCATTAGGATGGGAAAACCAAATGTCCTATTGATTCAAAAGACAAAACAAGAAGAACATGAGGTCCTAAAAAATATGGAAATATTATGGAAAAGAAATCAAGGTGTTGCAGTCAGTTCTATAGGGGCCTCAAGAGGAATGGAAACCCTTTGGGATGCCTTAGTTTCAAAATTGTCACTCATAAGCCACTCAACATTGGATCTTGAGTTCATCGGTGAATATCCATACCCAATGAAAGGTATCAATTTCAATGTTTATATGTCAGTTGTTTATTTAGAAAAAAATGAATGTTGGAACTCCCTAAAGAATTTGGATAATCATGATCAAAACCCAAATATTATTATTCCTATGGAATTTAACATCACTATAGCCTCAAATGAAAAAAAGGAAGGCTTGAAGATTAGGGATTCATTCAGAGAATTTGCAAAAGACCTCATACCACAATGCGGCCTAGTAGATATCAGACCAAAGAGGAGACTCTTTACATGGACTAATAAAAGGCCAAAACCTAAACACATGGCATCCAAGTTGAACGGATTTCTTATGCATAGATATTTCCTAATGGAAGACCTCGCATTGTCTCCAAAAATTCTCAACTCAAGTGTCTATGATCATAAACAAATTTCTCTTGCTATGACAAAAGCTCAAAACCTAGGACCTATCTACTTCACAATTAATCCAGCATGGGGGAAAAATAAATTTTCCAACAAATAGTGGCATAGGCATGGTTAAATATGTGTGTACATCCCCCTTTAATTGGAAGAAAAAATCAGGAACACTAAGTGGAGCCTAGATGTTTCAGAAAAAAACTAGCAAATCTTTGGTCATTGGAGAGAAGCAGAAGCAATAAGAACTAGAAACCTTCCAAGCATCCCTCAAATAAAAATAAATATTAGAAGAGGATTTGAAAACTGAAAAACATATTGAAGTAGAACTCCACATAGACCGACACCAAGAAGAGGATTCGAGGCTTAAGTCTCGAAGCTTATGGCTTGAGGAAAGAAACATAAATACCCCTTTTGTCCACAAAAAAACTTGGATGAGATTTCACAGGAAGACGGTAAATGAAATCCAAAGGGAAAATGTGGAAAAACTAATCGAGTTTGATCAAATAAAAGAGTTCAATAATTTGTACTGAGAAGAAGTAGAAGAGAGTGAAGAATTCCACTAGGAAACACTCAAGCATATTCCACAACTAATCAACAAAGAGATCAATGAGACCCTCACCCAGAAGGCCACATAGGAGGAAATAAAAAAATCAATCTAGAATATCGAGTTTGAAAGCGCCCAATCCCTCATGATTTTACCATTCATTGTTACCTACTAAGTTGGATATCATAAAAAAGGGCCTTCAGAGGAAGCCAAAGGACGAGGGTGCTATTAACTGTTCCTTTCTGGTGCTCATTTCAAAAGAGATACACCTGACATCTGTAGATAGATTTAGGCCCATCTCCCTCTACAACGTTTAATACAAGATCCTCAAAAAGATAATTGCAATCAAGTTATGGAAAATCATCCCTTCCATCATCTCGATTAACCAAGGATGATTTGTCTTATATTTTTTTGGAACCATGAATTACCTTTAATTCTGTAGGTTTCGATATCAGAGATTGCTACTGCAAAAAAGGTTTTTATATTTGAGATGGTGAATTTATTTAACAAAGAACTAGGTGCACTGGACTTGTGCCTTAAAGCTGTATTTCATTCAACTAGCATTTTGAAGTTAGGGTATGCTTTGCACTCTGACCTGAAGCGTCTTTCTGATTCCTATGGAGAGCTGGAGTGTTTTCGCTACTGTGAAGCGCCTAAATTAGACCTTCAAAAGGTTTTTCCATCTGTTCCAGGGGGGCTTTCCGACCTTGAAAAGACTGTGCTGGGAAGTGCTCTAAACAAAAGTACTAGGATGAGTGACTGGAGGGAGCGTCCCTTGAGCAATAGTCAGGTACACTAAATATAAATCCATGCTACGGTATAACAACCACTACAAAGTATAAGAACCAGTACAAACATCTAAAAACTGATAAAGTTTGAAATAAGAACATACAAACTACAAAACATTGCTACGAAATTTATATGGGAATGTTCAGATCAAGATTTTCAAGCATAGAACCGACTTGCAGATATCTCCAGTAACTGAAATATGCAACCTCTTATAACTTGAAGAAGGCACAAAAATACCCATACCCCATGGGCCTTGTACAAAATCCAGATACTAAACTAAATGGACGAGAATGATAGGAATTTGTAGGACGAGGAGTACCTGAAGTTCTAATTTACAGGAGGACGATTCAGCCGCTCCAGCTGCTCACAATAGGATTCAGGTTCTAATTTGCAGAGGACAAGAACAATGTTTCAGCAGCTCCAGCTATAGGAATTTGCAGGACGAGAATGAGGACCAGGTCTCTTGTCATTTTGCAATGGACTGCACTGCCTTGAATGCAGGTAGATGGGAGTTGAATGTAGGTAGATGGGCATTGAACCTTGAGGATATGGCGGTAGCGAGACTGTGTACGATGAGATCTCCAGGATATGGCTGCAGCTGGCTCATGATCAACCTGCAGGTTCGATGGGGCTGTCAAAAATTTGAGGTTTTCAATTTTAAAATTTTCATTCAATTATTTCAAATCACATAAACCATACAGATGAAATCCAACCTGCCTCGCTACTCGCCTAGAACCTGCCATTATAGTCATTATAGAGCTAACGATTATTGCCAAGGTGTGGCGCTTCGTGTGGTACTACGTCGGTTGTCAAATAAATATATCCCGGTTAAGTGATCAAAGAAGGGGCTAGGTTATTACATGAAGGAGGAGTTGTCAGTTCGTCAGTAAAATAAATATATCCCGACCGGGTGAGTGAAGGGGGGGGGTTGCCCAGTTTCCAGTTATTGCCAGTTAATACCACCTGCGGAGATGTCATGTCACCTGGCTTATCACTTAAAGCATAAACCATAAGCTAACATAAAGCATAAGCTAAGCAGATGAAATCCAACCTGCCTCGCTACTCGCCTAGAACCTGCCATTATAGTCATTATAAAGCTAAGGATATTAAATACCACCTGCGGAGATGTCATGTCACCTGGCTTATCACTTAAGCTCCAACCTAGATGGAAATAGGCATTATGAGGAAAGTTTGGTCTCTGTTCAATAGTTCAAATTTAGAGGAAGGATATTGATTTAGAGTAGTGCTTAAGGAAACGGCTTATAGTTAAGGAAACAGAATGCGCGGGATAACTAGAATGGGTGGGATAACCGATCTTCTTTATCCGGTATACTATTATTGGGATTATTATTAGGCATCATAAAAGAGATTTTCAATTTTAAAATATTCATTCAATTATTTCAAAATTTTACAGGAAAAAGATTTTCGATCATGAACATAAAATATATATTATTAAATTTATTATATAAAAATATAGTAATATCCATATGTAATATAAAACAAACCTAAGGATTTTAATGTTTTGTAAAACAGACCTAAGTTATCAAATTTATAAAAAAATTAAAAATAAATGTAAAGACTTGAGAATTAAAAGCTTCTCAAAATATGATAAAATTATTTAATAAATAGAATATGAAGAGATGTGTCAAATTATTTATAAAAATAATATTAAGGTTCAAAGCATGTAAATTTACACACTTAACCATGTAAATTGTGGTGAGTTGTTGTTGGGATTAAACTATGTATATACATTTTCAAATGCAACACTATAAAACTATGTAAGATAAAACAAAGTGAAGATGTGGGTGGAATATTTCAATGAAATGCAAAAAGATATGACAAACATTATGCCTTAAAAGAGAAACATTTAACACCATTGTAAACATGGAGGGCACTTTCTATGTAACCCCATTTAGAATCTATTACAAGAAATCAAAATTGACTTTGACTTGTGAATACATATTCTTAATTTTTCACATTAAAATTTAAGAAATCAACTATACATCTTAATACGATTTCAATGATTCCCATCAATGTTTATGAAAATAGATACATCTTAATACGGAAATTATTTCCTATACCTACTTATGAATGTATATGAATTCTTAGAAATCGAGGCTGTCGACTTGACTCTTTGTACCATTCTAGATGTTTTAGAGAAATCAAGATTACAAGTTGGCTAGTCTTATCCAAAGTCTTATCCTCTGCTTGAAGGTTTGGAGTCTAGTGGAAGTTAGAGTCCTTTTGATGTGTAAATCTTACCTGATTCTTTAATGCATATGGACTTGAGCGTCTATCTAATCAATTACATGTTGAATTTACATGCAAAGACATGGTCTTTCTTTGCTGGTTGGTAGTGGGCATTGAAAATCAATATTGGCTGGCTAGTCCATGTTTCAAAGTCTTATCCTCATGCTTTAGGGCATGGAGTCTAGTGGGGCTCACTTCTTCCATGTGGTAACTGAGTATTTTTCTTTTTAAAGCTGACGTTTCTATTAATGCGTGTCCGTAGACCATATGCAGTTGATGATAATGAAGAATGATGACGATGACCACGATGATGATGAACAATGATGATGATGATGATGACGATGTTGAGCATGATGAATATGATGATGATGATGACCACGATGATGACGATGACGATGATGATGATGTTGAGCATGATGACAATGACCACGAAAATGATGATGATGATGATGATATTGAGCATGATGACTATGATGATGATGATGATGATGATGATGACCACGATGAAAATGAAGAATGATGATGATGATGATGACCATGATGCTGTAGTTTGTGTAAACGATTTAAACTATGTGTTCTAATTTCTAACTAGACTGGGATTCAATCATGAACGGATATCTAAATGCATATCATCGGCAGTTTTATTGCTTCATCCAGAACTGAATATTCATGGCTATACTGGCAACCACAAGATTAAATACTTCATCTCTACACTATTAACCAACAAACCTCCAACGATTTGGTAAAAATAATGGCAAGAACAGATCCGTGTTAACAATGATTCAGGAATTTGTTTTGTTAGGTTTGGTTCTACTATGTAACATGATTGAACTATACACTATAATGTGCTTTAATGGATATAGCTTGGCCTCCCAAGGGTATAATCTATTCATATTGCCAGCCAGGACTTTGCATAGAACTCACAGGAAACAACTCGTAAAGAGTTTCAGTGAACTTAATTGTATGATGTAGGATGTAGGATGTAGGATGTGAGAGAAAGAAAAACCGTCAACTCCCTTAACTGTCCCTAGGCAGAGTTGTCGCTCCAAGCCTTTACATATTTTTGGCTCCGACTATCATCCTAATTATCTATTTATTCAGTTATCTAAACAGAGAAGGTTGAAACATGTATATCTAAACATAAACAATCATTGGAGAATGTTATGGGAAATTATTACATCGTCGATCTACTGCGTTGGAAGGCCACATTTTCCTTTTTTAGTGATTCAGGGCTTCTTTGCAATACAACAGTTTCCTCCTTCGATTGACATATTTGCTTGAGTTTAAACTTCACATTAGCTTGATTGTGCCTATTTATTTAAGTTGGGTATTTATATGATGCTCCTATATCTGAAGTACACGTAAAACCCACCTGAGCACAACTTGTATGACAATAAATTCTTGTTCATGAAATATCTAATTACCCAAACCATACAAAACGTGCTTTCAACTATGCTTCTGATGGCAAGGGAATCACTTGGAAAAGAAGGTTTCAAAAAGACATAGTTGAAGATGTAAACATTAAAACTTGTGTTAAACTACCTTAGTTCCCCACTACTAGAGCATAGTTAACTTTTACTTTTTTCGTGTCGAACTTACTTGCAATATTAATTTTACCTGAGGCTAGGTGTTCACAGGGGTATTAGGGATTGACACATTGTTCAACAACTGTCATGACATGAAGATTTCAAGCATCGCCAAACTCTAAAGAGTTTGTGCATATGGAGGAAGGTAGGCCAGGGTTTGTACAAGTGGAGGAAGGTAGGCCATCAACTGCGCCTGTTCTAAAGTTCATTCTAGCTGTTGAAATTCGGAAATTTGTGGGCAATGTGGAGAAAACATTTAAATTATGATTTTACTGCTAAGATTTTTTTATAGTTAGGATATGTAGAAGCTAGAAGATGTCTCAAGCTAATTGTTATCACAAATTATTTCTCTCATAATATGGAGGTAAAGAAGATTGTGGAGGACCACTATTTGATGCCTAGAAGTTGTTAGGTGAAATCTATGTATTGAAATGCATGCATCACATAAAATGATTTGTTAGGTTTAAATCCATGGTTGCTCGTATTAATAGTTCAATGGCGGTATTTTTTTAGCTAATCAACAATGTTTTTAAGTGGGAAAACCCTTTATCATACTTAGGCATAGAATGCATTGTTATGATAAGTGAACAAGAGGTTGATTGTTTTTATTTTTCAATGTAATGCAAGATGAATAACTTCTATGTTTTTCCTCATTCAATTGGATTTTGATCAAGTATATGGTGTGGAACCTATCTTTTAAAATGACAAATGAATTAAATTTGCGAATAACACATTAATTTAATACTATTCTCACGATAAGGTTGAAAAGTCAACATGAGGACAAAGACAAAACTTGTGAAAGGATGGACAGTCAAAGGTAGTTCAAGAGTTGGGAAGTTGGAAGGCCAAGAGTCTTAAGGTAAACTATTAATTCTAACCCTTGCATTCAAACAAAGGGCTTTATTTTTTGCATTGCAGTCTATCTTGATATGTTAATAAAGACTTTGTTATTATAAAATGTGTTTATGCACTTGTAGAACTATGAATGATTGTGGACTATTTTCTCGTTTCTTGTTTCTCTTGGTATTTGTGGGCATGAAAATTATAGATCATGGACTATTATATCATTCATAATGTTTATTTCCACTTATATTTTCTTATATAACAACTTATGGGAAGCACATATTCTCTAGACAACTTGTAAACTATTCTCAGTTACTTTGGAGCCTCTGATTTTAGATATGTTTTAGTTGGTGGACTACCCAATTCAGGTTTAATTTATAAGGGTTGTCCATGAAAACTCAATTATTTACCCAAAAGAAATGAAATAACATTTTAAGGGATTGGAAGTGACTTATTTCGTTGGCCCTTAGCTACCTGAAACTTCCAAAGGTTTTATAGTTGGAACAAAGGGCCCACCCCCCTTAAGACGTACATTTTAAGGCTTTATTGGAAGTACCCAAAATGTGTGAGAGAAAAAAACATTCATTTTTTTCTCACTTGGGTCAAATCATACCTTAGAAGTACCCCTTTCTCTTCAAATAGAAACCACCTACAACTATACACCCCTATTGTTGTACATTTAAACCATGTTTCATTTCAACTTGGTTACTAACTATGTTTGTGATGAGGAAGTTCTCTTAGAAATTGGATTGTTTCACTTTATGTGATCCAAACCGGATCATATAAAAATTTCCATCTACTTCGGTGCTTTCTAGGTGGAACAATTGGATGACTTGGCTTATAGAGCCCATTTTAGGGGTAGGTCTTACTTTGCATATTTGGGGTATAGAAACTTCTAGGCTCATTTGAGGTCTTAAATTATGCTTTTGGGGGTAAAAATTTTGGGATCATAGATCCCAACCCCATCAAAATTGTTCTACACTTCGATGCCTTTCCAACGATTCAAGGATTGGCTCAATCAAAGTTTGTATGAGGAAGTTATGCCTCTTGTAAATGGACTTCATTAGCTGACCACCATGGTACCAAGTAGATTCCATGTCAACTCTCACTATCCGGACATCTAAGCTAGTCACACGTGGACTTTCAATAACATTCTAGAGTGTCCAAAACCCTAAGTCTAATTTATAGTTGTGGCATGTACAAACCCTAAAATTAACCCTAGTAGGCGACTATCAGGTTATGTTAAATACCATGCCATTAAGAGAAGGTGTTCCATTTTGATGATGTCATTGTATTGTTTCATAACTGAGAAACAATAAGGGAGTGTATATTAGATCATAACAGAAGAAGTAGGAGATCATGTAGTAGTTATGTAGGCCACATTATTAGAGGTAACTACATAGTGAGTACCACTTCCTTCGTATTTGCATTGCATATTGGAGTAGAAAAGAGCAAGCCATAGTCCTCACTGACGGCTAGGTTTTTCCCCATGGTGGGTTTTTGTAGGGTATATCTTGTGTTATTTGTGTGGATGTGTTGTTTTGTTATAGTTATTTTCCTTTTAGTTCTAATCTATTTATCATTCCGTGGAATTCTACTAACGCAATGAAGTAAGTTGTAATATCTATTGTAACGAACATTTCCTAAACTAGTTTTTTGCCCAGTGCACCTCAATGCAAATATGGCATTGGTGGGTCAACTCTGCAAAACCTTAGACCGAGCAAGTGTTGGTGGTCTACCCACGTCAGCATTTCCCATGCACACTTGCAGGAGCCGACGGCACGCACTTTCATTGCTCCGTTTGGTTTTTTGCTCCCAAACCAAGATTGACCTAGTGTCCTTGAACGGCATTTTCATGCGACCTAGGGCTTGACATATCTCGACAACCAGAGGTCGGATCGATGAACCGTCGAATCCGTTGGTCTCCTAGCATGCCATTACCCCTAGGGGGCCCTCTCTCTCATGTCCTCGTGGCCCAATGACTCCGTTGTACAGTCATTTCCTAAACTAGTTTTTTGCCCAGTGCACCTCAATGCAAATCTGGCATTGGTGGGTCAACTCTGCAAAACCCTAGACCGAGCAAGTGTTGGTGGTCTACCCACGTCGGCATTTCCCATGCACACTTGCCGGAGACGATGGCATGCACTTTCATTGCTCAAGTAGTGCATGACAATGAGTGCACATGATGAGCATGGGGTAACTGTGCATGACATATGAAGTGCACTAAGAGAAGATGAAATATCAATGTGGAAGTTGAAGCGACAAAGATGTGCTCAAGTAGTCATATGGAAGTTAAAGAGTAGTTGAAGATGGATGAAGTGTAGGGGAAGCTGCACCATGAGTAAACATGAATAATAAAAAAATGGTTGTCATTTGAGAGGGGTTAGCTAGATGGTCTTGAGACATGGCAATTGAGAGAGTCTACCATGGACCTCAAACATAGTGGTAAGGCAAATGTTGTAAATGTGTATATATATTGTTATGTTTGAGTAATGAAAATGAGTAGAGAAATTCCCTTATTATAATTTGGTTTTGTATGCCCTCTAAAATTGTTTCAACTTTTATGTTTGTAGTGCTTTTCTATTTTCAACTTATATCTTTCGAAGCATTGTACTTAGTCTGCATAAATATGATTTCATAGAATTATGCCCATCAACTCTTTAGTTTGCTGTAATAATAACCAACTTCACAGATTTAGTTCATTTAATATATTGTTAGCACTCTAAAGTCTGAGCTAGTTCAATTAAAAAATTTGTAACTCAATCTTATTTTGATCCTATATTTGAAGAAGAAATAAATATATAAAAAATAAAATAATCTTATATCAAAATAACCTATTTTGAACACAAATTTATTAAGAATCTAATGTATGTCATATACCAAGTCCATGCCTATAATGCATAATATATATATCCTGTCCCTTCAATGTTCAGACACAGTGTTAAAAAAAGCGAATTTGAATTTCAAATCTCAAATGCCCACGCTCCACGAAAGTTACCAAAGGACGGTTCCTCACCAATTTCCTCCATTCTTCGCCATGGCAGAAGATCCATCAAGGATACCTCAGAAAACTCACCGTCGAGACTCGGTAGTTCAAATCTTGTGCATTGGAGGAGCGCCTTCAGGGCTTGCAAGTTTCTTAGAAGGAAATGGGTGAAAGGATGCTGTTCTCTCCATACTAAGGCTATGATGAAGGTGGTGAGGATTTTGCAACAGTTCATAAGATTTTTGGGGCGAGCATTGTCTGGAAATATTTGCTATATATTCTCATAATCTAGCACTGCCAAACAGTTGTCACACATCCTACAAGGCACATGATCAACTATGAGATCCATTCTATGCCTGCTTAGGGCACATTTCCTCCTTGCACCAACTGGTATATAAACTAAATAGCCTCAGCATATGCATTATTTGTTGTTATTTCCATAAATTGCTTCTGTTGGTATCTCCAGCTCTCAAGATATGTGTAATGAATTTTTTATAGGAGTTGGCAGGCCGAAATAACCTTCACGAGCGTGGGTGGCCAGCAGCATTTCATTTGGTGTTTCATCCATCTCCATGAATCATCCTAACAGCACCACATTAGTTCCAGGTACATCTCTCTGCCATGTCATCCTATCTCCTAGTGCTACAATGCATTCTTGTCTCATCAAATTCTCTGGCATTTTCTTAACAAAATTTCAGTCCCTAAACCAAATACTATCCAATTTCTGGTCTAGTCGGGTTTAGTGCGTGGAATGTTCATAGAAACAAGTACAACATCTCATGTGAAATACCTGCGCACTTTGCCATCCTGCTTTCCCTTATATATTAACTCTAGCTAGCACATGAATTCATTCAAATTTTATTATTCAGTGTAATTCTTTGAATTTGGAGCAAATGAAGATTTCATTTTGTTGGCTCATCAATTTATTAGATCATCCGGATAAAATCAAGGAAAGCAGCTGATAAGTCTATTCTGGTGGGCTGAGAATTGACGCTTTCACTTGAATAGGGCTGGAATAATTCTCTCTGGTCAGAACCCAACACGATGTACCCATTTGTCTACAGATTAATTACGGACTGGAACTATTCAAGTATGAAGTGTATTTATACTCGTCCAGTCTGCATCTATTGATGATAGAACGTTGTTCTTACTCTTTCCATTCCCTGTTTTAATATTACAATTAATAAGCCAATGCACCTCCTTATGCATGGTGGCTGGAAAAGTTCAACGCATGTCAATTCAGTGTCCAAGGCTTCACTAATAGCACTATTCTTCTCAATTAAACCATCCTGCAAATCTAGAAGGCAATCTAGTGTTTTATGAGCAGAGGATATTGGTTCAGAATATGCTCTGTCAATATTGTCGCCGGAGTTGCAGAAATTCGACTTCACAGAAACCTGTGGTAATTGATTACAGGATGAGAGAACTTTTTTTGCAAACATATCCCAGTCTCCAAGGTTTTGTCCCATAGAACATTTTGGTTCTTTACTGCTTGACCTTCACTTACGTCTTCATCCCCATGTTCTTTCAAGTTCATCAAACGGTATCTTCCTCTTCACGCAGATCTGCATATTCTTTTGTGAGAGGTTCCATCTCATCTTCTAGCTGTATAGCCTGTGGCCCCTTGCCATCTCGTTCAGAGTTAAGTTCTTCACCATAGATGATTACACAATCTCAATCTATGTTGTGGTGCCTTTCCTCATCCATCCTATCTGTAAGCAACTTCGGTTCCCTGTCATCTTCACCAAATGTTTCTTTTTTATTGCTCTTCTGACCATAATATTCTGGCCCTTCCAATGTTTTGTTGGAGTGCAATCTGAGTTGTCCATCCTTATGAAGATAACTAGGAAAGTCAGTGTTTCTGTCACTGCTGTCTTTAGTGTCACTTGCATCAATGAAATAGTGTGTTTCTAAACCCAATCCTGCACCATCAGCTTCATTATCTAGGGTTAATATTTTGGGGTCCAGCATGTTGATATTAGGTTACAGTTCCTCTTCAGAAATAGGTTCAGCCTATGGTAGTTCCCTCGTTGGATCTTGACTGATATTTATCATGCTCTTAGTACTGTCTCTTATTTCTTTTATTAGATTAGTGTCCTAGGGATCATGCTCTTAGTACTGTCTCCTATACTCGTAAACCCAAAATAATGTTTTCGCATGCATTCGCCTACCTCGGGCAAGGAAAACCAACTCAGGAGCAATGGGATGTTGAATTGAGATGGTGTTGCTTCCAATTGTCTTTCTGTAGAAGTGTAGAACCCCTCCTTTAGGGTCCCCTTGAACTGAACTTGAAACTTTAAAAACTTCATACAAACAAATTAGCCATCATAGTTATTGGAAAAATAAAATGAAAAGCGTGAATAACTTAACAAAAATAAGCAAAACTTTAACCTGTCAACCCGATCCGGTTGGTCCATTGTCGCCTTCGTCTTCCGTAGGATCCCTCCAGCAAAGCTCGTTTAACCATAGGCGAAGCAACCGTTAGCTTTGCCACCCAACCATAGGCTCATGCTTTCAGTCGCATGGCCTCCCCCGAGCTTTGGGTCGTAGAGCTCACACAAGTATTTCAGAAATTCAGCTTGGGCTTCCCTTCCCACCAGGATTTCTAAGCCAAACCCTTAGATAGCAGCAAGTCTTTGAGGCATTCGAAAATTATGACAATCGTCCAAATTATGGGCCCCTTACCCATTTCCTAAGCCTTCCTTATAAAGGAAAATCTCCTGCGACACATGTCGCTTCATGCATAATTAAATATTTTTAATTAATTATTTAATTAAAACACTCACCCATCCAAGTGTCAGTTTCTCTGGGAAGTGCACCTACATCCCTAAGTTTGCTCTAGTTTGACCCCCAGATATTTTAATCAACTCCTAGCTTTTAGTTGACTAGGTGTCTAATCTTAGGATTCTATTTTGCTCCTAAATAATGATTTATATTATTTTAAATGCTCAACAAAAACAACTATTCATGTGCAAATGTCTAAACTATTTTTTATGCATTTGCTAAGTAATAATCTAGAGTTATTCTCTTAAGTTTTTATGCAGTTTAATTTAACAATCAAACTCACTAGGATCACGGTGCCGCGCCGTTGGGCTCCTGGTTCCTTAATTTTAATTCTCTGACATGGCACCACTCCGTCGGGTCCATTCATCCATGGTTTCCATTCCTTGGCATGGTACCGCATCGTTGGGTCCTTGCGTCCATTCTTTCATTTCTCGACAGGGTACCGCATCGTCGGGCCCTTCTGCCACCATCTTTCCGTTTTGAATTGCGGGAACTCTTGTAGGGATTTTAGGAATCGTTACCATCCATCCTCCGTCTACATGCTATCTAGGGACTTATGGCGCTGAGGAGTGAGTCCGTTCTCACTGCGCACCCCTCAACTCGTACGTGACCAGCTTCGTCGTGGCCCACCTCGTACGTCCTCACGCATTCCTCTTGAGCAAGCGGATCAATGCTTATCTGCTCATGCGTGGTATTCTTGTCGGGAGTTGACATCGTCGTCGCTTCCCCTGTGTGTGATTTACCCGTACTCTACGACCCTCGATGTTCCTTTGTGTGTCCGTTGGTGAACCGTCTCACTTGTTTCTACACACACTTCTCGCAACAAATTATTAGTAGCATTGTTCTCAACAATCATCATCTGGTTTCTAACTCTAGCATTGTTAAACATTTATGATTTATTCAAACTGCTCATTCATCTTTATCAAATATACATTTCGTCGCCAAATACATAATCACCATACAGCTAGTCGTTAAGCATTATCCATCAACATAATTTTCCATAGTCATAGCTAATCGTTTAACATATGCAATTATTCATTTACCTCAACAGTTCAGATACACATACTCAAAAATAAGGTCAAAAGGTTATTTAATTAATGTTTCAATCAGCCGGGTCACCCAGCAGGTGCCCTCAATGTCTACACAAGTCTAGGGGCACTACATACACCCCTACTTAATTAGAAATTCGTCCCGAAGTTCAGAATAAAAAAAATGGAAAGCTACGACGCATCTCAGTTGCGTCCTCCCAAGTCGCAGAGCTAGGACTGTAATTGTCCTACTGCACTTTGACTTGATCAATCAGGGCTAATCATAAATCAAGATGTAATCAATCAATTATCCCTCTCCACACATAGAATTTAATTCCTTAATTCATTTATCAATTATTGTCGTCATTTACATCTTCAGGTTGTCCTCAATCATTTAAGGCATAAGAAGGCTCAAGAGACCATTATATCGAAGTTGTTCAGTCGGGTCACTCGAAAGGTTCCCTTAAGCTCCACAGTCATTCTAGGGGCATTACATCCACCCCATCTTATTAAAATTTCGTCCGGAATTTAAGTCTCATGTGCTTCCATGGTGAGTTTTATCTTTCTTTCTACATTCATTTCTTCAACATAACCACAATTGATAGTAAAATTTTGTTTCCTCTTTTCTACCATCATATAAGTATACATCTCATATTTGACAATATAACTAAATCGTACCTTTCGTAGTGTAGCAATCCCCACAGTAGTCCTCTACTGGCTCATTAATTGCAATCGAATTTGAAATCATCCATAACAAATTCCTTTCATTCAACAAAACCATATCATCTATGTAAATCCTTTAGGCACTAACACATTTTCACATAAGGAATAAAATCTTCAATCCCAATTTCTTCATTTTCTATGGCTACGTATAACTATCATATATTTTAAACAATCTCTGAATTTCAAAATAAGAATTAACCCTTCTGAATTATGTTCTTCAATACAAACCTTATCCATTCCTTAACTAATCTTACACGCAACCTCTCTCTTCTCATAATCCAAAATGTGATTAAATACTAGCGTGTCGTTTACTTAGTATAGTTAAAAGTATAATCTCAAATTTTATAAACAAAGTTTATGTGAAGTTTTCTTCTCCTCCTAGCTCAAGTATAGTTAAAATTCTATAGTTCAAGTAAGTTTAACTTCTCTTTTTTTTCACAATTCAAAGCACGATTACAAGCTAGTAGTGCATACTTGCGAAGCCATTGCCTTGATTTCAAAAAAATAAGCATTTACAACCAATTAATAAAATTCTTGACGCAAGGCCCTTCATCAAAGTATATGAACCTTGAATATCATTCAAACTTTTATACTAGAAAATTTAGTGAAGAATAATTCTAACCTGTTTGAGAAGCTTAAAATATTCTGGCCGAGGATGAAGAAGTAAAAACCGCATCTTTGACTTTTTTATGTCGATCTTTATGCATCACCAACGAAACCAAATGTAGGGTCTCTTCTCATGAGCAAGAAAAAAAATAAAAAAATGTACTAACATCCTTCATATCAAGTGTAGGTCATGAACTTAGCTTGGAAGACAATTATCACCATTAGTATCCAATCTTTTTATAGAACCATAATTAGCATAACAATCATAGCTCATGATTTAGTTACTTTAATCCATAACTTTAAACAAATCATTTAATACATATCATCTTCTCTTCCTTAGCTTACTGAAATCCATTTAAAGAATCATTCAGGTTTCCCATCTATAAGATTCATAATCACCGTACGACATGGTTTTGAATTTAAAGATTGGTGTTTTCCTCAGAAGTGAATCGTAGAACAAAATCAAGTAATACTTTGAAATTCCTATCTAATCCATTCCCCTGCCACAATGCCCAATGATTCTAACTTTTCATAGGTAATATACTACTTAAAGCATATGTAACTTATCCATAAGACACATCGGTGCAAATGTAATTATAAGTACCATGGGGATTCTAACCATAGGAATCCTTAAAAGCAAGGTAATTCTCAACCCTGTGCATATTAAATATCATATAATAATACTTACATTCCAACCTTTAACATATAAAGTATTTAATGATATATAATAATACCTACATTCCAAATCATATTAAGTGTGAATGCATCTATGGTATAAATGTAATTGTGATCTTTCAACCATAAGAACTCTTACATGTACTACAAAATCTAATCTTGTACACGTTGATAATACCTCATAAGATTTTTCATTCAAAAGTATGTAGTAATTTTTTTTTTTTGGTTGAAAAATGCTAAAGTGAGAAGTTCACCGGTACACTCATGTTCTACATTCTTTTATACTAGGATATCCTTCTAAGGATTTAAACTCTTCAAGCAAAAGCATCAACCGTGTAATATTAATTAAAGTCTAAATGGTTTTCATAACAATTCTACCATGCACGTAAATATAATTTAACCATAACATCATTTTTGTACATAGAATTTTATTAGAATGATTTCACACAATGTACACCTATAACATCACTATTTGGATAATTTCCCCTTTTATGAAATGATCTTTAAAATGGACAATTACACTTAATGTAGATGTATAAACTTATTCACAACATTTCCATGATGCACATATAAATTATTCAACAATCATATGTCATAGTCCCAAGTAATTTAGACAAGACCTAATCCTTCCTCTTTAACATGTACATATAAATTATCTAAATGATTGACTAACTATCCGAAGGCACTCTCCTATACTCCTTTGTAATAAAATAGTTATTAATGAATGAATCCTTCATATAATAGGAAGTAAAACTTAAATATTTAAAAATGAGTCTTCCACACGTTTACTTAACTATTCTATATGCATCTATGTATATTCTAAGATAAAAGAAGCTAGATTAATTATTCGATTGCACCAAAATAATATCCTAAATTCATTAGTGACTATCATTATTTCAAGGATATTTATATTATAAATATAAGTCTTATGTGTGGTTCACTTCTTTATTAATCAGGTAACTATCATCGAGTTCTTCCAGACACACAGTCGATGGATCAACAGTCCAGCGACCATTTTGAATACAAATATATATATATATATATATATATATATATATATATATAGACAACGATAATGAATTTTAAAATAGAGGGAAGGGATTCTAGGAGTTAATTGGAAGTTCCCACCAATCGCTAAATAGATAAAGGATTTCGTCTAAAATCACGCATACATGGCAATAGATTGGGTTTAAGAAACACAAGTATTCTACTTCATCAATGGAGACAAGCAGTACAATATGAAAACCTTTCAAAACGCCAGGAGTTTGGGTTTGAAACAAAAAAGGCAATCGTCAAGTAGTTAAACGCTAGATGCACTCGATCTAGATCTTCAACAAGGATATGCAGGAGAATTAGAGTTCAAATTACATTTCGAATTAATAAATTTAGAAATACAGTATAGAGGATTAAAAGGTCAAATTCAATTCATAATCTGAATCCTGAATACGACATGGATGCCACGATAATGAAATAAAAAATGAAAACCGGCAATTGGGGTCTCCACCATTTACGCCCAGGTGGTAATCGTTGAGAGAGAGACACGCAGATCTCTTCGCCATACTGCTCGTCTTATCAATTTACATTAATTTCTGGGAACATCGAATAGATCCTCGACAGAAGTATGCGGAAGAATTTGGAATTAAATTTATATTTCGAATTAATATTTCTAGAATTTAGAGTACAGAGGACTAGAAAGGTCCAAATCGATTCTAAAAGAGAAACGCCAAGAAATGGTTCAACGCCGTTTAAAAGGGCAGAATGTAAACCGAAAATTTAATACTAGAGAAACGCCCAGTCTGGATTCAAATGCTATGGAGTGGGAAATAAACGCGCAGAGGATTTCAAGAATCCGTTTATAAAAATAAAAATGTCATTCATAAGAAAAGATAGGAAATAATATCAATTACATTTCGCATCAAATTCCAGAACGCCAAATAGATTTTCAAAATGAATACACAGCAAATTTTAAAAAAAAAAATCAAATGACAGAAGATTTATGGGAACTCCATTCGATCTTTGAAATAGAATACCGATAATTATAGATCAAGCTATAATGAGTTCTGGAAACACTCTTGACACAATGACAGTAACAGGAGAGGAGATAGATATGAATTGAATAAACTCAATATTGACTTGAAAGAAGACGCGGCTAAAACCATAACGAAATTGAGAAGTGACTCAAGACATCACGAAATCGAGAGGCATGACTTCACGAGAACTCCAAAAAAAAAAAATGAGGTTGCAAAATATACAATCCAGTTCACCTAAGCCAAATCACAGTGCACCACTCCATTCATACACTGTCCTTTGAAGAGACCAATAATTTTCCCTGTGTTTTGCATTCAGTTATCCCAACTGCAATGGAGGCACCTCAGAAGAAGGTAAGGGGATTGAATATAAGCCAGGTGGCGTGAAATGCTGGACTGTTCGCACTTGTAAATTCTGGAGACGCCAAGTGAAATAGGAGGCAGAGATTGAAAAAGGGGCAAATCAAAATTAAAAATTTATGAAAAATGGAAATGCCAATCGTATTGTAAAACAACAATTGGAAATAAAATTCAATCTCAAATACAGCAATCACAAATTGTTTAATAATTTTTGGATCTCAGATGCATGAAGATTCAAAGAAATATACAGAGGTTTGACCATCTTTGATAATCCCAGGTTTAAATGATCTGTTTTACAAGAAGAGAAAGACATGACTGGATCCGTCGGAACTCACCGAATGCTTATCGGAAACAAATTCTGGAGATGCTCAGCAAATTAGATCAATATTGAAATTAAGAATCAAGGTCGATTTTTTGGAATATGCCACAAAATTTATAACTCAAGATCTATTCAAATATTTGGCTTTCTGGAAAGCAACGCCGATCTTAGAGATTTTATTGACTCGGAATTTTCTTTTTTTTTTAGATTCAAAATCGATTTTGAAATATGACACAGAAACCCTTAATAGATTCAACACGAATCAAAAGTAAACCTGGAAAACGCCATTCTGTGTTTTTAGAATTGAAGACAGAGAATTTTTAAAGGATCGAATTTGTAAATTGCATCAAGATCATTTCTAGATCTTAAAAGATCAATTGCATTTCTTTTAAGAGCACGGAAAAAATGCCATACAATCTAAAGAATGGAGGACAGAGACTTTTAAGGATCACAACAGATATTTTTCACAATAATGAAATGGATAAAAGAAGAATACAAAGGATAATTTATAAGTCGTTTGGTGAGATTGGAAACGCCTCAGGAAATGGATAAATGCAGATTCTTAAAGAATAAATCAACTTATGAGATCTGGAATCGCAGAGGGTTTTCAAGATCAAGATACATATTTCAAAAAATAAAAAAATAAAAATTTCAGGAACTCATTCATTCAACTAGGGAATCAGTCGTAAGGTTTCAGGACAGATCTCTCTTCTAGAATTCGTTTAGTTGAAATCTTGGAATAATGCAGGGGTTATCAAAAAGTAGATCTCTATCAATATTGGGTTAAACGCCGAGGTATTCAACTTCAAACTTAAATGCAGAGATCTCAAATAAATATAAAACAAGATTCATACTTTCGATCTATGCAAAGATCTAAACTTTATTTCAGATTACAGCTGAGTAACGGCTGCCTAATAAGATCCTGCATTCTAAGCCATACTCAGAAATTACTATTCCACAAAATAGGCAAAACGAATAATCATTGAAAAATTATTGTAATGTTGAATTAACATTGAACCTGTTTCAACGATCGGGCTGAAAATGGGGCGAATGTTGTAGTAGCGGTTAATTTGACCGTCCGGAGCACTCCCACGTTAGACGAGATACCAACAACCCCTCTGTAGAAATATGAGTCCATTTCCCTCAAGGTTCGATCGGCTCTGATACCAAATGTAGAACCCCTCCTTTAGGGTCCCCTTGAACTGAACCTGAAACTTTAAAAACTTCATACAAACAAATTAGCCATCATAGTTATTGGAAAAATAAAATGAAAAGAGTCAATAACTTAACAAAAATAAGCAAAACTTTAACCTGTCAACCCGATCCGGTTGTTCCATTGTCGCCTTCGTCTTCCGTAGGATCCCTCCAGCAAAGCTCGTTTAACCATAGGCCAAGCAACCGTTAGCTTTGCCACCCAACCATAGGCTCATGCTTTCAGTCGCATGGCCTCCCCCGAGCTTTGGGTCGTAGAGCTCACACAAGTATTTCAGAAATTCAGCTTGTGCTTCCCTTCCCACCAGGATTTCTAAGCCAAACCCTTAGATAGCAGCAAGTCTTTGAGGCATTCGAAAATTACGACAATCGTCCAAATTATGGGCCCCTTACCCATTTCCTAAGCCTTCCTTATAAAGGAAAATCTCCTGCGACACATGTCGCTTCATGCATAATTAAATATTTTTAATTAATTATTTAATTAAAACACTCACCCATCCAAGTGTCAGTTTCTCTGGGAAGTGCACCTACATCCCTAAGTTTGCTCTAGTTTGTCCCCCAGATATTTTAATCAACTCCTAGCTTTTAGTTGACTAGGTGTCTAATCTTAGGATTCTATTTTGCTCCTAAATAATGATTTATATTATTTTAAATGCTCAACAAAAACAACTATTCATGTGCAAATGTCTAAACTATTTTTTATGCATTTGCTAAGTAATAATCTAGAGTTATTCTCTTAAGTTTTTATGCAGTTTAATTTAACAATCAAACTCACTAGGATCACGGTGCCGCGCCGTTGGGCTCCTGGTTCCTTAATTTTAATTCTCTGACATGGCACCACTCCGTCGGGTCCAGTCATCCATGGTTTCCATTCCTTGGCATGGTACCGCATCGTTGGGTCCTTGCGTCCATTCTTTCATTTCTCGACAGGGTACCGCATCGTCGGGCCCTTTTGCCACCATCTTTCCGTTTTGACTTGCGGGAACTCTTGTAGGGATTTTAGGAATCGCTACCATCCATCCTCCGTCTACATGCTATCTAGGGACTAATGGCGCTGAGGAGTGAGTCCGTTCTCACTGCGCGCCCCTCAACTCGTACGTGACCAGCTCCGTCGTGGCCCACCTCGTACGTCCTCACGCATTCCTCTTGAGCAAGCGGATCAATGCTTATCTGCTCATGCGTGGTATTCTTGTCGGGAGTTGACATCGTCGTCGCTTCCCCTGTGTGTGATTTACTCGTACTCTACGACCCTCCATGTTCCTTTGTGTGTCCGTTGGTGAACCGTCTCACTTGTTTCTACACACACTTCTCGCAACAAATTATTAGTAGCACTGTTCTCAACAATCATCATCTGGTTTCTAACTCTAGCATTGTTAAACATTTATGATTTATTCAAACTTCTCATTCATCTTTATCAAATATACATTTCGTCGCCAAATACATAATCACCATACAGCTAGTCGTTAAGCATTATCCATCAACATAATTTTCCATAGTCATAGCTAATCGTTTAACATATGCAATTATTCATTTACCTCAACAGTTCAGATACACATACTCAAAAATAAGGTCAAAAGGTTATTTAATTAATGTTTCAATCAGCCGGGTCACCCAGCAGGTGCCCTCAATGTCTACACAAGTCTAGGGGCACTACAAGAAGGAAACGGTTGCACACTCTAATTCCTCGTTGTCTTCTGCGGTGGGAAACTCGAAGGTTCGACCTTTTTCACAGGTAGGAGCAAGAGAAGCAAAGTTAGAACGTTGGGTAGGCTGGATTGAGCTTCCCTGAACTTAAAGAGATTGGTGAAGTCTGTGAAAAAAAAACATTATTTTGGGTTTATGAGTATAGGACAGTTGGAGGTCGGGACTTAGACTCTCAACTCTCCAATTCTATGCTTCAGTGTCTCCCAAATTTCTATTTCCTCTAGAAGATTATGCAGAGCTAAGCTGTCAACTTGGTTGTCCTGAATTTACACGTATGTATAGCATTTTACACTTGTGTAACATTTTATATGCGGATAAAAGTTAAATGTGTTTCTTGTTGGAGTTCCTTCTGGTTCTATAAAAATAAGGGTTTAAAATTTCGCCATCCAAAATGTTGTTTGAAATTTGTAATGTATTATGCGATTGCGTTTCCGCCAGACTAAGTCTTGAATACTCAATAGATGTAAACTTAAAAAAACCTAGTATTTTAATGAAATCAGAACCAAAATAATGTATACTTTTCATAGTCTAGGACCACAACTTCGTTTGGGCGGAGGAGAAAGAAGAAAGAGCCTTGTATTTGAGTTCTAAATCTGTCAATGCTATTTATCTGCCGTGAATTGTAAACATTAGGTTGAAAGAAACAACAATATTTGAATATAAGTGTTTGAATTGTTCCAATTTCCTTAATGAAATCTAATAGTTGAAAGGATAAAATATTTAACAACCGACACTGTAAATGTTATAGACTCTGACCCCTTCGTTTTCCTGTCAGCCTTCGAATAATGAAAACAAGAAGTACAAATTGTCTACCAATATATCTGAACAAGGGAATCCCTCGACCGACGTTCATGAATGAGGGAATCGGAGTGCAATGCTCTAGTGAAGAACATGATTTTGACATCCTCGTTGTCGCAAACCTCCCAAACATGTGTTTATGATTCGTCTTCCTTGTTGACTTTGGTAGAAACTGGACACCCAAATTGTAGTGATATTTGTTGGAGAATTAAAAGTTCTTCCTTATAGTGGACTAATAAATATTTAACCTTTTTGATAGGGCTGATAAACTCGATATAGATTGGATGGACTATCCATAATCTACCTAAAATTGGAGATTTTGTTTGATCACTTCAAATTGGGGTATAAACTTGATATACATTGGAGGAACCATCCATAATCCACCTAAAATTGGGGCCTTTGTTTGATCACTTTGATTTGAGCATGTGGGGAGGACATGATTCAATTCTAAAAATAACTCCTGAATTTAGGGTTAATAAAAAAGTTTCTCCGTAAAAGCATTAGGTATTATATTCTGTGGTTTTTCTTTTAGGTAGGTCCAATCACACTTGACCAATAGAGACACCATCAAGCTGAAACAATCCCCCATTGAAAGGTCCTTCCAAATTCCAATTCCTTATTTTATCAACGACCCAACAATTGAGTATTTCACCGGCTTGACAGAATTGTCCCTTATCTAAGTTCAATAAACTATGTGCTCCAAGGACCGAGAGAGTACATGGTTTACCTCACTAATTCCATGTAAATGTTGAGTCACTCGGAATTTTGTCTTATTGTCATTTTTTTCCTATATACTGTTTCTAATAAATAATAAAATTTTGTTATACACTCCCATAAAAGAATGATTTATTTTTACATGTCAACATTGAAGGGTTCAATTTCTCACAACCTTCAAAGTGAAATGGGACCCTACCCTTCAAATTCGATCCCTCATGGATACCATATCCCATCATTCCCATGAACCTGTGGCATGAACATTGCACATCAACTTAATTGTACCCTGTGCCACCATTCCCGATAAGGGATTTTGAATTTGAAATGCCCGCCCGACGCCCAACACGAATTTGAAATGCATGCATAGCACGAATTTGAAATTATCGGTGGGCACTCCGACTATTTATAGAATATGGAACTGGTTTTGCGACTGGGACTAGAACTGGGCTCACAGAGGCAAACCGTAGCCAATCCCAACCCTCCCATTCAGCCAGATCTGATTCCTTCAGCTCCCGTTCCGCGTTGTTTTTCATGGCACCTCGACACTAAAATGTACCAACCACCGATCTCTGAAAACGATGGTATGTATGTTGGTTCATTCACTCATGGTCTGATCTCTTTCAGGTTTAATGGTTGTCCATTTCTTATCTAATCTAATGCTTCTTTTGTCTATTGATAAAATTGGCAGGAAACTGATCCTGTGGTCAAGGTGTAGGAGCCACCGCGTTGGCGTCTATCGTCTTTTCAGATGGATTTCGCCATTTGTAATGGGACATGTGATGTGAAGAGGGAGAGAGACGATGATCATCCTGATAACAACGCTAACGACCATGAACTGGATAGAGCTTGCTCCAGATCAAGCGATGAAGAAGAAGACGGGAGAACTAGCAGAAAAAAGCTCCATCTTTCCAAAGAATAGTCTGCTTATTTAGAAGAAAGCTTTAATGAGCACAATACCCTTAATTCGGTAAGCCTTCGTGCGCCTAATACCTCGTCTTTTGCATTCCCACAAGATAAAGACAATCTGTTACTCGTAGCGTTTTCAATTGCAGAAGCAAAAGCTGTCATTAGCCGAGCAGCTTAACCTTCGCCCGCGTCAAGTAGAAGTCTATGGTTCCATAACAGAAGAGCCAGGTTAGCCTCTTTTACCAATCAAGTCTGATGGATGGATTTGAAGTTTGAATATTGATTGATTTTTATGTATATATGATACGACAAAGATGAAGCGGACAGAAGTGGACTGTTAATATCTGAAGAGATGCCACGAAACCCTTACAGAAGAGAACAAGTGACTGCAGAAAGATATTCAATAGCTGAGGGCTTTGAAAGTGGCACATCCAAGCTTTTTACATGCACTTGCTTGCAACCACTCTCTTAATATGTGTATTTTTGAATGGTAGTCAACATTCAAAATTTGAATTTGCATTTCCCGCAAACCTTCAAAATTTGAATTTTCATTTCCCCCCAAACATTCAAAATTCGAATTCGAATTTTCAATTTCCCTGCTTCAGAACATTCAAAATTCGAGGTGAATGTTCTGAATCGTTATCACCAAGTAACTTCAACTCCATGAGGTTTCGAATTTTCAATTTCCCCGCTTTAGAACATTCAAAATTCGAGGTGAATGTTCTGAATCGTTATCACCAACTAACTTGAGCTCCATGAGGTTTTGGAGGTGAAAGATCCATTTCGAGACTTCGCAGCCACCTAGATGAAGAATTTCAAGGCGTTTCATGACACCAATGTCTTTGGGAAGACTGATAAGGCTGCATGGATCAATATATTTGAAGGAGAGGTCTCGCATCTCTGCCATAGCCCCAAAAGTCCCATCCTCTAGGTGAACAACACCTTTCAACGACTGTCGACATATGAGTTTCGATATTCCAGCAGGCAGTGACTTCAAATTTTTGCAGCCCTTCACATTCAGATATACCATAGACTTATGTTCACCTATGCCCGAATGCAGCTCACATAGATTTTTGCACCCACTAACATCAAGAAACAGGAGGCTTCGTACATGAGCCAATGATTTAGGCAACTTCTCTATCTCTGTCTGGGATAAATTCAAGAATCTCAAATGTTTCAAATTCCCTACACTTTCCGGCAATGAAACTCAATGTTCCTATTGCGAGAGGGTAACATGTAGAGATGAGTATCTAAGTGTGGAGGTACAACAACATTATTATTTGTTGAGCTATCTCAGTTCTTTCAGCGCCGTGGAGAAACTGAGTGGGAAAAGCAAGTGTTGGTGTGACAATTGTTGCCATTTGCAAGATGCCAAGAAGAAGTTGAAGGTCAAATCTGCACCTCAAGTTCTCACTTGCCAGCTAAAAGGTTTCAAATACACAGTACATGAAGGTGAAATGGAGGGATTAAAGAAGTTGTTCTATCATGTTGCATTCCCCATGGAGTACATACTGCTAATTAACAATTGTGGAGATGGAGAAGCAGATGATTTTTTGTATTCTTCATTTGATGTTGTGGTGCATGTGGGATGCACGGTTAATGATGGGAATTACATTTCTATAGTGAAGAGAGGTGACCAATGGCTCATGTTTTATGATGAGAAGGTGGAAAACATCACGGCCACTGCTTCAAAGCAGCTTGTAGAGGATCCATGTGGTCGAGAAAGAGTGAAGGTAGAAGCCAAACTTCCAGCTACACCCCTAGAAATATCCTGTGATTTAGCACCTAAAACATAATGGTTTACTCTAGTAAAATATATGATATGGACATGTTGAAGTAGAGTGTTATGAGAATCTATATTTGAATTCAATGTGGACTCAAGCAATGGATGGTACTCTAGGCATTGCAAGGTATTTTCCTCATTACAATGTAAAAATGAATAATTATGGAAAACAAGGTTTAGTAATGACCACAACCGAAGCGACGCAACTTTTCACTCCCTGCAAACTCTCGGTGGAGGATTTATCAAATCAACAACAACAATCAGTGCCTTTGGGATCAGTCTAGAATCGTGCAGGAACTTGGGACGAAATAAATTTAAGCACCTGGGCCAACAGTAGGATAAAGGAATTTCTCATTGATTTAGGTTCTTTAGAATTCGATATTTGTAAAGATAATATTTTGAAGGTCTCAAGCGGCGTAGGTGAAGTATTGATGGTGACAGTGCTCAACAAGAAGCGAATTTGTGACTCTTACTCGATGGACTTGAAGTTTCAATGGGATTGGTTAATTGAAGAAAAAATGAAGCAAATTTTGGGCACTTTAAATATTCCATA
Source organism: Larix kaempferi (assembly GCA_027924585.1). NCBI lineage: Eukaryota > Viridiplantae > Streptophyta > Pinopsida > Pinales > Pinaceae > Larix > Larix kaempferi. Next base: position 4,408,358 of record BSBM01001103.1, read on the forward strand.
GGCTTCTTCTGGTGATTTGAAAGATATGTAGTTGAACGTGGCTTTGAATACAGACCAACGAATCCCATACTCGAAAAGAAGTACACTTATTCAATATCTTATGTCCTTCTTGTCTCCCATTCACGATCTTGAATCTTTGGATTTTTTTCAATCTTCAAGCCAAGAGACAATTAGTATGGCTGATAAATATTTAGTGCAGTTAGGTGTAATGATTTGTGGCCAGGAAGTTCTGAAATTAAATGAATTATGTTTGAAACTTGTGAAGTTGGTTAACCAACCTTGGTTAGGAACGATTACTTTGGACAATTTTTATCAGGGTTTATGTAAGGAGGGCCTTGTACTTGGAGCTTTGATGGAAATTGCAAGAAGGATATTTTTTAAGGTTGGTACAGAGGTAGAAAAATCAGAGTCTGATTGTTTAAAACTTTTTTTCTTCCATCTCGATGGAGACTTTTTTACTCTTCTCTCAGTTTACAAGAAGTGGGAGGATAAACGAAAATTCAGAAGGAAGAAATGGTGTTGGGAAAATAACATTAATGCCAAATCCATGGTAAGATGTAAAGATGATATCATAAAAACTTCAAGTTGTCTCTTGAAGAGGTTCCGTGGAAAGAATAATTACAATTTGCATTCCCTTGTTGCTACAATTCAACAAACTTGCAACATCTACCGGCTTGGTATAGAGGTAGACCATCATAAAAGAGAAATCCAATTTTTTTAGATATAGAGAAAATACACCAGGAATTTGAGAGGATGGAAGATGTATTGAACTATGAAATGCAGATGGGTGCTAAAATAATCTCTGACACAAAGCGCATTGAACTATACATTGTGTTTGGACATAATTCTCATGTAACAAGAGAAAAGATTGGCATTCTATGTAATGGGAAGTTTTATTATGAGGTGAATGTAGAAGAAGACGCTGAGTTTTTAAAGCTTGTCATTTATAAACACTTATTCCCTCATGTTGACATGTCCAAAAGTTATTCATCTAACAAGTTAAATGATCGTCTCTATGGGATAGGCTATTATGAATCTTTAGGAAATGTGAACTTAAAGAGATTCTTATTATTTTTCTATTGGAAAGCTAGCGACTACTAGCTTTCCTTGTAGCATAAGCATGTGTGCAGTCGCTAGAAGAAAAATTCTTATGCTACAAGTAAAGCTAGCAGTCGCTGGCTTTCCTTGATCTTTTGTCATGTGTTTATTTCAAAATAGAGCACATGGCACAAGTTCAACGTATAAGCTAGAACCCACCAATCACCATGGACAAGATTTTTCTATTGGAAAGCTAGCGACTGCTAGCTTTCTTTCTAGCATAAGTATGTGTTATTATCCTAGAAGGAAATGCTTATGCTAGAAGGAAAGCTAACAGTCGCTAGCTTTCCTTGATCTTGTGCCATGTTCTTATTTGAAAATAGAGTACATGATACAAGTTCAAAGTATAAGCTAGCAACTACCAATCACCAAGCCTAGGGTTTTTCTATTGGAAAGCTAGTGACTTCTAGCTTTCCTTCTAACATAAGCATGTGTGTCATGCTAAAAGGAAATGCATTTGCTAGAAGGAAAGGTATCATTCGTTAAAAATAGAGTACATGGCACAAGCTCAAGGTATAAGCTAACAACCACCAATTACCATGGACAGGGTTTTTGTATTGGAAAGCTAGCGACTGTTAGCTTTCCTTCTTGCATAAGCATGTGTGTTTATGATAGAAGGAAATTCTTATGCTACAAGGAAAGCTAGCAGTCGCTAGCTTTCTTTGATCTGTTGCCATTTTCTTATTTCAAAATAGAGCACATGGCACAAGCTCAAAGTATAATCTAGCAACCACCAATCACCATGGACATGATTTTTCTATTGGAAAGCTAGCGACTGCTAGCTTTCCTTCTAGCATAAGTATGTGTTATTATCCTAGAAGGAAATGCTTATGCTAGGAGGAAAGCTAGCAATCGCTAGCTTTCCTTGATCTTGTGCCATGTGTTTATTTAAAAATAGAGCACATGGCGCAAGCTGAAGGTATAAGCTAGCAACCACCAATCACCATGGACAATGTTATCAATTGGAAAGCTTACGACTGCTAGCTTTCCTTCATGGCTAGAGTTTTTCTATTAGAAAGCTAGCAATTGTTATCTTTCCTTCTACCATAAGCACATGTGTGCTCATGCTAGAAGGAAATACTTATGCTAGAAAGAAAGCTAGCAGTCGCTAGCTTTCCTTTATCTTGTGCCATGTGCTTCTTTCAAAATACAGCACATGGCACAAGCTCAATGTATAAGCTAGCAACCACCAATCACCATGGCTAGGGTTTTTCTATTGGAAAGCTAGCGACTGATAACTTTCTTTCTAGCATAAGAATGTGTGGTTATGCCAGAAGGAAATGCTTATGCTAGCTTTTTTTGATCTTGTTTCGTGTTCTTCTTTCAAAATAGAGCACATGGCACAAGATCAACGTATAAACTATCAACCACCAATCACCATGCCCAGGGTTTTTTTATTGGAAAGCTAGCGATTGCTAGCTTTCCAATAACATAAGCATGTGTGCTTATTCTATTTAATGGGAAGTTTTATTATGAGGTGAATGTTGTTAACACCCAAAAAGTGCTCACTAGCTCATTTCCCTATTCACATGACCCATTTATCCACTTTTTCACCATCAGAGCCTCTGAAACCAACAAAAGGTCACCAAAAGACCTTAGTACACCCCTTTTTCCATTAAAAAAGATTATTTTTCCCAAAAAAGCATAAAAAACCCTCAAAAAGGGTCCAAATTCCCAAAAATATTAAAAAGGGAATTAAAATATTATTTTTATTCAAAAAAGGAAAAAGGAGGGAAAAGTACCTAAACCATGTTGGTCAATACCATTTGGTTTCCACAAAACCACAAATGGTATTTCCCACCACCAAAACCTATAAAAAGGTGGTAGGGGCTCCTCATTTCCCATCCTTCCATTATCTCATCCTTATGCTGCTGAAATCTCCCATGAGCACTTTTAGCCATTGAAGCAACCTTGGAGAAAGAGACCTATTGGAGTTTGGAGCTACTCATCTTGGGAGTTGCTCAACATCAACCTTCACCATTGGAGGTAATATCGCAAGCACTTGCTTGCCCCCCCACTTTTCAAATACAAAAATTATTTCTTATGTTTCTTGTTCTTGATTTTTGAAAGATTTAAATTATTTGCTTAGATTCTTGCTTAGATCCATGAAAAGTATTGTTTATTTAGTTTATTGTTTTTATTTCTATTGAAACTGCTACTACTAGTTAGTAGGTGCCCATAGCACTAAGCTTGGTTGCAAAACCGAGCCAACAGTTTTTGGCGACTCCGCTTTGGTTTGAACTTTAGATCTCTAGCTTTGCCATTAAATCTTAGTTTTTATGAGTTTTTAACCATTAGATCCATAGATCTGCCATCTTAGACAGCAGATCCATTGCTGTTCTGAGATTTGGCCCCAAAAAACAGCCCTAAATTTTAAATTTTCGAGTTCGTTTCTCGTTTTCCGTGCACGGCTTCCGCCTCGCGGCTTTTTGCCAGACAGTCGCGCGGTCCATCGCGACTTTTCTGCATTTTTCCGCGCGGTCCATCGCGGCCTTTTTCCAGACAGTCGCGCGGTCCATCGCGACTTTTCTGTGTTTTTCCGCGCTGCACACCGCGGCTTCGCGGCCTTTTTCCGCGCTGTCCATCGCGACTGTGCGCCCAAAACCTGCGCGGTCCATCGCGACTGTGCGCCCAAAACCTGCGCGGTCCATCGCGACTGTGCGTCCAAAACCCGCGCGGTCCATCGCGACTGTTCGGCCAAAACCCGCGCGGCCCATCGCGGCTGTTCGTCCAAAACCCGCGCGGCTGAATTTTTTCATTCGGCCATCCCGATTTTGAAAAACATTTTTTACAGTATCAAATTCTGCATCTTTTCCAGATTTAGAAAAAAATTTTACTATTTAAAAGTGCATACATAGAAATCTTTTTAAAAATTTTCAAGAAAGTGAAAGAAAGATTCATTTTGCATTCTTTATCTAGATTCAAATTTTTTCTTGTTTACTTCTTTAGAATCTTGCCCTTAGCAAATTTTAGTGAAACGAAGAAATCCATTTATTTCTTTTAGAAGTTTATTATTTGCTTTCATAAATCCAAAAAATCCATTATTTTTTGAGTTATTTTTGAAAAAACAAATTAATTTCTTTTTAGTGAAAAAAGTCTTAAATATTTGCTCGTTATTTTTCGAAAAGTCCTTTATTTTTTGAAAAATTTCCCTTAAAGCATTTAATTTTTTTTTCAAGTTCAGTTTATAACACCTCACGTGCACTCACACGATCACTTAATTGAACTAAGACTTAAAACTTACCCTAATTTGAACACACTCTTAACCCCACTTGGGGAACACGAAAAGAATTCTTGTAGCTAGGTAGTATTGGGGGGATAGGTGTTCCAATAACACCCCTCAGTTCATACATCTGAGACATAGAAGTTGTCCAATTAGGGAGCTAAAATCTCTTAGTACTTTTTGGCGCGGTCACAACCGGTTTGTGGGAAGGCCTCTCCCCTAGGAGGGTTGAAGTCGCGAGGATGGTTCCGGAAGCCTGAGTGGGATACCGAAACCCATTCAGTAACCGAAGGGCTACCATTCGCAGTTCTCGGGATATCCCTGTATTGGGATATTGCGATCAAAGGACCAAACGGCAGATTTACCTTTTCTCGACGCGTCATGAACGGAGTATCCTAGTAGCCTGTCTTTTAGGATTGATTACCCGGTGTCCCTCCCGGTAGGGGGATATCTAGCCGTTGTCTCTACATTCATATTGTCTGACTTGGATTTCATCACCTTGCAGGGGATATCGTCTGTTTGAGTCACAATACTTTTAGATTAGGTGTTTGCATGATCTTTACCACCTTTTGAGTCTAGTTACACCTATTTTTTCTAGGAGCCGCTTGCATGTTGGTATTCTGACCGGTTGTTGCATTCCTCCACTTATTGTAGCATAGCTGCTAGAATAAGTGCATTTTTTGAGGATTGATTTTTTGGCCTGTGAGCCTTCTTTTTTCACTCCCCTTTTTTGCACCCTTGGTTGCATTAGGGTTTTGAGTCTTTTACATATATATCACCACCTGATACTTAAAACAATTTTTTAAATAAAAAACATATTCTCACCATTGAGAATTCTAGACATTCTCGTCGTCTACGGGGCGAACTCCCAGAGTTTAGTCCACTTGGCTCTCCACGTCACGGACGCAGAGCATTATCCCTTGATTCGACACATCTTCGATCATCTAGACGGTCATCCGATTCTGACATACCCCACTTCACCTTTGATTTGGAGGTAGAATCCGAAAACCCCACAGAGTTACCACCAACCACAATTATGTCTGGAACACCAGTTGATCCACTATATACATTAACCATAGGTCAGACATCCGCAGACCCTTCTGCGGTAGTACCATCAACGGCAACAGCCACCCCCTTGGGTATGCCCAATATGGGTAACACTCCACATTCAGGAATGCCTAACACAGGACCACCACCTGTCATGGGCATGCCCAACATGGGGGTCATACCCCCTTCGGTTTCCACAAACCCTATCCCAGGAATCCCTAGTGCGATTCCTAACCCAAATGTAACTCCTGTTGCACTTGGGAGTGCTATCCCAGGAATCCCTAGTGCGATTCCTAACCCAAGTGTAACCCATGTTGCACTCGGTAGTGCTATACCAGGAATCCCTAGTGCGATTCCTCACCCAAGTGTAACCCAAGTTGCACTTGGGAGTGCTAACCCATATCAGGCCACACCTTTTGGAGGGCACATACCCTCCATACCTAGCATACCTATAGGCGCTACTGGACCCCTACACCATACCACAATGGCTAGGCAGGTCCCGGTTCCGGTCACCACATCCGCTAGTCTACCATACATGGCAAGTCTCAACCTGCCAGACTTAGCTAGGCTCACAAATGACCCCATCAGGCATGATCCTGCTTGGCCCCATATGCCCACTAAGCTTCCCTCTGACATCCCTAAGTTTGAGGGAAAGGCCGGAGAAGACCCCCAGAACCACATCATGTCCTTCCATTTATGGTGTTCCTCCAACTCCATAGTGGACGACTCTGTCTGCCTCCGTTTATTACAGCGCACCTTCACTGGCTCTGCAGCCAAATGGTATATCGAGCAACCCCATGGGACGCATTCCACATTTACCTCCCTTGCCTCGACCTTCCTGCAGTTCTTTCAGCTACCAGTCCGCTATGATGCGGGCGTCGAGATCCTACTGTCTTGCAGACAAAACACGGCCACGCATATCACTGACCATATTCATGATTGGCGGCGGCGCCGAAGCCTATGCAAGATCAAATTAGACGACCGAATCTTTTTAGACTGGTTCCTTAAATCCCTCCTTCCTCTCATTGCGAAGGATGTAGCATCTGAAAGACCCCAGTCTGAGGAGGAGGCCATCCTTAAGGCCCAACAGTTTGATCTTATCTATGCCCAATCAGGTTACCTATACACCATCATACCTGACGCACCACGAGGTGACTCCGCACGCGGTGACACACCGGGGGCATCACATGCCGCTGATGGCATTATTGGCCAAATTACACCGCAAGCCAAACCTTTCAGTATGGTGAGCACCATGCCCGCCCCAGACCTTTCTAGGGCTACATCCAGTTCCGGAGTGACAACTTCTTATGCTCCAACAAACCAGACCCATCATGTTCATGGACCCTCTTGTCCACAACATTGTTATGGCCAAGCGCCATTAGCATATGTACCTCCTACATACTATGCTCAACCTACGGTACAGAACCCCATGCAGTTTCCACAACAGCCCATGCATTACCCACAACCGGTTGCACCGGCTAACCTCACACCTCCACCATCTCAGGGGTACCAACAACCCCAACAGGCAACTGGACCACCTCCAGCTCCACCTGCATACTATCCACCGCAACCTGCTCCCGCACCTGCGGCTCCTCAGAATCCCCCCAATGCTCAAGGGCATGTCTACGCACAACAACATCAGCCCCAATACCAAAACAACCAACGCAACCAAGGTGCGCAACAGAACCGTGGTAGAGGTCATAACCATGGTAATAACCAACAACATCAGCAAGATCCTCCACCTCCCAATCCTCCGCAAAATAACAATGCTGCTCCTCCCAACCGCAATCCGGATCGGAATCCTAAGCAGCCTAGAAATAATAACCTCAGAACAAACCACCCTTGTTCTATTTGCAGGGTCTATGGTCATTACACGCATTCTTGCCCACATTTGGAGCGAGCTCGGCAACTCTGGACCAACGATGCCCATCGTCAAGGGCAAGCAGTTCCTCAGCCACCACCCAACTCTCCACCACCTCAACATCAACCCTTGGTGCTGCAAAACCCCTTTCTAAACCAGGGTGTAGTGAACACTCAGCCGTTAGCCCCACCTCAGGGCAACGTGCCACCACAACAGATCACTTATGCAGCCCTTGATCAACCCATGTTCGATTTAGGTACTCCCCATTTGTTGATGATGTCGACTGCCGATGCCAACCTCCAAACCCGAAGGAACCAATATGGCTCCACTTCTGAAGCCCCTCCCACCGACAAAAACACTAACGTTAATCCCACAGATCAAACGTTACGTATACCTCCGGCTCCACTTGATGGTGCTTCTAAAGCACCTCACTTCCCACTTCGTCGCATCAACAGTAATCCCAATGCTCGCGCTGCGTCGAATTACAACATCGTAGACGACTTAGCCCAGTCTCCTGCAGCCATGTCTGCTTTAGAGGTTTTGAAGAACTGTCCTTCGCAGCGCAAAACTTTGCTCTCTGCCATCGGCGCCATAGACCCCAATGATTCACAGCTGATTGCATTCGATTTAGACCAGTCTGAACCACGCCTGCCTTCCTCTTTAGCATTCCAAGTTTCCGTTTCTGTTCGGAATCTTGTTATCCATCGGTGCATTATTGATGAAGGGGCCTCTACATGCATCATGTCCACTTTCGTTTGGCAAAACTTGGGATCCCCTACTCTCCAACAGTCCACCACTGCATTACGAGCCTATGACGGCCGTTCAGCACAACCCCAAGGTCTATTAGCTAATGTCCCCGTCCAGCTGGCGGGTAAAACCGTCCTCATTGACATTGAGGTCATCAATGCCCAACTAGACTATAACCTTTTACTTGGTCGCAACTACATGTATGCCATGCGGGCTGTTGCCTCATCCGTATTTCGCACCATGCAGTTCCCCCATGAGGGACGCGTGGTCAAGGTCGACCAACTCACCTATTACGATCCCAAAGCCCCCGCCACACCTGAAAATGTTCTCCCCATGGTTGAACAACCTATTTGTGGTGCAACTACCTCATTCATTTCCTCAGTAGGACCCGGACTTTACTCCGAGGCACCGATGACCTCTACATTCCAGGCCATTCCACCACCGTCACCGGAGACCCAGGTCGCTAACCTCTGCACTCTTTCACAAACACCCGGTAATCAACCCTCCTTGTTACCCAAACCACCATTAGTCCCTAGTCACATTGGGGTTACACCCATCCACACAATCCCCTTTCTATTTCCTCCTCCGGGTGTAGTGAGCGCCCCGGTTATGGCTACCCTTAGTCTCCCCGGGTTAACATTGGGATTACCCGTGTGGTATATTACGCCTCCCGTTCCTCCACCGACACCAAATGTCATCCTGCAACCGGTGCAACCCATTGTTACTTCTACCCAACCACCTCCCGGTATCACGACTCCTTCGTCGTCGACGAATCCCCCTCCATTCGTCAGGCCCACTGGGGGCAGAGGCCCACAACCATACACTGCGGTTCCCCCACCCAAGGCAGTTAAACCTCCCTCCGTATTTCGTGCTCCTCCAAAATGCTCACTATGTGATGAGTTAGGCCATCCAACCCATCAGTGCCCACAGTTACCTGCATTGCAGGAACACATGCAAATGCTGGACGACGACCCCAACATCCCGGTGGTCAAGCTCGATCCAAACCCCATGCCTCGTGATAAATCACTGCGTACCAACCACCCATGTGCGATATGCGGTATTTACGGCCACTACTCCCACAACTGTCCTGACATCCCAGACTACAGAGCAGCTCTCTACGAGATGAACAATTTGGACCTAGAGACGGCACCCTCTACTATCGAGGAGATCTACCCTCCCGCATCATCCTCATCCGGAGAGATTAACACCATCTATATGATCTCTTCGACTACCACTACCTCATCACTCGATTTGACCACTCAAAGGTCCCGCAATGATGAAGAGGTTCTCGAGACTCCTACTACCTTTGATTATCCCGGGGAAGACATGCACCATCGTCCATACTTCCTCCTGGAAGAGACTTCATCCACCACCGCTACCCAATCCGCGGTTGAGTCCAAGGATTTCCTTCCTACTAAAATCGACTGGTTAACGGATCCCATGGCCGATATTTCTCCCGTCATCCACATTGACATCTCTGACCCACTTGGTGCCCTTCATACCATCACATTAGGAACCTCCCACAGTGAGCATGAGATCGGAGAATACCAACAACTGTTCCAAGAATTCACTGATGTCTTTACTTGGTCAGATACCGAAATGCCTGGCCTTGACCCCTCCATTTATATGATCTCCACTGGATACCCCTCTGTCCGGTCGGCCCCTTCCATTGATCCCTTTGACAGACAGGTTGAACCCTTTCAAATCGACCAGGAAACCCCATGTCCACAACATGGGGGCAGGCCCAAAACCTTGCCTACTCATCATCATCGTGATCCTCGTCGGAGATACTGGGGGCATCCACCCCACAAAGGGAATCCCCCATCATCATATCATCACTTCAGTATGCCACCACGACCCACAGCCTCATGGTATAACACCCCGCCAGCAGTTGCTCAATGCCCTATTGATCTCTCTCTGAGACAACATCTCCACCACATTGACACCTCTGAGTTAGGGGGCATAATAGATTACCTCGACCCCGGGATAGGGGGCATGATCAATCATTTTGAACCTTCCCCATCATCTCTATCTCAACACCTCAATGAGCCCATCGTTCAAACCAACACATATGTGATCCACAATCACAAACCCCATGCACATAGCATGGGGGCAGGTCATTAACCCTGCTCACTTTTTCATATTCGTGATCTCAACCATTTTTGAGGTCATGTGTCACTTGTATATTTCAGTTGATTTGATACACCTAGTATTTTTCCCCCACGGGTCATCATTTCTCCCCACCACTGCATCCTTCGCTTGGTGGGATCACCTTTATTTGTAGCCATTTTTTAACCTAGTTCTTTCCTTTAACCATTCCGGAGTCCTTATGACCTCCGTTTTTCGCACCATTTGCACTGCCGGATTCATATTTCCGTGCCCGTGATGATGCTTGAGATCATTTCTCGCTCTCACCTTTAGATTTTCTGGGCATCTTTTCCACGCCCCCTCGTCACCTCGGTTTGCGTGCCACATCGGCCGTTCACCGTTTTCGATGTATCTTATATCGCCGGATTCAGTTTTCCGCGCTCGTGATGATGCTTGAGACCATTTCTCGCTCTCACCTTTAGATTTTCCGGGCATTTTTTCCACGCCCCCTCGTCGCCTCGGTTTGCGTGCCACATCGGCCGTTCTCCGTTTTCGATGTGTCTTATATCGCCGGATTCAGTTTTCCGCGCTCTTGATGATGCTAGAGATCATTTCTCGCCCTCACCTTTAGATTTTCTGGGCATTTTTTCCACGCCCCCTCGTCACCTCGGTTTGCGTGCCACATCGGCCGTTCTCCGTTTTCGACAATCCTTATGTCACCGGATCCAGTTTTCCAAACAGATGACGATGCTTGAGACCTTTTCTCTCCCTCATCAATCCATTTTTGTTCGGTATAATTTTATCCCTTTTTCGGGCCGAGCAACCCCTCTTACGAAAAAGGCACTTAGGGAGTTTCTGTTAAGCTCTTTTCTGACTCCTAAAACAATGAAAAGATCGCCGAGCAATCTTGCTTCCTTTCATGCTCGCTAAACGTATCTGAAAGGGCGTCTACCTGGTATAAGTTTACCCCTTTTCCGGACCTCGTAGACTAATTACGAAAAAGGTATACTCTAGTCACATCGGCTAGAAGAGTTCTCCATCCGCATCATTTTATGCTTTTTCGGGCCTTGGAGACTAAACTTACGAAAAAGAAACACCAATAGAGTCCACTTACCGTTTTCAGACTCTCTAAACATGAAAGCAACCATGAGCATGCGCCGTCCTGGGCTCACAAAATCCACAGGACCGTACCATTTCAGAGCATACTTTTATCCCTTCTTGGAGCTCATTAAAACCACGAAGAAGGAATCAATGGTGCCTCTTGGCGCTACAACACATCACGTCTACTCACATAGCAGCTTCCCCATTTTGGTCGCCTTTGTTCAGAGTATTCTGCAGTATGTCACTTTGACATTTCCTCGACGGCACCTATCAGCTCGTCCTCCCCCCCCAGAGTAAGTACATACCCTTCAGTCCCTAAAAGATGATCCCCACACCTACAAGTCAGTCCCCTACGCTGCCAGGTCAACCATGTCATCATGCTCTGAACAAAGGAAGTTTGAGTCTACCCATTTTTTGACCCAGTTATTTCCCATCCCCACAACTATGTCAGTCCTACCAGCAGTACTACATCACTTCAGTTCTACACCTCGAGCTCCTATTAAGGAAACATCATTGCCTTGTTAGTTGCTGGTCTCCCTCTGTCGACGACAACCACATTGATTCCAGAGGATAGGCCTAGAGGTCCCTGTGTCTTGGACTCATTACCATTTATAATGAGTGCCTACAAATCATTTCGAGAGGAATCCTCAGTGCCTCTCCGAATGGTTGTTTCTCACATGCTCGACTTCAACACCTTGATCGCATCGTTGAGACTCGCACAGGGTATTGGTCCGTTCAGTTATTAGTCGAAGACCCCGGATACCACCTGACTCCTCCACATTTGAGAGTCTACCTATGGATACAACTAGTTACATTTTTTCTATAGATATCCGGGTTGCGTATGGCGACAGTATTCCAGATGGCTCACAGTCATTGAGTTCATACAGATGTTGGACACCTTCAGTTTCAGCAGTTCAACGGTTATTCCAGTGTATCAGTTATTGAGATCAGCCATGATCATGAGTATATCCCACAATAATGTCCCCTCTGGACCATTATGATGTACCAGTATATTTCTTTACGTATTAGATCCCCCTTCTTGGGACTAATTGTTTTGTATATGTCTTGATACGAGCATGGGAATGCCCGCCTCGTCCTTTATCAGAGATTATACCTCATTCATATTGAGGCCATGTAATATTTTTTTTGTTTTTGCAGCTTCCAAGGGCCGTGGCTCCAGTCTCCAACCGGTCTCTTCTCTCCCCTAAAACCCCAGAAAAAGACAAATGAACTATGATGTCTATCGGCCATACGATGAGCTCCTGCCCTCACACATCAGGGGGCAATCTGTTAACACCCAAAAAGTGCTCACTAGCTCATTTCCCTATTCACATGACCCATTTATCCACTTTTTCACCATCAGAGCCTCTGAAACCAACAAAAGGTCACCAAAAGACCTTAGTACACCCCTTTTTCCATTAAAAAAGATTATTTTTCCCAAAAAAGCATAAAAAACCCTCAAAAAGGGTCCAAATTCCCAAAAATATTAAAAAGGGAATTAAAATATTATTTTTATTCAAAAAAGGAAAAAGGAGGGAAAAGTACCTAAACCATGTTGGTCAATACCATTTGGTTTCCACAAAACCACAAATGGTATTTCCCACCACCAAAACCTATAAAAAGGTGGTAGGGGCTCCTCATTTCCCATCCTTCCATTATCTCATCCTTATGCTGCTGAAATCTCCCATGAGCACTTTTAGCCATTGAAGCAACCTTGGAGAAAGAGACCTATTGGAGTTTGGAGCTACTCATCTTGGGAGTTGCTCAACATCAACCTTCACCATTGGAGGTAATATCGCAAGCACTTGCTTGCCCCCCCACTTTTCAAATACAAAAATTATTTCTTATGTTTCTTGTTCTTGATTTTTGAAAGATTTAAATTATTTGCTTAGATTCTTGCTTAGATCCATGAAAAGTATTGTTTATTTAGTTTATTGTTTTTATTTCTATTGAAACTGCTACTACTAGTTAGTAGGTGCCCATAGCACTAAGCTTGGTTGCAAAACCGAGCCAACAGTTTTTGGCGACTCCGCTTTGGTTTGAACTTTAGATCTCTAGCTTTGCCATTAAATCTTAGTTTTTATGAGTTTTTAACCATTAGATCCATAGATCTGCCATCTTAGACAGCAGATCCATTGCTGTTCTGAGATTTGGCCCCAAAAAACAGCCCTAAATTTTAAATTTTCGAGTTCGTTTCTCGTTTTCCGTGCACGGCTTCCGCCTCGCGGCTTTTTGCCAGACAGTCGCGCGGTCCATCGCGACTTTTCTGCATTTTTCCGCGCGGTCCATCGCGGCCTTTTTCCAGACAGTCGCGCGGTCCATCGCGACTTTTCTGTGTTTTTCCGCGCTGCACACCGCGGCTTCGCGGCCTTTTTCCGCGCTGTCCATCGCGACTGTGCGCCCAAAACCTGCGCGGTCCATCGCGACTGTGCGCCCAAAACCTGCGCGGTCCATCGCGACTGTGCGTCCAAAACCCGCGCGGTCCATCGCGACTGTTCGGCCAAAACCCGCGCGGCCCATCGCGGCTGTTCGTCCAAAACCCGCGCGGCTGAATTTTTTCATTCGGCCATCCCGATTTTGAAAAACATTTTTTACAGTATCAAATTCTGCATCTTTTCCAGATTTAGAAAAAAATTTTACTATTTAAAAGTGCATACATAGAAATCTTTTTAAAAATTTTCAAGAAAGTGAAAGAAAGATTCATTTTGCATTCTTTATCTAGATTCAAATTTTTTCTTGTTTACTTCTTTAGAATCTTGCCCTTAGCAAATTTTAGTGAAACGAAGAAATCCATTTATTTCTTTTAGAAGTTTATTATTTGCTTTCATAAATCCAAAAAATCCATTATTTTTTGAGTTATTTTTGAAAAAACAAATTAATTTCTTTTTAGTGAAAAAAGTCTTAAATATTTGCTCGTTATTTTTCGAAAAGTCCTTTATTTTTTGAAAAATTTCCCTTAAAGCATTTAATTTTTTTTTCAAGTTCAGTTTATAACACCTCACGTGCACTCACACGATCACTTAATTGAACTAAGACTTAAAACTTACCCTAATTTGAACACACTCTTAACCCCACTTGGGGAACACGAAAAGAATTCTTGTAGCTAGGTAGTATTGGGGGGATAGGTGTTCCAATAACACCCCTCAGTTCATACATCTGAGACATAGAAGTTGTCCAATTAGGGAGCTAAAATCTCTTAGTACTTTTTGGCGCGGTCACAACCGGTTTGTGGGAAGGCCTCTCCCCTAGGAGGGTTGAAGTCGCGAGGATGGTTCCGGAAGCCTGAGTGGGATACCGAAACCCATTCAGTAACCGAAGGGCTACCATTCGCAGTTCTCGGGATATCCCTGTATTGGGATATTGCGATCAAAGGACCAAACGGCAGATTTACCTTTTCTCGACGCGTCATGAACGGAGTATCCTAGTAGCCTGTCTTTTAGGATTGATTACCCGGTGTCCCTCCCGGTAGGGGGATATCTAGCCGTTGTCTCTACATTCATATTGTCTGACTTGGATTTCATCACCTTGCAGGGGATATCGTCTGTTTGAGTCACAATACTTTTAGATTAGGTGTTTGCATGATCTTTACCACCTTTTGAGTCTAGTTACACCTATTTTTTCTAGGAGCCGCTTGCATGTTGGTATTCTGACCGGTTGTTGCATTCCTCCACTTATTGTAGCATAGCTGCTAGAATAAGTGCATTTTTTGAGGATTGATTTTTTGGCCTGTGAGCCTTCTTTTTTCACTCCCCTTTTTTGCACCCTTGGTTGCATTAGGGTTTTGAGTCTTTTACATATATATCACCACCTGATACTTAAAACAATTTTTTAAATAAAAAACATATTCTCACCATTGAGAATTCTAGACATTCTCGTCGTCTACGGGGCGAACTCCCAGAGTTTAGTCCACTTGGCTCTCCACGTCACGGACGCAGAGCATTATCCCTTGATTCGACACATCTTCGATCATCTAGACGGTCATCCGATTCTGACATACCCCACTTCACCTTTGATTTGGAGGTAGAATCCGAAAACCCCACAGAGTTACCACCAACCACAATTATGTCTGGAACACCAGTTGATCCACTATATACATTAACCATAGGTCAGACATCCGCAGACCCTTCTGCGGTAGTACCATCAACGGCAACAGCCACCCCCTTGGGTATGCCCAATATGGGTAACACTCCACATTCAGGAATGCCTAACACAGGACCACCACCTGTCATGGGCATGCCCAACATGGGGGTCATACCCCCTTCGGTTTCCACAAACCCTATCCCAGGAATCCCTAGTGCGATTCCTAACCCAAATGTAACTCCTGTTGCACTTGGGAGTGCTATCCCAGGAATCCCTAGTGCGATTCCTAACCCAAGTGTAACCCATGTTGCACTCGGTAGTGCTATACCAGGAATCCCTAGTGCGATTCCTCACCCAAGTGTAACCCAAGTTGCACTTGGGAGTGCTAACCCATATCAGGCCACACCTTTTGGAGGGCACATACCCTCCATACCTAGCATACCTATAGGCGCTACTGGACCCCTACACCATACCACAATGGCTAGGCAGGTCCCGGTTCCGGTCACCACATCCGCTAGTCTACCATACATGGCAAGTCTCAACCTGCCAGACTTAGCTAGGCTCACAAATGACCCCATCAGGCATGATCCTGCTTGGCCCCATATGCCCACTAAGCTTCCCTCTGACATCCCTAAGTTTGAGGGAAAGGCCGGAGAAGACCCCCAGAACCACATCATGTCCTTCCATTTATGGTGTTCCTCCAACTCCATAGTGGACGACTCTGTCTGCCTCCGTTTATTACAGCGCACCTTCACTGGCTCTGCATCCAAATGGTATATCGAGCAACCCCATGGGACGCATTCCACATTTACCTCCCTTGCCTCGACCTTCCTGCAGTTCTTTCAGCTACCAGTCCGCTATGATGCGGGCGTCGAGATCCTACTGTCTTGCAGACAAAACACGGCCACGCATATCACTGACCATATTCATGATTGGCGGCGGCGCCGAAGCCTATGCAAGATCAAATTAGACGACCGAATCTTTTTAGACTGGTTCCTTAAATCCCTCCTTCCTCTCATTGCGAAGGATGTAGCATCTGAAAGACCCCAGTCTGAGGAGGAGGCCATCCTTAAGGCCCAACAGTTTGATCTTATCTATGCCCAATCAGGTTACCTATACACCATCATACCTGACGCACCACGAGGTGACTCCGCACGCGGTGACACACCGGGGGCATCACATGCCGCTGATGGCATTATTGGCCAAATTACACCGCAAGCCAAACCTTTCAGTATGGTGAGCACCATGCCCGCCCCAGACCTTTCTAGGGCTACATCCAGTTCCGGAGTGACAACTTCTTATGCTCCAACAAACCAGACCCATCATGTTCATGGACCCTCTTGTCCACAACATTGTTATGGCCAAGCGCCATTAGCATATGTACCTCCTACATACTATGCTCAACCTACGGTACAGAACCCCATGCAGTTTCCACAACAGCCCATGCATTACCCACAACCGGTTGCACCGGCTAACCTCACACCTCCACCATCTCAGGGGTACCAACAACCCCAACAGGCAACTGGACCACCTCCAGCTCCACCTGCATACTATCCACCGCAACCTGCTCCCGCACCTGCGGCTCCTCAGAATCCCCCCAATGCTCAAGGGCATGTCTACGCACAACAACATCAGCCCCAATACCAAAACAACCAACGCAACCAAGGTGCGCAACAGAACCGTGGTAGAGGTCATAACCATGGTAATAACCAACAACATCAGCAAGATCCTCCACCTCCCAATCCTCCGCAAAATAACAATGCTGCTCCTCCCAACCGCAATCCGGATCGGAATCCTAAGCAGCCTAGAAATAATAACCTCAGAACAAACCACCCTTGTTCTATTTGCAGGGTCTATGGTCATTACACGCATTCTTGCCCACATTTGGAGCGAGCTCGGCAACTCTGGACCAACGATGCCCATCGTCAAGGGCAAGCAGTTCCTCAGCCACCACCCAACTCTCCACCACCTCAACATCAACCCTTGGTGCTGCAAAACCCCTTTCTAAACCAGGGTGTAGTGAACACTCAGCCGTTAGCCCCACCTCAGGGCAACGTGCCACCACAACAGATCACTTATGCAGCCCTTGATCAACCCATGTTCGATTTAGGTACTCCCCATTTGTTGATGATGTCGACTGCCGATGCCAACCTCCAAACCCGAAGGAACCAATATGGCTCCACTTCTGAAGCCCCTCCCACCGACAAAAACACTAACGTTAATCCCACAGATCAAACGTTACGTATACCTCCGGCTCCACTTGATGGTGCTTCTAAAGCACCTCACTTCCCACTTCGTCGCATCAACAGTAATCCCAATGCTCGCGCTGCGTCGAATTACAACATCGTAGACGACTTAGCCCAGTCTCCTGCAGCCATGTCTGCTTTAGAGGTTTTGAAGAACTGTCCTTCGCAGCGCAAAACTTTGCTCTCTGCCATCGGCGCCATAGACCCCAATGATTCACAGCTGATTGCATTCGATTTAGACCAGTCTGAACCACGCCTGCCTTCCTCTTTAGCATTCCAAGTTTCCGTTTCTGTTCGGAATCTTGTTATCCATCGGTGCATTATTGATGAAGGGGCCTCTACATGCATCATGTCCACTTTCGTTTGGCAAAACTTGGGATCCCCTACTCTCCAACAGTCCACCACTGCATTACGAGCCTATGACGGCCGTTCAGCACAACCCCAAGGTCTATTAGCTAATGTCCCCGTCCAGCTGGCGGGTAAAACCGTCCTCATTGACATTGAGGTCATCAATGCCCAACTAGACTATAACCTTTTACTTGGTCGCAACTACATGTATGCCATGCGGGCTGTTGCCTCATCCGTATTTCGCACCATGCAGTTCCCCCATGAGGGACGCGTGGTCAAGGTCGACCAACTCACCTATTACGATCCCAAAGCCCCCGCCACACCTGAAAATGTTCTCCCCATGGTTGAACAACCTATTTGTGGTGCAACTACCTCATTCATTTCCTCAGTAGGACCCGGACTTTACTCCGAGGCACCGATGACCTCTACATTCCAGGCCATTCCACCACCGTCACCGGAGACCCAGGTCGCTAACCTCTGCACTCTTTCACAAACACCCGGTAATCAACCCTCCTTGTTACCCAAACCACCATTAGTCCCTAGTCACATTGGGGTTACACCCATCCACACAATCCCCTTTCTATTTCCTCCTCCGGGTGTAGTGAGCGCCCCGGTTATGGCTACCCTTAGTCTCCCCGGGTTAACATTGGGATTACCCGTGTGGTATATTACGCCTCCCGTTCCTCCACCGACACCAAATGTCATCCTGCAACCGGTGCAACCCATTGTTACTTCTACCCAACCACCTCCCGGTATCACGACTCCTTCGTCGTCGACGAATCCCCCTCCATTCGTCAGGCCCACTGGGGGCAGAGGCCCACAACCATACACTGCGGTTCCCCCACCCAAGGCAGTTAAACCTCCCTCCGTATTTCGTGCTCCTCCAAAATGCTCACTATGTGATGAGTTAGGCCATCCAACCCATCAGTGCCCACAGTTACCTGCATTGCAGGAACACATGCAAATGCTGGACGACGACCCCAACATCCCGGTGGTCAAGCTCGATCCAAACCCCATGCCTCGTGATAAATCACTGCGTACCAACCACCCATGTGCGATATGCGGTATTTACGGCCACTACTCCCACAACTGTCCTGACATCCCAGACTACAGAGCAGCTCTCTACGAGATGAACAATTTGGACCTAGAGACGGCACCCTCTACTATCGAGGAGATCTACCCTCCCGCATCATCCTCATCCGGAGAGATTAACACCATCTATATGATCTCTTCGACTACCACTACCTCATCACTCGATTTGACCACTCAAAGGTCCCGCAATGATGAAGAGGTTCTCGAGACTCCTACTACCTTTGATTATCCCGGGGAAGACATGCACCATCGTCCATACTTCCTCCTGGAAGAGACTTCATCCACCACCGCTACCCAATCCGCGGTTGAGTCCAAGGATTTCCTTCCTACTAAAATCGACTGGTTAACGGATCCCATGGCCGATATTTCTCCCGTCATCCACATTGACATCTCTGACCCACTTGGTGCCCTTCATACCATCACATTAGGAACCTCCCACAGTGAGCATGAGATCGGAGAATACCAACAACTGTTCCAAGAATTCACTGATGTCTTTACTTGGTCAGATACCGAAATGCCTGGCCTTGACCCCTCCATTTATATGATCTCCACTGGATACCCCTCTGTCCGGTCGGCCCCTTCCATTGATCCCTTTGACAGACAGGTTGAACCCTTTCAAATCGACCAGGAAACCCCATGTCCACAACATGGGGGCAGGCCCAAAACCTTGCCTACTCATCATCATCGTGATCCTCGTCGGAGATACTGGGGGCATCCACCCCACAAAGGGAATCCCCCATCATCATATCATCACTTCAGTATGCCACCACGACCCACAGCCTCATGGTATAACACCCCGCCAGCAGTTGCTCAATGCCCTATTGATCTCTCTCTGAGACAACATCTCCACCACATTGACACCTCTGAGTTAGGGGGCATAATAGATTACCTCGACCCCGGGATAGGGGGCATGATCAATCATTTTGAACCTTCCCCATCATCTCTATCTCAACACCTCAATGAGCCCATCGTTCAAACCAACACATATGTGATCCACAATCACAAACCCCATGCACATAGCATGGGGGCAGGTCATTAACCCTGCTCACTTTTTCATATTCGTGATCTCAACCATTTTTGAGGTCATGTGTCACTTGTATATTTCAGTTGATTTGATACACCTAGTATTTTTCCCCCACGGGTCATCATTTCTCCCCACCACTGCATCCTTCGCTTGGTGGGATCACCTTTATTTGTAGCCATTTTTTAACCTAGTTCTTTCCTTTAACCATTCCGGAGTCCTTATGACCTCCGTTTTTCGCACCATTTGCACTGCCGGATTCATATTTCCGTGCCCGTGATGATGCTTGAGATCATTTCTCGCTCTCACCTTTAGATTTTCTGGGCATCTTTTCCACGCCCCCTCGTCACCTCGGTTTGCGTGCCACATCGGCCGTTCACCGTTTTCGATGTATCTTATATCGCCGGATTCAGTTTTCCGCGCTCGTGATGATGCTTGAGACCATTTCTCGCTCTCACCTTTAGATTTTCCGGGCATTTTTTCCACGCCCCCTCGTCGCCTCGGTTTGCGTGCCACATCGGCCGTTCTCCGTTTTCGATGTGTCTTATATCGCCGGATTCAGTTTTCCGCGCTCTTGATGATGCTAGAGATCATTTCTCGCCCTCACCTTTAGATTTTCTGGGCATTTTTTCCACGCCCCCTCGTCACCTCGGTTTGCGTGCCACATCGGCCGTTCTCCGTTTTCGACAATCCTTATGTCACCGGATCCAGTTTTCCAAACAGATGACGATGCTTGAGACCTTTTCTCTCCCTCATCAATCCATTTTTGTTCGGTATAATTTTATCCCTTTTTCGGGCCGAGCAACCCCTCTTACGAAAAAGGCACTTAGGGAGTTTCTGTTAAGCTCTTTTCTGACTCCTAAAACAATGAAAAGATCGCCGAGCAATCTTGCTTCCTTTCATGCTCGCTAAACGTATCTGAAAGGGCGTCTACCTGGTATAAGTTTACCCCTTTTCCGGACCTCGTAGACTAATTACGAAAAAGGTATACTCTAGTCACATCGGCTAGAAGAGTTCTCCATCCGCATCATTTTATGCTTTTTCGGGCCTTGGAGACTAAACTTACGAAAAAGAAACACCAATAGAGTCCACTTACCGTTTTCAGACTCTCTAAACATGAAAGCAACCATGAGCATGCGCCGTCCTGGGCTCACAAAATCCACAGGACCGTACCATTTCAGAGCATACTTTTATCCCTTCTTGGAGCTCATTAAAACCACGAAGAAGGAATCAATGGTGCCTCTTGGCGCTACAACACATCACGTCTACTCACATAGCAGCTTCCCCATTTTGGTCGCCTTTGTTCAGAGTATTCTGCAGTATGTCACTTTGACATTTCCTCGACGGCACCTATCAGCTCGTCCTCCCCCCCCAGAGTAAGTACATACCCTTCAGTCCCTAAAAGATGATCCCCACACCTACAAGTCAGTCCCCTACGCTGCCAGGTCAACCATGTCATCATGCTCTGAACAAAGGAAGTTTGAGTCTACCCATTTTTTGACCCAGTTATTTCCCATCCCCACAACTATGTCAGTCCTACCAGCAGTACTACATCACTTCAGTTCTACACCTCGAGCTCCTATTAAGGAAACATCATTGCCTTGTTAGTTGCTGGTCTCCCTCTGTCGACGACAACCACATTGATTCCAGAGGATAGGCCTAGAGGTCCCTGTGTCTTGGACTCATTACCATTTATAATGAGTGCCTACAAATCATTTCGAGAGGAATCCTCAGTGCCTCTCCGAATGGTTGTTTCTCACATGCTCGACTTCAACACCTTGATCGCATCGTTGAGACTCGCACAGGGTATTGGTCCGTTCAGTTATTAGTCGAAGACCCCGGATACCACCTGACTCCTCCACATTTGAGAGTCTACCTATGGATACAACTAGTTACATTTTTTCTATAGATATCCGGGTTGCGTATGGCGACAGTATTCCAGATGGCTCACAGTCATTGAGTTCATACAGATGTTGGACACCTTCAGTTTCAGCAGTTCAACGGTTATTCCAGTGTATCAGTTATTGAGATCAGCCATGATCATGAGTATATCCCACAATAATGTCCCCTCTGGACCATTATGATGTACCAGTATATTTCTTTACGTATTAGATCCCCCTTCTTGGGACTAATTGTTTTGTATATGTCTTGATACGAGCATGGGAATGCCCGCCTCGTCCTTTATCAGAGATTATACCTCATTCATATTGAGGCCATGTAATATTTTTTTTGTTTTTGCAGCTTCCAAGGGCCGTGGCTCCAGTCTCCAACCGGTCTCTTCTCTCCCCTAAAACCCCAGAAAAAGACAAATGAACTATGATGTCTATCGGCCATACGATGAGCTCCTGCCCTCACACATCAGGGGGCAATCTGTTAACACCCAAAAAGTGCTCACTAGCTCATTTCCCTATTCACATGACCCATTTATCCACTTTTTCACCATCAGAGCCTCTGAAACCAACAAAAGGTCACCAAAAGACCTTAGTACACCCCTTTTTCCATTAAAAAAGATTATTTTTCCCAAAAAAGCATAAAAAACCCTCAAAAAGGGTCCAAATTCCCAAAAATATTAAAAAGGGAATTAAAATATTATTTTTATTCAAAAAAGGAAAAAGGAGGGAAAAGTACCTAAACCATGTTGGTCAATACCATTTGGTTTCCACAAAACCACAAATGGTATTTCCCACCACCAAAACCTATAAAAAGGTGGTAGGGGCTCCTCATTTCCCATCCTTCCATTATCTCATCCTTATGCTGCTGAAATCTCCCATGAGCACTTTTAGCCATTGAAGCAACCTTGGAGAAAGAGACCTATTGGAGTTTGGAGCTACTCATCTTGGGAGTTGCTCAACATCAACCTTCACCATTGGAGGTAATATCGCAAGCACTTGCTTGCCCCCCCACTTTTCAAATACAAAAATTATTTCTTATGTTTCTTGTTCTTGATTTTTGAAAGATTTAAATTATTTGCTTAGATTCTTGCTTAGATCCATGAAAAGTATTGTTTATTTAGTTTATTGTTTTTATTTCTATTGAAACTGCTACTACTAGTTAGTAGGTGCCCATAGCACTAAGCTTGGTTGCAAAACCGAGCCAACAAATGTGGAAGCAAACGCTGAGTTTTTAAAGCTTGTCATTTATAAACACTTATTCTCTCATGTTGACATGTCCAAAAGTTATTCATCTAACAAGTTAAATGATGGTCTCTATGGGATAGGCTATTATGAATCTTTAGGAAATGTGAACTTAAAGAGATTCTTACTATTTTTCTATTGGAAAGCTAGCGACTGCTAGCTTTCCTTGTAGCATAAGCATCTGTGCAGTCGCTAGAAGAAAAATTCTTATGCTACAAGTAAAGCTAGCAGTCGCTGGCATTCCTTGATCTTTTGTTATGTGTTTATTTCAAAATAGAGCACATGGCACAAGCTCAACGTATAAGCTAGCAACCACCAATCACCATGGAGAAGATTTTTCTATTGGAAAGCTAGCGACTGCTATCTTTCTTTCTAGCATAAGTATGTGTTATTATCCTAGAAGGAAATGCTTATGCTAGAAGGAAAGCTAGCAGTCGCTAGCTTTCCTTGATCTTGTGCCATGTGCTTATTTGAAAATAGAGTACATGATACAAGTTCAAAGTATAAGCTAGCAACCACCAATCACCATGCCCAGGGTTTTTCTATTGGAAAGCTAGCGACTTCTAGCTTTCTTTCTAGCATAAGCATGTGTGTCATGTAAAAAGGAAATGCATTTGCTAGAAGGAAAGATAGCATTCGTTAAAAATAGAGTACATGGCACAAGCTCAAGGTATAAGCTAACAACCACCAATCACCATGGACAGGGTTTTTGTATTTGAAAGCTAGCAACTGTTAGCTTTCCTTCTTGCATAAGCATGTGTGTTTATGATAGAAGGAAATTCTTATGCTACAAGGAAAGCTAGCAGTCGCCAGCTTTCTTTGATATGTTGCCATGTTCTTATTTCAAAATAGAGCACATGGCACAAGATCAAAGTATAATCTAGCAACCACCAATCACCATGGACAGGATTTTTCTATTGGAAAGCTAGCGACTGCTAGCTTTCCTTCTAGCATAAGTATGTGTTATTATCCTAGAAGGAAATGCTTATGCTAGGAGGAAAGCTAGCAGTCGCTAGCTTTCCTTGATCTTGTCCCATGTGTTTATTTCAAAATAGAGCACATGGCGCAAGCTGAAGGTATAAGCTAGCAACCACCAATCACCATGGACAGTGTTATCAATTGGAAAGCTAACGACTGCTAGCTTTCCTTCATGGCTAGATTTTTTCTATTAGAAAGCTAGCAATTGTTATATTTCCTTCTAGCATAAGCACATGTGTGCTTATGCTATAAGGAAATGCTTATGCTAGAAAGAAAGCTAGCAGTCGCTAGCTTTCCTTTATCTTGTGCCATGTGCTTCTTTCAAAATAGAGCACATGGCACAAGCTCCAGGTATAAGCTAGCAACCACCAATCACCATGGCTAGGGTTTTTCTTTTGGAAAGCTATCGACTAACAACTTTCCTTCTAGCATAAGAATGTTTGGTTATGCCAAAAGGAAATGCTTATGCTAGCTTTCCTTGATCTTGTTCCGTGTTCTTCTTTCAAAATAGAGCACATGGCACAAGATCAATGTATAACCTATCAACCACCAATCACCATGCCCAGGGTTTTTTTATTGGAAAGCTAGCGATTGCTAGCTTTCCAATAACATAAGCATGCATGCTTATTCTATGTAATGGGAAGTTTTATTATGAGGTGAATGTGGAAGAAGACGCTGAGTTTTTAAAGCTTGTCATTTATAAACACTTATTCTCTCATGTTGACATGTCCAAAAGTTATTCATCGAACGAGTTAAATGATGGTCTCTATGGGATAGGATATTATGAATATTTAGGAAACGTGAACTTAAAGAGTTTCTTATTATTTTTCTACTGGAAAGCTAGTGACTGCTAGCTTTCCTTGTAGCATAAGCATGTGTGCAGTCGCTAGAAGAAAAATTCTTATGCTACAAGTAAATCTAGTAGTCGCTAGATTTCCTTGATCTTTTGTTATGTGTTTATTTCAAAATAGAGCACATGGCACAAGCTCAAGGTATAAGCTAGCAACCACCAATCACCATCGACAAGATTTTTCTATTGGAAAGCTAGCGACTGCTAGCTTTCTTTCTAGCATAAGTATGTGTTATAATCCTAGAAGGAAATGCTTATGCTAGAAGGAAAGCTAGCAGTCGCTAGCTTTCCTTGATATTGTGCCATGTGCTTATTTGAAAATAGAGTACATGATACAAGTTCAAAGTATAAGCTAGCAACCACCAATCACCATGCGTCACCATGCCCAGGGTTTTTCTATTGGAAAGCTAGCGACTGCTAGCTTTCCTTCTAACATAAGCATGTGTGTCATGCTAAAAGGAAATGCATTTGCTAGAAGGAAAGGTAGCACTCATTAAAAATAGAGTACATGGCCCATGCTCAAGGTATAAGCTAACAACCACCAATCACCAGGGTTTATGTATTGGAAAGCTAGCGACTGTGAGCTTTCCTTCTTGCATAAGCATGTGTGTTTATGATAGAAGGAAATTCTTATGCTACAAGGAAAGCTAGCAGTCGTTAGCTTTCTTTGATCTGTTGCCATGTTCTTATTTCAAAATAGAGCACATGGCACAAGCTCAAAGTATAATCTAGCAACCACAAATCACCATGGACCGGATTTTTCTATTGGAAAGCTAGCGACTGCTAGCTTTCCTTCTAGCATAAGTATGTGTTATTATCCTAGAAGGAAATGCTTATGCTAGGAGGAAAGCTAGCATTCGCTAGCTTTCCTTGATCTTGTGCCACGTGTTTATTTACAAATAGAGAACATGGCTCAAGCTGAAGGTATAAGCTAGCAACCACCAATCACCATGGACAGTGTTATCAATTGGAAAGCTAACGACTACTAGCTTTCCTTCATGGCTAGAGTTTTTCTATTAGAAAGCTAGCAATTGTTATCTTTCCTTCTAGCATAAGCACATGTGTGCTTATGCTAGAAGGAAATGCTTATGCTAGAAAGAAAGCTAACAGTCGCTAGCTTTCCTTTATCTTGTGCCATGTGCTTCTTTCAAAATAGAGCACATGGCACAAGCTCAAGGTATAAGCTAGCAACCACCAATCACCATGGCTAGGGTTTTTCTATTGGGAAGCTAGCGACTGATAACTTTCCTTCTAGCATAAGAATGTGTGGTTATGCCAGAAGGAAATGCTTATGCTAGCTTTTCTTGATCTTGTTTCGTGTTCTTCTTTCAAAATGGAGCACATGGCACAAGATCAACGTATAACCTATCAACCACCAATCACCATGCCCAGGGTATTTTTATTGGAAAGCTAGCGATTGCTAGCTTTCCAATAACATAAGCATGTGTGCTTGTTCTATGTAAATTTATGAGGTGAATGTGGAAGAAGACGCTGAGTTTTTAAAGCTTGTCATTTATAAACACTTGTTCTCTCATGTTGGCATGTCCAAAAGTTATTCATCTAACAAGTTAAATGATGGTCTCTATGGGATAGGCTATTATGAATCTTTAGGAAATGTGAAATTGAAGAGATTCTTATTATTTTTCTATTGGAAAGCTAGCGACTGCTAGCTTTCCTTGTAGCATAAGCATGTGTGCAGTCGCTAGAAGAAAAATTCTTATGCTACAAGTAAAGCTAGCAGTCGCTGGCTTTCCTTGATCTTTTGTCATGTGTTTATTTCAAAATAGAGCACATGGCACAAGCTCAAGGTATAAGCTAGCAACCACCAATCACCATGGACAATATTTTTCTATTGGAAAGCTAGCGACTGCTAGCTTTCTTTCTACCATAAGAATGTGTTATTATCCTAGAAGGAAATGCTTATGCTAGAAGGAAAGCTAGCAGTCGCTAGCTTTCCTTGATCTTGTGCCATGTGCTTATTTGAAAATAGAGTACATGATACAAGTTCAATGTATAAGCTAGCAACCACCAATCACCAAGCCCAGGGTTTTTCTATTGGAAAGCTAGCGACTGCTAGCTTTCCTTCTAACATAAGCATGTGTGTCATGTTAAAAGGAAATGCATTTGCTAGAAGGAAAGGTAGCATTCGTTAAAAATAGAGTACATTGGACAAGCTCAAGGTATAAGCTAACAACCACCAATCACCATGGAGAGGGTTTTTGTATTGGAAAGCTAGCGACTGTTCGCTTTCCTTCTTGCATAAGCATGTGTGTTTATGATAGAAGGAAATTCTTATGCTACAAGGAAAGCTAGCAGTCGCTAGCTTTCTTTGATCTGTTGCCATGTTCTTATTTCAAAATAGAGCACATGGCACAAGCTCAAAGTATAATCTAGCAACCACCAATCACCATGGACAGGATGTTTCTATTGGAAAGCTAGCGACTGCTAGCTTTCCTTCTAGCATAAGTATGTGTTATTATCCTAGAAGGAAATGCTTATGCTAGGAGGAAAGCTAGCAGTTGCTAGCTTTCCTTGATCTTGTGCCATGTGTTTATTTAAAAATAGAGCACATGGCGCAAACTGAAGGTATAAGCTAGCAACCACCAATCACCATGGACAATGTTATCAATTGGAAAGCTAACGACTGCTAGCTTTCCTTCATGGCTAGAGTTTTTCTATTAGAAAGCTAGTAATTGTTATCTTTCCTTCTAGCATAAGCACATGTGTGCTTATGCTAGAAGGAAATGCTTATGCTAGACAGAAAGCTAGCAGTCGCTAGCTTTCCTTTATCTTGTGACATGTGCTTCATTCAAAATAGAGCACATGGCACAAGATCAATGTATAAGCTAGCAACCACCAATCACCATGGCTAGGGTTTTTCTATTGGAAAGCTAGCGACTGATAACTTTCTTTCTAGCATAAGAATGTGTGGTTATGCCAGAAAGAAATGCTTATGCTATCTTTTTTTGATCTTGTTCTGTGTTCTTCTTTCAAAATAGAGCACATGGCACAAGATCAACGTATAACCTATCAACCACCAATCACCATGCCCAAGGTTTTTTTATTGGAAAGCTAGCGATTGCTAGATTTCCAATAACATAAGCATGTGTGCTTATTCTATGTAATGGGAAGCTTTATTATGAGGTGAATGTGGAAGAAGACGCTGAGTTTTTAAAGTTTGTCATTTATAAACACTTATTCTCTCATGTTGACATGTCCAAAAGTTATTCATCTAACAAGTTAAATGATGGTCTCTATTGGATAGGCTATTATGAATCTTTAGGAAATGTGAACTTAAAGAGATTCTTATTATTTTTCTATTGGAAAGCTAGCGACTGCTAGCTTTCCTTTTAGCATAAGCATGTGTGCAATTGCTAGAAGAAAAATTCTTATGCTACAAGTAAAGCTAGCAGTCGCTGGATTTCCTTGATCTTTTGTCATGTGCTTATTTCAAAATAGAGCACATGGCACAAGCTCAAGGTATAAGCTAGCAACCACCAATCACCATGGACAAGATTTTTCTATTGGAAATCTAGCGACTGCTAGCTTTCTTTCTAGCATAAGTATGTGTTATTATCCTAGAAGGAAATGCTTATGTTAGAAGGAAAGCTAGCAGTCGCTAGCTTTCCTTGATCTTGTGCCATGTGCTTATTTGAAAATAGAGTACATGATACAAGTTCAAAGTATAAGCTAGAAACCACCAATCACCATGCCCAGGGTTTTTCTATTGGAAAGCTAGCGACTGCTAGCTTTCTTTCTAACATAAGCATGTGTGTCGTGCTAAAAGGAAATGCATTTGCTAGAAGGAAAGGTAGCATTCGTTAAAAATAGAGTACATGGCACAAGCTCAAGGTATAAGCTAACAACCACCAATCACCATGGACAGGGTTTTTGTATTGGAAAGCTAGCGACTGTTAGCTTTCCTTCTTGCATAAGCATGTGTGTTTATGATAGAAGGAAATTCTTATGCTACAAGGAAAGCTAGCAGTCGCCAACTCTCTTTTATGTGTTGCCATGTTCTTATTTCAAAATGGAGCACATGACACAAGCTCAAAGTATAATCTAGCAACCACCAATCACCATGGACAGGATTTTTCTATTGGAAAGCTAGCGCTAGCTTTCCTTCTAGCATAAGTATGTGTTATTATCCTAGAAGGAAATGCTTATGGTAGGAGGAAAGCTAGCAGTCGCTATCTTTCCTTGATCTTGTGCCATGTGTTTATTTCAAAATAGAGCACATAGCGCAAGTTGAAGGTATAAGCTAGCAACCGCCAATAGCCATGGACAGTGTTATCAATTGGAAAGCTAACGAATGCTAGCTTTCCTTCATGGCTAGAGTTTTTCTATTAGAAAGCTAGCAATTGTTATCTTTCCTTCTAGCATAAGCACATGTGTGCTTATGCTTATGCTAGAAGGAAATGCTTATGCTAGAAAGAAAGCTAGCAGTCGCTAGCTTTCCTTTATATTGTGCCTTGTGCTTCTTTCAAAATAGAGCACATGGCACAAGATCAAGGTATAAGCTAGCAACCACCAATCACCATGGCTAGGGTTTTTCTATTTGAAAGCTAGCGACTGATAATTTTTCTTCTAGCATAAGAATGTGTGGTTATGCCAGAAGGAAATGCTAATGCTAGCTTTCCTTGATCCTGTTCCATGTTCTTCTTTCAAAATAGAGCACATGGCACAAGACCAACGTATAACCTATCAACCACCAATCACCATGCCCAGGGATTTTTTATTGGAAAGCTAGTGATTTCTAGCTTTCCAATAACATAAGCATGTGTGCTTATGCTAGAAGGAAATGCTTATTCTAGAAGGAAAGATAGCAGTCGCCAGCTTTCCTTGATCCTGTGCCACGTGCTGATTTCAAAATAGAGTACATGACACAAGCTCTAGGTATAAGCTAGCAACCAACAATCACCATGCCCAAGGTTTTTTTTATTGGAAAGCTAGCGACTACTAGCTTTCCTTCTAGCATAAGCATGTGTGCTTATGCTAGAAGGAAATGCTTATGTTAGAAGGAAAGCGAGCAGTCACTAGCTTTCCTTGATCTTGTGCCATGTGCTTATTTCAAAATAGAGGACATGGCACAAGATTACGGTATAAGTTAGCAAAAACCAATCACCATGGCTAGGGTTTTTCTATTGGAAAGCTAGCGATTGATAACTTTCCTTCTAGCATAAGCATGTGTGCTTATGCTAGAAGGAAATGCTTATGTTAGAAAGAAAGCTAGCAGTTGCTAGCTTTTTTTGATCTTGTGCTATGTGTTTCTTTCAAAACAGAGCACATGGCATAAGCTCAAGGTATAAGCTAGCAACCACCAATCACGATGCCCAGGGTTTATCTATTAGAAAGCTAGCGACTACTAGCTTTCATTCTAGCATAAATATGTGTGCTTATGCTATAAGGAAATGCTTAGGCTAGAACGAAAGCTAGTAGTCGCTATGTATTAGTAGTCGCTAAGCTAGGAGTCGCTTATAATTCAAAAAACTTCTACTATGTATTAGTATACTAATAGTGGCATCAAGTAGCATTGCTTGGGATTTTGTATTACTCTAGTTCCATATAGATGTTATTCTTCACTAATCTACAATATAGGTTTAGATGACACCAAATAACTATTTTCGGGAGTACTTAAAATAGGGATGACTCCAATCAAGGATATTTGAATTTACTTTGAACAATTGATACAAAAAATAAATCTCAGTGAGCCATGATTATACAAACTTGCATGATCAATCATGGTTGGATTCCAACCTACTTAATAACTACCTTCAATACTATTACAAATTCCATGATTATACAAACTTGGATGATCGATCATGGATGGATTCCAACCTACTTAATAACTACCTTCAATACTATTACAAGTTCTTAAGTATGGAAAATTTTTAGACATTTTTACAAGTTTTTCTAAGAATAGTTTTGTGTTTGTATTAAGATTATATACATTGATAACCAATATTGTTTTGATTACGCTTTGTAGCTCCATCATAATTTATATGTAAAGTCCCTTTTGGCGGTGGGGACTAAATGGTGGGTAACAATGTTTAATTTGCACAACAAAATGATGCCATACCCTTTTTAGCTATTACAAGTACATTATTTTTTTGTAGATTGTGTTTTGCCTAAAATATAAGAGCACACTTTACATGGTTTAACCTTAACTACAAATTATAATTCAATTGTGTGTTACAGAATTTGTAGGAGCGACAATGGAAAGTATAATTTTCACAAAAGGGGACTATGTTGACCTCCTGGTTAATGGTCAAGTTATTGGGCTAGGAAAGGTTGAATCTACAGAAGTTGGAACTTATTATGGTGGAGGAAGGGTTGTTGCAGGTTATGTTATGGTTTTGATAATTGATGTCACTCAACCACATTTGATTGTGGAATATGTTGATGAAGGGGACACACATCCATGGAGGACTACAGATTTGAGGCACACCATAGGTAAATCAAATACCAAAGCATGTGTTAAGAATTATTCATAGTTTATTGAATGTTTTTTTGAGAAAATACTAAGTTTGTTATGTTTGGTGTACAGGTGCAAATGTTTGTTCAACATTTTCTATTGGAGACAAAGTAGATCTTTTACAACATGGAGTGAAGGTGGGTGAGGGCTCCATATTCAATACAGAGCTTGGGAATAAGGTTCATGGAAAGATTGTAAAGAAAGGATGCATAGTGGTTAGAATTGAGAAGGTGTTAAAAAATGATGCTCCTTTACCACATCCAACTGGATTTGAGGAAACACTAGGGGGTGCAATAGAATCTTATGAGATTTGGCCAGAAATAGATTTGAAACCTCATTGTGAAGATCAACCCATAAATATTCCACAAGATAGGGCTGCATTCACATGTACAAGGGTTTCTCTTACACATGGATGCACAGGAACAATTATGTGCATTGCCAAAGGAATGATAGTTAATGTCCATGAGGATGACATGGTTGTGGGTGAAACACTAGGTGAAGATAACTTTGGTGTTTTTGTGGAAGAGATACATAAGTATTGTGAAAGATGCAAGATTGGGGATAAGTCTATACATGGATTGGTTAGATGGCCAATACATAAATTGGTGGACAACATAGGTGAGATGTTAAGGGTCAAGACAAAGTACAAAGAGCCACCCATGGAAATGCTGATATGGGATGTTATAGAGGATACAAGTCCTTTATACCAATGGGATGGGGATCTTTATAATAAAAAAGATCAAGATGTCAATGTTCTTAATGCATCGAGGCCATATAAAAAGATTAAACGAGCTATGACAAGAGAAAAAGTTGGAAAACGTCAAACCAAGATAGATAAAGAGAAAGAAGTCCGACTTTTGGCTGCAGATGAATGTTGTAAACAAGATTGTCTTCAACATGTGGATAGGAATGCCATTGCAAATGCTAGAAGGGATATGGAATGCAAAGACAAAAATGGTATCAGGAAATTTGTATTGAATTCACTTGTTTCAAACACTATCATGTCAAAGGGCCATGGCCATGGCCTACCTCCTATTATTAGAAAAGTAAAGGACATGAGATTTGATGGTAATGTTATTTGTAAGAAAGCATGGTACAAGATACATAAGATTCCTCAAAGCACCTTCTATAGCTACCAACATAATTTTGAACAAGGACATATCGAATCCATTCATGGTAACACCAATACATGTAAAGCACATGCACATACTGTGGCGGCCATAGAAATACTGCATAAAATTGTAATGGACAATTCAGATTTTTCGCCAAACCAAACACGTCAAGTCGAAGCAGATGGAACTTCTTCTCCTCTAAGATTGTTGCCTTCGACTTACACACAAAGCTCTTTGTTAAAAGAGATCAATGTGGGTTTGGAAAAGCTCAATTGTCCATTAATATCACAACCAACAATGAGCAAGATTTGGAACACTGATTTTCGAGACGTGGCATTCTCAAAGAACACCAACTTCAGTAAATGTAGTGAATGTATTGTGTTGAAAGCACAAATGAAGTCAGCAACTACAAAAGAGTTTGAAGAAACGGCACGCGCTAGATTGAACAAACATAACAAGATCGTTATGTGCGGAAGACATTGCTACTATGCCCACAGAATCATGTCAGAGAGGTTTCCAAAGGAGTATTTGAGTATTATCCATGATAAAATGGATAAAACAAAGACTTCAATTCCAAGGCTACGCGTCAAATGAAAATCTATTGTAGGAATAAAATTGGGTTTGTCATTGACAGGTATGCTAACACATGGGCATAAGACAGGACGTTTTGGTCATTTCTCCCTACCATTTGTACATATGGGATCACAATTTACCATTACATCACTTGCTAAGTGCTTAAGGGACCTTGAAGAACCACATCTTGATATGTATGGTGATCTTCTTTATGAGAGTGGAAGTTCAAGAAACCCACTTTCAAATGCATTACTTGACACCTCTATTTACTCAAAATGTAGAGTGTACAAGGATGAATTTTTATCTCATGGAAGATTAGAAAATCAAGATATCGATTTTAAACCTCTTCCTCCACATTTATTGTTACAATTGGATAATGCAGCAAGTGATAATAAAAATCGTTATCTTTTCATGTTTCTATCACTTCTCACTGCACTTGGTGTCTTCATCACTATTGAGGTTGGGTTCTTGCTCGTGGGACACACCCATGAAGACATAGACGGGACTTATGGGAGAATGTCTTCCAGCTTGAAAAGTAAAGATATATATTCTCTACCTGAGATGATGGATACATATCGCAAAATTGAAGAAAAAAGAGTGTTTCCACCTAAACTGATTGATAAGGTGTATGAATTCAAAAGCTTCCTTAATGGATACATCAAGGAAGGAAAAAATGCACTAGTTGGACATCTTAATGTTCAGTACTTCCAATTTCTTGTACTCAATGATGTTCTGGTATTAAGGTATAAAGAATCCATAAGAGATGTTGAGTGGTCATAACCAGTTGAGTTATGGAATACAAACGATGAAGGTCGATCTAAACTTCCCATAGGGAAGCCATCTTTCTTACATCCCAAAGAGAATGAAATCTATTTAAAAGAACTAAAAGAAGGAATAACATCATACATAAAAATGTCGAAAGACACAATGGGTGGTGAGGATTTGCCAATTGTTACACCAGAATGGAAAAATAAGGTAGAGTATTGGGAAAGAGTTCTTGATACTTTATATGAAGATTACAATGATCATACAATAGTGGATGCATGTGATTCATATTCTGAGGATTTCTGGCCCAAGACAAGGCAAACTCCAGATGTTGGTCATAATGCGCTTCATGCAATCTCAAATATTATGGATGGGGATTTTGATACTATGACAGGTGAACCCGTGTATGTTGGACCCAAGTGCAATAAGCCAAAGACAACATTCAACCCTATTAATGATGTTGAGAAAGGAAAGATGTTGCTAGTTAGATCAGGAAACGAGGATGAAGGGGAGATGATTTGCATGGCAAAAGCCACCTCAAATATATTTCAAGATGATGAAAGTGATACTCTTCATGTTAAAGTTGATTGATGGAAGCCCCGTTCAAGGAAATACAATGGAAAAGTATTAGAAGAATATTGGGTACCAAATCCTGATGACACAGAGCTTGGATCTATTCCAATTGATACCATAGTTTGGGCATGGATGGCTAAGAAAGAACATTGCAAGAAGGCCAAGATAAATAAACATGGTGTACAAGCTGTCCTTGACCTACTTGAACGAATAACATGAGATTAGGTGGAGATGATTCATGGATGTAATTTTGTTCTTTGGAGGACCAATTAATACATGAAGAAACATTTTTCAATTTTTCTTGTATATTGAATATTCTCTTCAAATTTATTTGAGGAGTTTTATATTATTTGGTACAAATATGAAAATTTTGTTTATATTGCAATGTATTCATGTGACGATACTTCATGCAAATTACATGACACCATGAAATATTAAACTTTCAATGATTTGTTTATATTAACATAACTTCTCCCATAACTTGGATAATCAAGTCCAATAATGCACTTAAAATCAATATCTTCTAGTTTTGGCCTATTAAAACTATATTGGAGTTAATTTGGCATATTAAAACTATATTGGAGTTAATTAGCATTGTTTTCAATGTAATACGTTCAAACACCAAACAATATCTAACATGGAAATTACAAATTCCAATGCTTTGTCTAGATCGACATAACTTCTCACTCCATCAAACTTGGATAATCAAGTTCAATAATACATTTAAAAGCATCATCCTCTAGATACGATCTATTAAAACGATAATGTTGGGCTAGCTAATTCGTATTCTTTTCAATATAATACATTCAAACACTTCATGAATATATATTATAATAAAATAAATTAAACTCTACTACTTTGTTTCTATTCCAATTCATAACAAAATTATTTATTTTGATCATTAAAAAACACGCCTAGACTTATAAAATATTTTCTTTTGACATCTGTAAAATGTTTCCAATAAAAATTACCAATAAAAGTTCATAATAATTTGATTTTGATTGTTAAATGACACACAAATACTTATAAAATATTTTGATTGTTAAATGCACTACCAATAAAAATTCATAATAATTTGATTTTGATTGTTAAATGACACACAAATACTTATAAAAAAAATTGATTGTTAAATGCACTTTTAATAAGTTTAGTGGGTTTTCACTTTTGTATTTGTAAGAAACAAAAATGTATTTCAATGTTTCTATTCTCATTCATTGATTTCAAATGTACCACACTTCTCGATCCATCAAA
This sequence comes from Larix kaempferi, assembly GCA_027924585.1. Lineage (NCBI taxonomy): Eukaryota > Viridiplantae > Streptophyta > Pinopsida > Pinales > Pinaceae > Larix > Larix kaempferi. The sequence goes on from BSBM01001103.1 coordinate 4,444,021, forward strand.
CTTGGTTAATGGAGTCCAGTAAAGCACTTACAAGCAACATATTATAGACTGTCTATAAAAACTTTATTATGGGAATAGCTAATTAATGTTTTTTAATGTAATATGTTCAAACATTTCAAAAATAAATACTGGACATTCAACATATTATAGACTTTGTCTATAAAAACTTTACTATGGGAGTAGCTAGTTAATGCTTTTTCAATGTAATATGTTCAAACATTTCAAAAATAAATACTGGACACTTGCAATAACTAGAATGGGTTTTCCCTCTTTCTTCATGTATTTGAAAAAAAACCAATTGTACTATAAAATTTATCTTCTAATTAATAAATTTTTTTGACCTTAATTGGTATACTTAGACTTTATCCAATACAATATTTTCTCTTGTTGGCTCTAAAATAGTGCCGACCACATATCATAATATATAGTATTGAATAATGAATATTTCTTTAAATGTTAGATGATTATATTTATATTATAAAAAGGAATCTAGGCTTAACCAATCAACATAATCCAAAGTAATAATTGATAGTTAACAATGTCCAAAACATGTAGAAACTTGTGGGCTCATAATAATCCCATAAAATGAAGGGAAAAAGTGAAGTGCCTAAGTACCTATTGTGCTATATACTTGACAAAAATGTCCTAAGGCATACAATAGACAATACATATAAAGGGAAGAAAATAAAATAGAGTATGACCTAATTTTCCATGTTGTTGCTCGTAGATATGTTATTGATTATTTTTCTAGTCAATATTCTAAAGATTATTAGGGGTAGTGTCATCATCCACAAGTACAATATTACAATGACTGATCCAGGTGGATATCGGTGGCAGCCCACCTCTTCCAACTGGCTCAAAACAGTCTTCTAACAATTTTTGTAAATTACTATTTTTAGCAGTTTTTCGGGTCCTGAACTTCCGGAGCCATTTTGAGGCCCTAAACGACAATTTTTGGCGATTTGGGGGACCAAATGGTTGCCAACGACATACATTTGGGCCCGGTCGAAAGTTGTAAATCTCGGTTAGACCTTTCCAATGGGCTACCGAGCGCCCTAAACGGAGATTGTATGCAAAAGTTATGACCCCGGGAAGTTGACTGTTCAACTAACCACCTTGGGGCCGCAAACTTTATGACGGTTCATCTTCTAGGGTTAGGTTTTTTGGATGTTTGGGATTATTTCCCTCATGCTTATGATAAATAGGCCCTTTCGGCCTCTCTTTGTATTCATCTTGGCACGAATGAGCATAGCGGCCACATCTCTTCTCAGAGATAGCTACCACCATTCTACCTATTGTATTTTACAGTCTGTTCTATTTCCGCTATTTAATAGAATATGTGTTTACTGTATCACTGTGTTATTTGCAATATATCTTTGTATATGATTCTGTATATGCTATCTTTTGTTTCGTTCCCACATAAATCCGGATTAGTGGTATCAGAGCGGTCTGCTCTTTGATTGTTTCTCGGTGCATGTCCCCGACGAGGTCAGGATACAGAGAGTTGGGTCTCGAACTAGTTTCACTTGGGGAAGACCACTCTTGCCGCCCCAAACGACCTCCCATGGCAAAAGAAAAGAGAGACGACGGAGCAGTAGATCCTATCAAGTTGTTGCTCGAGGAAGCCCTCGCGCGACAGAGGAACGAGATGATGGATAATTTCGCCCAGATCCTTCAACGCATGCCAACAGCGGCAAATTCACCCTCAACGAGCAGCCATTTCGGAGATACGACTCCCTTCAAGGTACAAGTTAATTTTGATATCCCTTTATTTGAAGGCCAAATCGATGCCGATTCTCTAGATAAATGGTTGAATCTACTAGAAGGGTATTTCTCTGTCCACCAATTTTCCGACAGGGAAAAGATCATCTTTGCGCTCCTTAAGGCCGTCCCCCATGTCAAAAATTGGTGGGAAACTTATTGTGAGCAAAACTCATCAGACGAGTCTGGATTGTTTGAATATTCCAATCCCACTTGGGCCTCTTTCATAGATGCCGTCAAGGAACAATACTACCCTATTGGAAATTATGATGACCAGTACACAAAATGGACCATTCTGCATCAAGAGAGGGACCAAACGGTGTCGGAGTACACCAACAAATTCCATACCTTGCGCACAAAGCTAGGTATCAAGGACTCCGAGCGGCACCTAGTACTGAAATATCGCAGTGGCCTACATCGGTACATCCGAACAGAGATGGATTTCCTGGAAATCTCTTCACTCGGATCCGCCTATCGATATGCTGTCAAAATTGAGCAGAAATTTCAGCAAAAGAACAAGCGTGACTTCGGACCTGCGCAGAAGCAGGGCAAGGGAAACTCTGGCTCGCAGAACACAGGGCAGGAAAAGGACAACCAGTCCCAACCACAAGCGAAGAAGGGCAAAGAAAAGACAAAGAAGGACACCGGGAAGTGGTGCGAGTTCCACAAAATCCCCTGGCACAACACTGATGAATGTCGCTCAAAACAGTCATTGGTGGCTGAGATCAAAGCTTCAGAATCAGATCCCAGTTCCGATTCTGACTCAGAACCTAATTTCACAGCCGCGCAAAAAGGGAAGCAAATCATTGATGCAGAACCCAGTGCCGTTGTTGCCACCACACAGATTCAGCCAGAGGAGCCTGAAGAGTCCGAGGCAGAGGAGCACCTTTTCCACTCACAGATGTGGGTGAAGGGAATTCCCCTACACTTTGTTGTGGACAGCGGCAGCCAGAAGAACCGGATCTCAGAAGAAGTCATCAAGAGATTGGAGCTACCAATAACGCCACACCCACAACCATACACCATTGGATGGCTAAGCCAAGGACGAAGGATCCGTGTCAGTCACCAATGTCGCCTACCATATGGCATCAAGCCCTTCAAAGATGAGGTATTATGTGATGTGGCCCCACTCGAAGTATGTGATGTTCTTTTAGGACAACCATATATGTGGAAGCGTCATGCTGTATATGAATCACGGCCTCGTAGTGTCATTGTCACTTTGGGAGGACAACTCTATCGGATACCAGAGATAGTTGCACCTACCCCAAACGAGCAGGGAAGGAAGATAATCTCCCACAATGGGAAATTTTCCCTATTCGCAATTGCCACTAAAGGTGAACCTCAGATCGTGGAGACATCCACAGCCTCTGCAGATTATCCTGCTACTCAGCAGAAACAAGAAAAACACAAAGTTAGTGCAGCATCGCCTATTCGGGTACCTCTACAGTGCAAGGCCATGCGTTCAAGGGGCCCCTCCAAAAAGAAACCATCAACACCAATGCAAAATACCACAACAACCAAAGATGTTGAACAACTCCAGCGTAGCCAGCAACAACAATTACAGCCCTCTGAAGATGTCAAAGTAAGGCAACCTTTCCACTTCAGCAAATGTCGCACCAAGAGCTCAATTCGACACACAGCTCGACATATGATAATGGATTTAACGCAATGGAGACCATTGCTTCCTAAGGAGGGAGGATTGATCCAGGTGGATATCGGTGGCAGCCCACCTCTTCCAACTGGCTCAAAACAGTCTTCTAACAATTTTTGTAAATTACTATTTTTAGCAGTTTTTCGGGTCCTGAACTTCCGGAGCCATTTTGAGGCCCTAAACGACAATTTTTGGCGATTTTGGGGACCAAATGGTTGCCAACGACATACATTTGGGCCCAGTCGAAAGTTGTAAATCTCGGTTAGACCTTTCCAATGGGCTACCGAGCGCCCTAAACGGAGATCGTATGCAAAAGTTATGACCCCGGGAAGTTGACTGTTCAACTAACCACCTTGGGGCCGCAAACTTTATGACGGTTCATCTTCTAGGGTTAGGTTTTTTGGATGTTTGGGATTCTTTCCCTCATGCTTATGATAAATAGGCCCTTTCGGCCTCTCTTTGTATTCATCTTGGCACGAATGAGCATAGCGGCCACATCTCTTCTCAGAGATAGCTACCACCATTCTACCTATTGTATTTTACAGTCTGTTCTATTTCCGCTATTTAATAGAATATGTGTTTACTGTATCACTGTGTTATTTGCAATATATCTTTGTATATGATTCTGTATATGCTATCTTTTGTTTCGTTCCCACATAAATCCGGATCAATGACTATAGGAGCTAATACGTCTTCATGGTATTAGAGGTTTCACCTAATTCCTAGACATTTCTAGTTCTCGTTGTCTCTTGAAGTTGAGCAAAACCCCCCATGTTCTAGCCACCCATTATCAAGATTGAGAATTACTAAGATATTATGCCAATACATAAATTTGTTATAGTAACAAACACATTGACTGTTATGTCATTAAATAGCTTTCTAGGTCACTTTAAAATGGCGACAATCTCTTACTAATATGGTAATTCAACACATGCACAATATATGCTTTATCAAATTATAAATAAAATGGTTAATACTTTCGACATACAAATAATGCCATTAGATAAATTAATAGGTAAGAAATATTAATACAAATTACAAATTATAATAATAAAATAATGTAAAGAATCTAAGTTTAAGCATAGGAAGATATGCTTCAACTTAATATAAATTTGATTGTATATAGCTTATAATGATAATATTGTAAAAAAAATGGTGAATATATAGATTGAAATGAGTGAATTAAGTAATTTTTAGGTTTTTCATTTTTTGAAAACTCAATCTTGTTGAAGTTCTAAATTCTAGATCCGTACTCGACAATACATATAAAGGGAAGAAAATAAAATAGAGTATGACCTAGTTTTCCATGTTGTGTCTTGTGTATATGTTACTAATTGTTTTTCTAGTCAATATTCTAAATATGATTAGGGGTAGTGTACTCATCCACAGGTTCAATATTACAGTGACTATATGAGCTAATAATTTTTCATGGTATTAGAGGTTTTAGCCAATTCTCAGGCATTTCCAGTTCTTGTTGTTTCTTGAAGTTGAGAAAAAATCCCCATGTTCTAGCCACCCATTATCAAGATTGGGAATTAATAAGTTACTATGCCAATACATAAATTTGTTACAGTAACAAACACATTGACTGCTATATCATTAAATAACTTTGTAGGTCACTCTAAAATGGAGACAATCTCTTACTAATATGGTAATTCAACACATGCACAATATATGCTTTATAAAATTATAAATAAAATGGTTAATAATTTCAACATACAAATAATGCCATTAGATAACTTAATAGGTAAGAAATTTCTTGCAACATCTATTGTTCATGAGATGAGGTAAACCTTGATCAACTCAAATATTAATACAAATTAAAAAATTATAATAATAAAATAATGTAAGGAATCTAAGTTTAATATTAGCAAGATATGCTTCAACTTTATATAAATTTGATTTTATATAGCTTATATTGATAATATTATAAAAAAATGGTGAATATAAAGATTGAAATGAGTGAATTAAGTAATTTTTTGGTTTTTCATTTTTTGAAAACTCAATCTTGTTGAAGTTCTAAATTCTAGATCCCTTCTATAATTCCAAATTTAATGAAATATGTGTTTATCCCACTTTTGGAGATTATGAAGCCCAATAGTTTTCTGGCTTCTACACAAAAGACGCACTTATGCGGATTCAAACGTATATTGTAGCGACGGCACCTTTCGAAAATGGCACTTAAGTGGTCAGGATGGTCTTCTCGGGTCCGAGAGTGAGCGGGAAGATCATCAAGATATGGTTCTACAATATGTTTGATGTCGTGAAATGCATAGGACATCGCCCATTGGAAAGTTGCCCCGACATTTTTAAGGCCAAAAGGTAACTTTCGATATACGAAAATCCCCCAAGGGAAGATAAAGGCCATTTTGTGCTCGTTGGCTGGGAGGATATCGATCTGATTATAGCCAGAAAAGCCATCCATAAATGAAAAGATGACACTCCCGACACAGTTATCGATGATCTTCTCGATGGACAGAGTTGGGTAGTTGTCCTTTGGACAAGCCTTGTTCAAGTCACGGTAATTGACACAGACTCTAATCGTTCCTTGTTTCTTGGCTACGGGAACGATGTTGGATACCCATTCTGTCAATGGGACAGGATAGATAAAATCAGTACGCAAAAGTTTTTCAAATTCTGCTTTAATAGCGGCTGCCTTACGAGGATGGACGGGTCGAAGTTTTTGTCGAACTAGTCGGGTGCCAGGGAAGGTTGGAATTTCATGGACCACAATCGAGGGGTCTATTCCTAGCATTTCTTCATAACTCCAAGCAAAAACACCGTGGAAGGTTTTGAAGTAGGCACTATAGAACTCGATTTCAAGGGGAGTACATGTTTTGCCAATATGTATGTTTTCCACGATACCAGGCTTCACCGAAATATCAATGGGAGTGGTTTCCATAAGGTTAGCCAAGTTTCCTTCTGAAAATACCTCATCGAGGGAAGTGGGGAACTTGGTTTGAACCATCCCAACTGAAGTACTCGGTTTTGTGTCGGGCTCAAGTGTCTGAATGGTGGGGAATGAAGATCGATGATGAAAATCTCCCCATCGTGGCTCATCACCGCACATAACCTCCATAATTGATTCGTCAGTGGGAAAAATCAAATTGAGAGGATCGATAAGTGGTGGGTATGAATGAGTCTCAGATGAGAGTTGTGCCACGGAATGATGGGTAGGACAGTCGACCCAATCGGTGGCTGATTGGATCACTTCAAATGATGCAAGGTTTCTGTTGAAAGGCATAGAGTTGCCGTAGTCTTCAATCTGAGCGGGACTCAGAATCACCCATGAATCATTGGAAAGGGTGACATTCGATGAAATCATGTTGACTGGTTGGACATGGGTTCCCAACTCTGGAAAAACTCCAATAAGGCAAGAATCCTTCATGAGACCAACACCAATGTCTTTGAACCGGTACCGAGGTTGATCCAATAACGGGATGGTGTTGGCAGAGTTCAGATGGGATTCTGGGATATAGTAATCAAGTTGATCAATGGTGACAATTTTCCCTTCACGAGGAAATTGCACGATCCAGAAAAATGTAGATGCTATGGCGGTCATGGCATAAAACCAGTTCCGTCCAAGTAGAAGATTGTAATCTAGCGGTGCATCTACGACTTCAATGTGTACGGATACTGTTTTGCCCCCCAATTCAACACAAATTGAGGGAATGAGTCCATAAGGTTGAAAACCGTGTCCATCAAACGCCCTGAGAGTAGTGGGAGAAGTTGTGACTTCGGGTGAGCTTAAGGCTCTCCAGCAATTCAAAGACATGATCGATGTGGAGGCACCTTCATCTAAAACAATGTGATGGATGCTATTTCCATGGATTTTTGTGTGAACCTGGAAGGCTAACTTGTGAGAAAGCCGAGGTTTAGCGTGCTCCAAGTTAAACATTATAGAGTTTGAAGTATTTGGGTCCATTGCCTCCAGTGCTGAATGTAAGGTTCTACGCTGCATGGGGTAGTGTTGAAGAACCTCGAGAGTCAACATGGCGCAAGGTGCTTGAGCCAAATCCCTAACAATATTGTAATTTTGGGCAGCTCGTGCATTGGGATTAAATGTCTCCTTTCGTATGGTGCCCTTGGGTGGGCGTAGCACTGTCTTCGTAAGCGGTCTCTCGATGTGGAGATGGCCGGTAGGGGGGGGGAATAGGAGTCTAATATTCAATAGGAGATTTGCCTTTAGCTAGCTTGGGTTGTTTCTTTGAACTTGGAGGGTTTTCGTACGTCTTTGAATGAGTGGTTATATGAATCTCTTCATTACTCGTCATCAGTATTTCACGGTTTGTGGACGTCTCTCCGCGGGTTGTATTGGTTGGGTTGCCCCCTTGTGGGGATTCTTGGGCAACCATCTGCTGTTGTTGTTGAGGGAAAGGGTCAGTTAATACTACCGGGCGAGAGGATCCTTTGACAAATTTGTTGACTTCGTCCTTGTAGGGATAGTCACGTGTGTAGTGATCGCCTTGACAAATTAGGCAGGAGAACTTATCCTTTTGATGTGGTTTCAGGTCATTGTGGGTGGGTTGTGGCTTGGGATTCTCCTACTGGTTCTTCTTGGGTTTACCATGATTGTTTGTCTTCTTTCCCCCTGATGGTTGTGACGTATATTGAACTGCGTTCACTTTGGAGGATATAGCAGGAGAAGTAGTAGCTTTTGAAGCAGCCTGAGGTAAAGCGGGTGAAGCAGAAGCTTATTGTCCCGTCGAGTTGGTAGCAGGCTGAGCCTTGACTGAACCGACAATACCATCAATGGGAGGTTCGGTGGTAGGTTTGGTTGGATCAATGGTAACGCGGGCGACATGGGGAAGAAGTTCATGTAAAGTACCAGATTGAGTGTATACCAAATCCATGTACTGGGCTGCCGAGATGGCTTGTTCTTCTATAACCGGCCCGCGCATAGTGATATCTCTGGCTATGGGCGGCAAAAAGGATTTTGTGAACCAATCAGCGAGTAGCTGATCCGGAATGGGTGCCTTAATTATCCTACGACGTCATCGCCACTGATGTATGTGATCCAAAATGTGCGTAGAACTGGTTTGACGCAGGGAGGTTAACAGTTCTGTTCCAGTCTCATACCGGATGGGGAGCTGGAAATGGATCAGAAACGGCATAGCCAAGGTGTTGAAATCACGGAAAGAGTGTTGTGGCAGCTCGATGTACCATTTTGTTGCTGTGCCAGTAAGCGTACGTTGGAAGAGCCGAAGTCGAATGGAATCGTCCATCAAGGAGTTGGATGAACACCAAAGATGGAAGGTCATTACGTGATTCTTGGAGTCTTCCCCGGGCTTAGCGTCGAACTTGGGAATGTCCGATGGAAGTTTGGCTGGAATGGGTGGCCAGTGAGGTTCATGCCATATAGGATCCTTAATGAGCCTCGACAAATCAGGTAAGTCAAGTGTGGCCAAAAAGGGAAGTTAACGATTAGTCTGCGGGTATGAGTAATAACCGTGTGGTGCAGAGAAACCTGGGGGGCCCTGCATAGCGTAGTGTTGCGTGTTATACCTATATGTGTTTCCCAGGGGGTACTGCTGGAAGTTCTGTGGGTAGTAAGCCATCTGATTAACCGGTTGAGTGTTGGTAACCGGTTGGTCGACGTTCTGCTGAGTGGGTATGGTACCCTAGGGTTGCTGAAACCCAGGAATGGTTGCTGCTCCTGGTTGGGGGAAAGTTCCTTGGAATTGTTGTGTTCCAGGAATGTTACCACTATACTGAGTAAGTGGAGGGTTTCCCATAGCAGGGTTGGGGGGTGGCTGCGACGGTAGTGTCCATGGAAGGTTCGTTCCTACTTGAGGAGCATGTGGAAATTGAAGGGATGGGTTCCATGGAGTTGTAGCAGCTGAAGGGTAAGGGAAGCCAGAATTCAAGTTGGGGGGAATCTGAGATTGTCCCCCAGCTTGGTTCCAGTTTCCAAATAGTGAGTACCCCCCACTTTGTGGGATTTGAGATTCCCAAGAAGGAAGCATACCTGACGGGGGAGGTTGAGAATGAGGCCCGGTTGGAATACCAGAATAAGGTTGCCCGCTGCGAGGTGTGTTGTACATACCATACTGAGCAGATGTTGCTGGTTGGGAGGGTTGTTGGATGGAGGCAATGGGTTGTCCTCCACCAAATGGGTTGGATGGCCCTATAGGAGGAAGCTGTTGACTAGGAACGGGGTTCCCAACAAAAGTTTGTCCTCCAACTGGTTGGGTTGATGGCCCGCCAGGAGGAGTTTGGTTGTTGGAGTTGGGGACCACTGCAGTCGGTTGTCCACCTCTTGAGATAGTGTAAATAGTGGATGAAGGTGGTCCTCCGGTCAAAACGGAAGATCCAGCAGTATGACTTGGTGTTCTTCCGCCGCTAGCCAAATACGATAGTGTTGATTGGCCAACGGTGCCAAAAGTGCCGATTTGTGGAGGGGGTCTTCCATATCTCACAGGCGAGGATGGAGAAAAAACTGGGTTATCCCTCATAGAATGTGCGCCAAAAATGGGTGATGGCAGCAAATGTGGGGAATTTAACCCAGGGGTATTAGCGTCATCCATAGCATGTTCAATGATAGGAGGACCATCGAAGACTGGGTCCGGGTTCATGTCCTAGAAAGGGTTTTCGGGGTCCTGCGGGAACCTAGGTATAGTAACGTCTGAAGGTCCGGAGCCGTCTGCATAGGAGTGACGAAACTCTGTGCTAGAAGGGATGTTGGGATCCCGATAGTCAGGAGGACGAGTAACAGGGGGATATCTAGAAGCTGTCAAGAGCATTTTCCTTGTATCGTGTTTAAATTGTGCCGATGCTAACATGGAATTTGCTAGACTGACCATACTAGACTAAATGGAAGCCATGATCTCATGTCCCGTAGGAAGGTTGGGGAGAGATATGCTGTGAGGTGCGTTGCTGGAAGAACTAGTTTCCTGCGGATGAACGCTGGGTGGCGTGGTGATAGCAAGTGGAAGCTCTGCCTGGGAAGTGATAAAGCCATAATCGGGTTCAAAAGGTGTGTCAGGAAGTCGAGTGTCTTCAATAATTTCGACGTACCCGCCCGGGACTGAAATCAAGCCAGGTATATCCTAGTTGGACCCTTTGGTGGTGCCAACAGATCCGTCAGTGTCATTGTGAGAAGTTTCTGGTGGAAGGGAGGTGTTGACATCAGGTAGACGGATGACCTCTGGTCTAGTATTTTGGGCTGTACTAGATTCAGCCGCTGTAATGTTGTCCATTGTGGCAGATTCTGAGACTGTGCTGTGAGTAACAGTTACAGGCAGAGCTGTAGATTTAGTATGTATCGGTGGTGGAATGTTCCCTCAACCAGCACTGCGGCCAGGAGGAGCGGGAATGCGTGATGCAGGAGGACCGGAGGTCCGTGGCGGTGGTGGTGGTGGAGGACTTTTGCCTTATATTCGTTGTGATCTCCGTGGTGGTTCTAACATGATGACAGGAAAATGAAAATTGGGGGTAGTTTCGTAACAAAGAACTCAAAAACTCTAATGCAGCCGAGTGTGCAGAAGAGGAGCTAGAAAAAGCAAGGCTCGCAGGACAAAAAAACAAGCTCTAAAATCTATATTGAGACCGGTGTCTCAAGAAGCGAGCTGATAAAAAGAATGGCCAGAATGCCAACAAGCAGTCCCTACAAAGAAAAATGACCCTCTACAAAGATGAGATAACAAGCAAACTCCTAACTAAGAGCTGGAGACCTCAACAAGATGTATCCTTCGCAAGGTGATGAAATCCAAGTTGAACAATACAACGTGAGAGACCGATATGAGAAGGATATCCCTCTACCGAAAGGGATCCTGGGTAACAGAGCCCTAGTAGAATAGTCACTAAGCTACCTCTTTCATGACACGTTGGAAAAGGTTTTGGGCACTTCTGCCTTCCGAGGAAGACAATGATCGATGTTGCCTTAGGGATAAGTGGAGTGCGGCATTCCACAAAGTCCATCCGGTTCTCAATCTCGCGGCCGTTTAACCCCTGAAAGTTAAAAACAGTCAGGAGGCCCCTCCACAAACTGGCTGTGACCGTGTCAATAAATACTAGAGGATTTTAGTTCCCTAGAGGACAACAACTATGTCTCAGATGAAAATGACAAGGGAGATTTTGATGCCTATCCCCGATGTCCTACCTAACTACCAAATTCTTTTGATTTCCTCAAGTGAGGTTAATGTTGGTTTAATTAGGGAGATTAATTTTAGTGGTTTTCTTACTCAATCGGGTAAATGGACGTGAAACTTGATGGTGTTATGACGACCCAAACCATGCAAATGAGAATGAATCAAAATAAACCTTGTCTTCGATGAAATCTAGCTATAGAAGAGAGAGAGTTCTTCGATCATAAATGCATGACTTTCACAAGCAAAAAAAACTAGAGCAAAAGATTTTTTGTTTTCTTTTTGTAAATAGAGCCAAACTGAAATAAACACTCTTTTTTAATTCACTGATCCTACAACTAAAATGCTTCAAATATGAGAATTTCTGTGGCAAATTTCAATGTTTAACTTCCTAATGTACAACGATGCAACTAGACCATTTTAATGTAAATAACACAAATGTTTTCCAATGATATCTTTTAGTATGAATTTGAATAAAAGTAATGGAAACAATGTGACTGTAAAAGCTACACAATGCAGTAACAGATAACAGTGGTGATGGTCTGGTTGTGATGGGAAGATCAAATCAATGCACTCAAAGTAAAGGGGTGACCCTATGTGCTGAAAATGCCACTAATTCACATAACAATCAAGCTCACAAACAAGCAATAAGCACACCACACAGACTGTAAAATGGACAGAATGGTAACACGGAACAACAAACACTACCTAAGGCAGAGAAAGACTCAGGAAACCAAGCAGGGAGAATTTTTTTTACAGTATGCAAACACTACCACGTGGCAGAAGAGGGCTATAGCGCGGTACTGCTAAACTACCGCTCTGGTACTAACTCAGGAAACGCGGTACTACCGCAATGTAGTCAATGCAGAGGGTGCGGTACTGTGACAAAGTGAGAAAAAGCGCAACTTTTGAAAAGGAAGATGAAATTTTCAGGGTTGCTGCAAACCCAGGGGACTCAGTGATCACACAGGGAGAAAAAATACAGAGAGGAGGGGTGAATAAAGGTCAAAAAAGACCAAAATTCAAGACTGGTTTGAAGAGCAATAAAACAAATCACAATCAAAAGATGGATGACAGTGAACTGAATCAATCAAACAGAATTCAAACCAGCGGAGTCACCATTCTTGTTGGTAGAATTTTTCCCTACGGATAAGTCAAAATTCTCTTAACTTAAAGCAGATTCCTAACCGACTCTAAGGTAAGAAAAAAACAAAACAAATGCTACCTTGAAATTTCTGAACTAACTTTCATAACAAGATCACATGCATTTAGAAACAATGAAAGATATGACTCACCTTTCAATCTGACGTTTGTCCTGCTTCTAGGTCTTGATCCAAAAGCTCCAATGTAGAACCTGTTGAAATCAAACAAAGAACAAGCATACAAGCTTCCAAATACCTTGAAGTAAAGATTAGATTCAAATCTAGATTAGATACATTCCATGTCAACAACTTATGCAATACACATGAAATGGGAAAAACAAGACAAGTTATCTTTATTACAAACTTGAAGAATGCTTACAAAGGTTGCTTGATGTCCAAGCCAATCCTCCAGCTCCAAGTGCTTCCTCCTGTAGCTATCTCCACAAGGATGCAAGATCATAAGTTTGGTACTTCTAAGAGTCTTCCCCCTTTTTCCCATGGAATACCTTTCTTTTATAGTGTATGGTAGGGTTAACCAACAAGAGAGATGGGTGGATCTTGGGAGAACTTAGTGGATCAGGGTTTCTAATCACAGAAAATGAGTTAGGATCGAACCAGGGACCCCAATCCTCCAATATCTCTCGAAAATCCAAAATCCCACAAGCCATGGCAAAAAGGCTATAAAAAGAGTACCGCGCCCAGTAATCTGAGCATAACGCGGTAGTACCGCGTGTCAGGGACAAAGCATAGCGCGGTAGTGTGGACTACCGCGCTTCTAGGACAGAGCAAAACGCGGGTACTTAGGGTAAAAGCAGTCTCAGCTAGGTGAAAACTTGTCAGGGTAAGTTTTCCTTCAAGGTTCACTCATCATTTTTCTCTTCTGAGTGTTTTAAGCAGTAGAGGAAGCGTCGTCAAGCTCTTTTCATGGTGCAGATGCGACACTGTGAAATATGGAGGTATAACAATTAGTACTCTAGTTCGAAAGATAACCTTTAGTTGTGTCGGCTCTTTCTCATTGCATCGATCATCCTGAAGCAACGTTCTTCTGGCTATCATGGTTTGACTTTTTCTTTTCCCATCCTCACTGCTTTTGGATTTAGACTCCGCCCTCTCGTGGACTTGCTCATCTCTTCGATGTTTGGGTTTCGAATCCTTTACAGCATGTAGGCTCTCTGGGCATTCATATTCCTTGTGTCCGACTCCTCAACACTTGTAACAAACCACAACTGGTATGTCAGCTCCTTTCTGTTGGATGGACCACTTCGACCATATTCCCCTCAACCGTGGTTCTCTCAACCATCGCATTGGTTTTCTTGTGCTTTCTCTTTATTCGACATCCCTTTCGCATGTCGGTTATCTTCGACGACTTCTCTCCTAGTTCCAATACTTTGGCCTTTCACTGAAATAGTCTTCTCACCTCGACCAATCATCCTGCCTCTGCTCGATGCGAATTTCCTCGACAGTTTCTCTTCTTCCTTCAGAGCTAACTTGTAGGCTTCACTGACCTCTCTTAACCTTGACATGCTCAACTCATCTTGCATGGTATACTTCAAGCCGTTCATGTATATCGTAACAGCTTCTTCTCCTTCATCGGTTTCTCCTGACCTTATTGACAATCTGTATAACTCTTCCATGTACTCTTTCACAGTCATCTCTTTTTGTCTAAAGTTCTGCAACTTCCTGAACAAGGAAATCACATAGTCACCTGGCAAGAACTTCCCCTTCAACTTGGTGACCATCCTGTCCCAAGACTTGATCTTTTCCTTGCCTTTCTTGACTCTGTCATCCTATACATTGTCCCACCACAATGAGGCATGACCTTTCAACCTCATACATTTAGTCTTAACCCCTTTAGTATCCTCAATCTGCTCTATGTCGAAGTATTTATCCATTTCTCTGAACCAGTCAATTAAGTCTTCTGGATCCAGACTTCTTGAGTAGGTACATACATCCATCTTTGTCCTACCTCTCGTATCCATTAGAAACTTGATGAGTTTATCTTTTTTTTCTTCCTCCACTGCTTCCCATGCTTTCACTTCTTTGACTTCCTCGTCGTTGTGGTCTAACACATCAAGAATGCATCCACGCCTTTGGATTTCTTTGATCACTGTGGCTTCACTAGTCAAACTTCGCATTGTTCCACTGCACTTGTCGAACATTTCATGATCAAGCGTAACTATAACGCCACACGCTATTCATCCAACCCCTCGGACATTAATGCTTTTGTGAGCCAATTTCAACCGTAGCTGAAACTCCCACTCATCTAATCGCAACCGGACTTTCACAAATCGTACACAACTCTACCCAACTGCAGCTGGAGTTGTTCACACTCAACACTGGATTCAGTGATACCAACTGGTGCTCTCCTTCTCACAGGATGCTTGAACTCAACTAGACTTCTTTCCGTGCTCTAATATTACCAGCTTGTTGATGCCTCGAAAATCGTAGCATCAATCAGCAAGGGATTCTCCCCAGTAAGCAAGCCCAATTAGATCACTCACTATTTGGTATAGGGAATCCGTCCGGTTAATGATCTGGCTATTGTGTAAGATTTAAAGATTTGTTTTCTTTGCACCGGTTGTGGCCCGATCCACCATTTATGTATTTTATTTCTAAAGATGATATGCAAGTGGTTTAGACTAAATGCATGTAATTAAGCAAATCTGATCTAAAACTGTTTAAGCAAATTTAATATATCCTTGCAAGGAGTAAACTGAAAGAAACATCCAAATATCTCACAGATAGCTATTTAATCATAAAGATGCATTTCCAAAAGAAGAATAAAGATATCAAAGGTCACTTTAATTGAATTAAAACATTTCATTACTCATTTAAGATATACATTTTTGCACAGAAAATTATAAGAACATTCATTACAAAGAAACAGTTCATAACAGCAAGGAATAATCTCATAGTAATGTATAAATGATGCAAGAATAATCCAGTAGACATTCAACACATCTTCAGTCAAAAACACAGTCCTCTTCCGAGGCAAAATGGACTTCCTTTTATAATATGCAGCAAAGTAATTCACGTACAAGACAAAAGTTGTCCTTTCACCTACCCAAAAGTCCTATTACCTTTGTCTATTCATCTATATATAGCTTTGCAAAATGCTCCAAGAGCTGCTACATTTCCCCCCTCCCAAAGGATATTTTCATTTTTCTTTTAATGCCCTTTTACAAAATTGGAATAATCCCCAAATGTTTTTACAAAAGAGACAAAAATCCAACTGTCCTTTAACTTTACAACCGAAAATAGAAAAGCAAAATTCCTAGCTCATAATTAGACAGTTATGAACTGCCACATCAGCACCCAGTTGGCGCTCCTGTCTCTGCTGGAGCCTCCTCCACAACTAGCTTATCTGCTTCTGCTATATAGCTGACCCAAATGCCTGTTTCTCATACAATGGTGTTGGCAGGGGCAGGGAGCATGGATTTCAAGGAAATCACATGCTTGGCTAACTCTGATTCAATGTTTTGCACCTCTGCTGCTACAGTTTGGAGAATCTCTTGAAGCAAGTGAGCACGAATGGAGGGTTTCCCGATGCACTAGTGAAGGTCTTCCGCTGTTGACACATCTATTTTCTTCACATAGTCCATTTCTGTGCTTAGTTCACTCTTCAATTCAGACAAGCATTGGTATTTTCATGGGAAGTCTTCTAGAGTCTAGGGAATCTCTATCATACACCTTTCATGAGTTTCCTAGATCCCATGATAGAGACTATTGCATTTCCCAATAGTGTCTTTGATCACAAAGTTTAATTTCACACCGCAGTTCTTGCAGAACTCCATGAAGCCTGTATCTTCTTTAAACTCGGCCACGGATTTGAGAGGGAGGTGCTTGGGGAACTCTAACTTCCCTTCTCTCCATTCAATATTATTTCCAATGTCTTCCTTTACACGCGCATATTTCTTCTTCATCCTAATGGCTTCGGAGTTAATTTCTTTCATCCTGGCTACCATTGCCTTCACTTTGCAAATTTCTTCAGTAAGAAGTTCCTGTGATTCACGGATTTGTTTCAGTATGTCACAAGACTGCTTATGGAAGGGACTCCAATCATTTTCCTTATTGTTGGCTATCTCTAACTGCTCTCTCATCAGCTCCTTATCTTCCTCCCATTGAATGGTCCTAGTTTCGAAGTCATTCTTCTCTCCTTCGACTATCATCATTTGGACTGTCAAGTTTTCCTTTTCTTCTTCCAGGCACTGATACTTATTGGATAATTCTCTTTGCTCCGATAAGAGGCCATCATATTTCTTTACCATTAACTCTCTATATGCCTACTCTTTTACCAGAGTAAGTTGCAACTTGCGCGTTTTCTTCTTGCCTAATTCCACATCAATCACTATCTTGTGGACATTGTCCTCGCTTGCCTTGGCAGTAGCTACAATGGCAGACCCCATAAATTGGGCAACACTCTGCATGCATTGCATGACTATGGTTTCTCATTTGCTGATGATATCTGGATGAAAAGGTCTTTTCATCCTTGTTTCTGTTTGTCTTACAATGGACATCCTTTTCTTATCAAAAATGAATTTGTCCCAATGGGTCAGTGTGTGACTCTTTGATGGGGTAAAAGGGACAAGTGGGAGTTCTCTTATGGGGAAGTCATCCTCTGCAGTTGGGGTCCGAGTATTTCCTGTTTGGGCATTATTCTTGTGCATCCTTTTTGGATTTATCTTCTTCTTCAGCCTTCAGCTGCGTTTCCACTGCTTCTCTTTCCTCTTGCAGCTTGGCGGCTTCTTCCTTTCTGATCTTCTCTACCTCCTCCTCTCGGAGTCTTTTAGCTTCCTTGACAACTTGGGTTGCAGTGGAACTAGATCCAGCTCCGCTCTTGATGTGAAGGTGCCTTTTGATTTCGGTCATATTGTTGCCTTTCTGAAAAATTCTTCATCCTCATCAAAGTAGTGCGCATATTAAAAGTGTGCATTAACCTCTCTGCAGTGGTCTGCAGCCTTATTAAGACTGTCTTTCTTTGCGAAAATCCTCTCTCCAAAGTGAAACTCTCTCAATTCCTGGACAAAGTCTTTAGCCGATTTGACCTTAATGAACTTGTATGCTCCAACATAGAAGAGTAGTGCTGGGAAGGAGGCCTTCATCAATTTGTTTAGGAAACCACCAATTCCATCTATGAACACCTATCTTACTGCCTCCTTATGGATCACAAAATCAGTAGCCTACTTAGGCAGGAGAGATAGTGGTTTGGAATCTCCATACATTCTTATGTAGGTGCCTTCTTTTGACAGATAAAAATCACCATACTTTTCCATGACTTCCATGGAATTCTCAGATATGCAACTGGGTTCTTTGTTGAACATTAGTTCATACAAAGGCATAATAAATTCTTCACTGATGGTCCTATAATGTCTTTTGTAATTCTGGGCCCATGGGATCTTATAAGCGATATAAACTGGGGTGTCAGCTTTTTTCCAAATGCATCCTAACCTTGGGAACGGATGCCTTAACAGAATAGAATCCACAAGGTATGATGACATGTAGAATTATGATTTCTTCTGGACCAGCCCTCCTTTAGCAGTAGCTATGGCTAGCGATATATTGTTCGAGAGGATGTATGCCCAATTGAAAACCATGCCTTTGAACACTACATAGTGGATTAAAGGGATCCAATGCAACTTATAAATGGTTCAATCAGCTCTCCCAAAAATTTTGCTTAGCATGAGGGAAATGATTCTGAAAGGAGGTCTTAGTGCTTGAACTTCATTTTCATCAATCTCCTTCAGTCTTAGCTACTTGCCTTGAATTAACAATTTCCTAGCCATTTCCAAGAAATCCATGTTGAGACTTTCAAGCCAGGCATCGTTCAATAGCTGTTGAGGACGGGGCAACTTGTAGGTCGCCAAAATATGGAATGGGTGGAATGAGGTAAACGCCTCTCCTTTGTTGTCAAATAAAACTCTTGATTCATCGTCTGCATGCACTTGGATCCATCCGATAAATTCTGAGCAAGGAAAGAGTTCCGGGCGCATCGCTGCTTTAGTGATGCCAGAGCTCCTAATGTTTTGGTATAGGTACATCTCCTCCAGGACTGATCCGAGAATATTCTCATCCCTTATCATGTGATGCAGCTCTCCCCACTTCAATTCAGGAACAATGGCCATAATTGGCTTAGTATCTTCGTATAATGTCTCGACTCTTGCTTCTAAAACTGATTCAACACCTGACTCGGGCTCAAACATTTTGGACATCCTCTTGCCAACTTTCAGCATTGTGGTTTAAACTTGAGAAGGAACGAATGGGTTCAAAAACTAATCAAACTAGAAAACAACAATTAAACTTTGAACCAAGATAGTATCCAAACAAGCATGGACTAAGCAGGAGAGCAGTGATAATATGTTTTAAACAAACTTCAAGCAGTAATCTAAGAATGTGTATGCTAAGCCAACGTTCATTAAAGCAAATAAATAGGAGCACTGCTAGGTTTCCTTTTTAGGTCGGCTCGATAGAGTGAGACCACGACGTAACAAGGTTTGTTGCTCTGTTAAAAACAGAGGGTTGGGAAAAACGCAAGTAGGACAATAGGCTTCGGGGCTGCAACCATGATAACGCCCCACTGCATTGGATCAGTGAGGTTGATATGACTGCATTCTGAAAGGTTTGTTATGATAGCGAGCGGGGGTTAAGCGGGGCTACTCAGGAGGCTTCAGGATAGATTAACCGGGAACAAAAAACTCTAATGTGGATAAAGGTGGCTGCATTGAAGGTCTGTCGAATGAGCTTCAACGTGAAGAGCAAAGCTTTAACTACTAAAACATCAACACAAGAGACTAATAGTCTAACTTACCTGGCAGTGGAGGAATGGGTTTGAAGCAGTTGACGGAGTTGCAGACTTGTCTATCGTTGGATGGCTGGGTCAACCTTGAACATTGTTTTGAAAAAGAATAAAAACAACAATAAACAACCGCCAAAGCCTACTCTCTACTTAAAGAAAACTGACATGTGTGGCCATTTAACTGGGTAAGTGGGGCATTAAAAATGCCATTATGGCAAGGTGACTAGGGTCTTTTCGGCATTGCTCAGCATTAATTCATAACTGTAAAAAATGGAAGTCCTCGGTGAGTTGGGGTGACAATGTCGGCAGTACTTGTCAGGTGTTTGCGCAACGGGCCGGCATATTTCGGTAAGTTCGGCGTCTTTTGAACCAGGTCGCCTGCTATCTTGTTTCAACGAGTCTCTTTGAGTCTCACCGGCTTCCTTCTTGTAATTCTCTTAACGGAGGCTCTTGGGATCTGTTAGCGATGGTTTCTTTTAACACCTAAAAAGTGCTCACTAGCTCATTTCCTTATTCACATGACCCATTTGTCCACTTTTCCACCATTTGAGCCTCTAAAGCCACCAAAAGGTCACCAATAGACCTTAATACACCCCTTTTTCCACTCAAAATGAGTATTTTTCCTAAAAAAGCATAAAAAACTCTCAAAAAGGGTGCAAAATTCCCAAAAATATTAAAAAGGGAATAAAAATATTCAAAATATTCAAAAAACGAAAAAGGAGGAAAAAGGTACCTAAACCATGTTGGTCAATACCATTGGTTTCCACAAAACCATAATGGTATTCCCCACCACCAAAAACTATAAAAAGGTGGTAGGGGATCCTCATTTTAGATCCATCCATCTTCCTATCCTCATGCTCCCAAAATCTCCCATGAGTTTTTGGCCATTGTAGCTACCTTGGAGAAGGGACCCTTTGGAGTTTGGAGCTGCTCACCCTTGGAGCTTCTCAACAATATTAATCACTTGGAGGTATTATTATTGCAAGCACTTGCTTGCCCCCATTTTCAATACAAAGTTATTTTTTCTATTTCTTGTTCTTGTTTTTTAATTCAAAAGTTTATTATGATATGCACATGCTAGTTTAGTTTAGTTTTAGATTTAGAATTGTTTTTTCTTTAATATTTGAGACTGCTGCTACTAGTTAGCAGGTGCCCATAGCACTAAGCTTGGTTGAAAAACCAAGCCAACAGTTTTTGGCGACTCCGCTGGATTAGAACTCTTAGATCTCAAATTTTTCTTTAGATCTTAGTTTTTTGTTAGTATTAGTCAGTTTAATTCATATATCTGCCACCCTAAACAGTAGATCCATTATTGTTCTAGATCTTGGCCCATTTTATTGCCATTAACAGCCCGAAATTTTCAATTTTTGGGTTCGTTTTTCGGCGTCCGTGTACGGCTTTTGCCTCGCGGCTTTTTGCCCAACAGTCGCGTGGCTCATCGCGACTGCACGGTTCTTTTCCGTGCGGCTCGCCGCGGCTTCGCGGCCAATTTGCGCGCTGCACATCACGGCTTCACGGACATTTTCTGCGCTGCACATTGCTACTGTGTGGCGAATTCCCGCGCTGCACATCACGCCTTCGCGGCTAAAACCCGCGCTGCCCATCGCGACTGTGTGACAGAAACCCGTGCGGTCCATCGCGGTTGTTCTGTCAAAACCCGCGATGCAAATTTTTTCCATTCGGCCAATCCGTTAAAAAATTAATTTTTTGTTGTATTTTCTTCCCACTTAGCTATTTTACAGTATCAAAAAATTCCTGCATTATTACAGCCATTTAATCTTTTTACTATTTAGAATGCACCTTTAAAAAAGTCTTTTTAAAATTTTTCAAAAATTGAAAGAAGTATTTATTTGCATTTTATCTAGATAAAAAAATTTTACTGTTTACTTCCTTGATATTTTGCCCATAGCAAATTTTAAAAGAAATCCATTTATTTCTTGAAGAAGTCATATTATTTGCTTTTCCTATTTCAAAAGATCCTTTGTTTTTTGAATAGTTTTTGCAAAGCATTTAATTTCAGTTTAAAATACCACACGTGCACTCACTCAAACACATAATTTAAACTGAGCCTTAAAATTTACCCTGACTTCGACCAACTTTTAACCCCACTTGGGGAGCACTTAAAAGAACTTTGTAGCTAGGTAGAATTGGGGGGATAGGTGTTCCAATAACACCCCTCAGTTATTACATTTGAGACATAGTTGTTGTCCATTAGGGAACCAAAATCTCCTAGTATTTTTTGGCATGGTCACAACCACTTTATCGGAAGGCCTCTCCCCTAGGAGGGTTGAAGTCGCGAGGATGGTTTCGGAAGCTTGAGTGGAATACCGAAATCCATTCAGTAACCGAAGGCTACCATTCACAGTTCTCGGGATATCCCTGTATGGGGGTATTGCGGTAAAAGGACCAAATGGCAGATTTACCTTTTCTGGACATGTCATGAACAGAGTATCCTAGTTGCCATTCTTTAGGATTGATTACCCGGTGTCCCTCCCGGTAGGGGGATATCTAGCCGTTGATTCAACACTCAATATTGTCTGACTTGGATTTCATCACCTTGCAGAGAATATCAATTGTTGATTCACAATACTTTTAGTTAGGTGTTTGCATGATACAATCCACCTTTGGTCTAGTAGCACCTATTTTTTGTAGAAGTTGTTTGACTGTTGGTATTCTGACCATTTTTGTTGTATCCCTCCACCTATTATAGCACAACTGCTATAATAAGTGCCTTTTTGAGGTCGATTTTTTGGCCTGAGAGCCTTTATTTTCACTCCCCTTTTTGCACCCTTGGTTGCATTAGGGTTTCGAGTTTTTCATACATTACCATCTAACACTGAAAACTTTTACACAAAAAAATATTTCTCACCATTGAGAATTTTAGACGATCTCGTCGTCTTCAGGGTGAACCCTCAGAGTTCAGTCTACTTGGCTCTCCACATCACCGACGTTGAGCCTTATCCCTTGACTCGACACGTCATCGGCCACACATACAGTCATCCGATTCTGACACGCCTCACTTCACATCTGATTCTGAGGAAGAATCCGAAAACCCTACTTCGTTATTCCCAACCAACCTTATGGCTGGAACACCATTCGACCCACTTTTTACTAGTACCATAGGAGATACATCCACAAACCCTTCTATTATGGTGTCATCCATGGCAACAACCACCCCCCTGGGTATGCCTAATATGGAGGACACTCCACCTTTAGGAATTCCCAACACAGGACTACCTCCTATTATGGGTATGCCAAACATAGGGGTCACACCCCCTCTCATTACCACAAACCAGATCCCGGGAATTCCTACTAGTATTCCTAACACCGGTGTAACCCATGTTGCACTTGGAAGCGCTGGACCATACTAAACCACAACTGTTGGAGGACACATACCTTCAATACCTAGCATACCCTTAGGGGCTACTGGACCATTACATCATGCCCCCATGAACAGTCATGTCCCAGTCATTACGCCACATCCGTCTGCTAGTTTACCTTACATGGCGAGTCTAAACTTACCAAACTTAGCCAAGCTAACCAATGATCCAATCAGACACGACCCTGCGTGGCCTCACATCCCCACCAAACTCCCCTCCGACATCCGTAAGTTTGAGGGCAAGGCAGGTGAGGACCCCCAGAACCATATCATGTCCTTCCATCTATGGTGTTCCTCCAACTCCATAGTAGATGACTCTGTCCGCCTCTGTCTGTTACAGCACACCTTCACTGGCTCTGCAGCTAAGTGTTATATCAAGCAGCCCCATGGGACCCATGCCACCTTTACCTCCCTTGCCTTGACCTTCCTACAGTTCTTCCAGTTACCTATCCGCTATGATGCGGGAGTCGAGATCCTACTGTCTTGCAGACAGAACACGGCCACCCACATCACTGATCACATTCATGAGTGGCGTCGACGCCGAAGCCTATGCAAAATCAAGTTAGACGACTGTATCTTCCTAGATTGGTTTCTAAAATCCCTCCTCCCTCTCATTGCCAAGGATGTGGCATCCGAACGACCCCAGTCTGAAGAAGAGGCCATCCTCAAAGCCCAACAATTTGACCTCATTTACGCCCAGTCGGGTTATCTGTATACCATTATACTGGACGCCCCTCGGGGCGATTCATCCCAACACGATGCGTCAGGGGCATCCCATGCCGCAGATGGCATCATTGGTCATATTACCCCGCATCCCCAGCCCTTTTCCATTACACAACCTAGCCATGGCCCCGACCTTTCGTGGGATACATCTCAAACTGGAGCAACCAATTCATATGCTCCCATGGCACATCACCACCATACCCACGGACCCTCATGTCCACCTCAGTGCTTTGGTCATACACCACCCGCATACACCCCACCAGTTGTACCTCAACCAATGTATTACCCACAGCAAGCTGCAACAACTAACCCAACACCTCCAATAGCTCAGGGTTACCAACAACCCCAGCAGGTAACTGGACCACCTCCAGCCCCACCAGCTTATTATCCACCGCAACCTGCTCTCGCACCTGCGATAAACCAAAATCCTCCCACTTCTCAAGGGAAAGTGTACACACAACACAATCAACCCCAACATCAAAACAACAACAACAATACCCCCGCCAACCAAAACCCTGATCGACCACCGAAACAGGGTAAGAACCCCCAATTTATGAACAAACCACCCATGTTCCATATGCGGGGTATACGACCATTATACACACACTTACCCCATTTGGGGTGAGCACGCCAACAATGGTCTGATGACGCCCAACGCCAAGCGCACACGGTACAACCAGCGCCACCTCCTCAACCACAACCCATGGTGCTGCAGAATCCTTTGCCCACACAAGGAGTGGTGAACACTTGTCTGTTGGATCCTCCTCAAGGAACCACAGCACCACAACAGCAAATCACATATGCTGCACACACAAACCAACCAATGGATTCAAATACTCATCATCTCCTTATGATGTCATCGTCCAACATGAATCTCCAAATGCGTCGAAACCCATATGCTGCCATTGCACCTACAAATGTTCTCCCTATGATTGAACAACCAGTTCATAATGCACCTACATCGTTCGTCTCCACAGTCAGACCCAGATTATACTCCGACACGCCGATGAATTCTACATTCCAATCCATTCCACCACCATCACCCGCGACCCACGTCTCTGACCTATGTACTCTTTCCCACAATACACAACCACCCTTGTTACCCAAACCACCATTGGTACCTAGTCACATTAGTGTTACACCCACCCACACAATCCCCTTCCTATTCCCTCCATCGGGAGTAGTAAGCGCCCCGGTTATGGCTACCCTCAGCCTCTCCGGGTTAACCTTAGGCTTACCCATGTGGTATATTTCGCCTCCCATTCCCCCGCCGACACCAAATGTCATCCTACAACCGGTGCAACCTATTGTCACTACTAGTCAACCACCTCCCGGTGTAACTACCCCTTCATCATCTACGAATCCCCCTCCTCTTATCAAGCCCACTGGGGGCAGAGGCCCACAACCATACACTGTTGTACCCCCTCCCAAGACATTTAAACCCCCCCGTGTTTCGTGCTCCCCCCAAATGCTCGTTGTGTGATGAGTTAGGCCATCCGACTCATCAATGCCCACAATTACCTACATTACAGGAACACATGCAAATGCTTGAGGACGACCCCAACATCTCGGTTGTCGAACTAGATCCAACCCCTAAGCCTCATGATAAATCATTGTGCACAAACCATCCTTGTGCAATATGCGGAATCTACGGCCATTATTCACATCACTGCCCCGATCTCCCAGATTACAGAGCAGCCTTGTACGAGATGAATAACGTTGACCTCGAGATATCCCCTCTTCTCATTGAGGAAATTCATCCCCCACCATCTTCCTCCACGGAAGAAATTAACACCATTTACACGATTTCCACTGGATACCCCTCTATCCGGTCGACCCCTCCCATTGATCCCTTTGACACACATGTTCAACCCCTTCAAATCGACGAGGAAACCACATGTCCACAACATGGGGGCAGGCCCAAAACCTTGCCTACTCATCATCATCGTGATTCTCGTCGAAGATACTGGGGGCATCCACACGACAAAGGGAATCCCCCATCATCATATCATCACTTCAGTATGCCACCACAGCCCACAGCCTCATGGTATAAGACCCCACCAGCAGTTGCTCAATGCCCTATTGATCTCTCTCTGAGACAACGTCTGCACGACATTGACACCTCTGAGTTAGGGGGCATAATAGATTACCTCGACCCCAGGATAGGGGGCATGATGAATCATTTTGAACCTTCCCCATCATCTCTATCTCAACACCTCAATGAGCCCATCGTTCAATCCAACACATATGTGATCCACAATCACAAACCCCATGCACATAGCATGGGGGCAAGTCATTAACCCTGCTGACTTCTTCACATGTGTGATCTCAACCATTTTTTGAGGTCACATATCACTTGTATATTCTATTTGATTTGATACACCTAGTATTCTCCCCCCGCGGGTCATCATTTCTCACTCTCACCCCATAATTTTTTGGGCATTTTTCCCATTCCCCCCTCGTCACCTCGGTTTGCGTGCCACATCGACCGTCCTCCATTTTTGACAAGTCTTATATCGCCAGATTCAGTTTTCCACACTCGTGATGATGCTTGAGATCATTTCTCGCTCTCACGTCCATATTTTTCAGGAATTTTTCAAAATGCCACTCATCACCTCGGTTTGCATGCCACATTGGCCGTAGCCCCATTTTGACAATCTTTATGTCACCAGATCCAGTTTTCCACACTCATGATGGTGCTTGAGACCTTTTCTCGCTCTCATCAATCCCCTTTTGTTCGGTATAATTTATCCCTTTTTCGGGCCGAACAATCCCTTTTACGAAAAAGGCACTTCGGGAGTTTCTATTAAGCTCTTTTCTTACTCCTAAAACAATGAAAAGATCGCCGAGCAACCTTGCTTCCTTTCATGCTCGCTAAATGTATCTGAAAGGGTGTCTACCTGGTATAAGTTTACCCCTTTTTCGGACCTTGTAGACTAATTACGAAAAAGGAATACTCTAGTCACATCGGCTAGAAGAGCTCTCCATTTGCATCATTTTATGCTTTTTCGGGCCTTGGAGACTAACTTACAAAAAAGAACACCAATGGAGTCCACTTACCGCTTTCAGACTCTCTAAACATGAAAGCGACCACGAGCAATCACCATCTTGGGCTCGTAAAACCAACATGACAGTAA
The DNA here is from genome assembly GCA_027924585.1 of Larix kaempferi. Lineage (NCBI taxonomy): Eukaryota > Viridiplantae > Streptophyta > Pinopsida > Pinales > Pinaceae > Larix > Larix kaempferi. The sequence goes on from BSBM01001103.1 coordinate 4,470,694, forward strand.
TCATAACCACTGCAGAGTCTTCTTATCGTTTTCAGACTCCTTAAAAATGAAAGCACCAATGAGCACGAACAGTCCTGGGCTCACAAAATCCACAGGACAGTACCAATTCAGAGCACGATTCTATCCCTTCTCGGAGCTCATTAAAACTATGAAGAAGGACCCAATGGTGCTTCTCGGTGCCACAACAGATCACGTCTACTCATATGGCAGCTTCCCCATTTTGGTCGCCTTTGTTCAGAGTATTCTGCAGTATGTCACCCTGAGAATCCCTCGACAGCACCCATCAGCTTGACCCCCCCCCAGAGTCAATACATACCCTTCAGTCCTTAAAAGCTATGATCCCCACATCTACAAGTCAGTTCCCTACACTGCTAGGTCAACCATGTCATCATGCTCTAAACAAAGGAAGTTTGAGTCTACCCACTATATGACCCCAGTTACTTCCCATCCCCACAAGTATGTCAGTCCTACCATCAGTACTACCACACTTCAATTCTACACCTCGCGCTCCTATCAAGGAAACATCATTGCCTTGTTAGTTGCTGGTCTCCCTCTGTCGACGACAACCAAATTTATTCCAGAGGATATACCTAGAGGTCCCTGTGTCTTGGACTCATCACGATTTATGATGAGTGCCTACGAATCATTTCGAGAAGAGTCCTTAGTGCCTCTCCGAATGGTTGTTTCTCAAATGCTCGACTTCAACACCTTGATCGCATCGTTGAGACTCGCACATGGTATTGGTCCTTTCAGTTATTAGTCGAAGACCCCGGATACCTCCTGACTCTTCCACATTTGAGCGTCTATTTATGGAAATAACCAGTTACATTTTTTCTATAGATATCCGGGTTGCGCAGTCTCAAATATTAAAGCAAAAACAATTGTAAATCTAAAACTAAACTAAACTAGCATGTGCATATCATAATAAACTTTTGAATTAAAAAACAAGAACAAGAAATAGAAAAAATAACTTTGCATTGAAAATGGGGGCAAGCAAGTGCTTGCAATAATAATACCTCCAAGTGATGAAGATTGTTGAGAAGCTCCAAGGGTGAGCAGCTCCAAACTCCAAAGGGTCCCTTCTCCAAGGTAATTACAATGGCCAAAAACTCATGGGAGATTTTGGCAGCATGAGGATAGGAAGATGGATGGATCTAAAATGAGGAGCCCTACCACCTTTTTATAATTTTTGGTGGTGGGGAATACCATTATGGTTTTGTGGAAACCAATGCTATTGACCAACATGGTTTAGGTACCTTTTTCCTCCTTTTTCCTTTTTTGAATATTTTGAATATTTTTATTCCCTTTTTAATATTTTTGGGAATTTTGGACCCTTTTTGAGGGTTTTTTATGCTTTTTTAGGAAAAATACTCATTTTGAGTGGAAAAAGGGGTGTATTAAGGTCTATTGGTGACCTTTTGGTGGCTTTAGAGGCTCAAATGGTGGAAAAGTGGACAAATGGGTCATGTGAATAAGGAAATGAGCTAGTGAGCACTTTTTAGGTGTTAACAGTTTCGGCTGAACTTGTTGAATTCCACTGGAACTTGTCGAAGCACTCAAGATTTCAAATGACATGCCGACCGTTTCGGGCCAAAACGTTGATTTTGGGCACAAATGAAGCTTCAATGAAAATGACAGAGAGGCACCTATTATGTCGGCACAACTCAGCAAGATTGGTCGCAATCTAGAACTCAAAACGACAAGGGAAAAAGGGCCACGATTCGGAAACTTTGGGCGAGTTGGAGCGACCGTTTCAGTGGAACTGGGTGAGTTTGTCCGAAACAAATATACTTAGCATAAACGTCCGCCTATTGCGGCGAGACTCAAGGAGTTGCGCCGCAACAAGGAAGGCCATAAACTTAACAAAAAAGGTCGGCCGTTGCGGCTCATCTTGGCAAGTTGTGCCGCCATTTTGGCTATGAAAGCTGAGTTTTACTTAAAAGGAAAAAAAAATAGACTTAAGGACTTGGTTTCTTTTAGAAAAACTAAGTATAAAAAGGCTTTTTAGGATGGGACTTGACTTCTAAGCAAAAACTTTCTCAAAAAATAAAGGAGGGACCCCAATATTTACAAAATTTTGGGGGGGATGTTGCAGCAACAACACGGCTCTTTCCAGCTCTAATACCAACTAGCGCAAGGACGGTCAGCAGGACATTCTTGCTTAACAATAACTCAGTACACACGACGCTCACAACAACTTGGTGTAAATAGGGTGCCAGAATCTTGCTTTTATTACTTCAATCAAATATTTAACGGTTACAGTGCTAGATGCAAGGAAATGTAAACAACTAAACTAGTTGGCCTCAGCCTTTACAATATACAGAAGTAAATGGTGTGTTCTCTCTGTGTGTGACCCTCTCCTTTTCTTAGTGTTCTATTGAGTGATGGAATGAATGAGCCATGAGTGACGAGAGATCCCCTCTCTATGCCTACACATTGGTCTTCTACTCTACTCCACTACTGCTGCTCTTGAGATCACTCTGATCCCAGAGACAATCTTCCTCTATTCTTCGAATCCTCCAGATCTTGAGACCTGCAGTTGTCAGAACCCTCTAGTCATGCTACACAAACTTTGCCTATGGTGACATTTGTCCTAATCCCAACCACCTTATTAACTTCTCTTAACTTCCTTGGCAACCCCAAATGACTACCAAGTACTTCGTCTTGAATTCTGAGCTTCTCTGACTCTATTATAGTAGTCGGTCCCATCACTGACCTCAACCATACTATCTTTCGTCATCCTTCGACATACCTGTCTAATTTACTTATCTTCTACATATTTTCCAGTCCGCCCCTTCCTCCACACTTGGATTCCGCCTCAAACATGTCAGTGTCGTTGTTCGACAACTTGTCGACACTCGACCTATTTCATTGCGATCCTGTCATCTATCGACCTTAGACATGTCGACTCTCGAACTTTCTCCTTCTGTTGCTGCACCTCGATAGCTTCTGATCGACTCATTGAATTCGATGGGAAATCTCTCTTTGTACCAGTGGTCGTCGGAAATCTCCTTGGTCAACTTCTCATGTTGATCAAATTCAACTGTTCTACCTAGGCCTCGATGCTCCTGCATCAGGAACGTTGGTGTTGTTACGAAATTACTCTTATATTTGGGTAAAGAGACTACAGACGTACTGGGGGGTTATCAGATAGACATATAAGGGTTTTCCAACATTGTTTATAAACAAATAGGATTAGAATTCAGAGAATGTATACCTTATTTGTAAAGGTCGGTCGAAGCTTTTCTCTTCGTTCTCCTATGCAAACAACCTGTAACACAAACACAAGACCTTTCTCAAACGTATTTGAACACAAATAAGATATTTATATTAATAAATCAAAATAACATCAACATGTAATAAAATGATAATAGATATAATCAAATCTATATCGGAAAGGAAAGAATGTCTCAATCTTTATTGACAAATACAGAAAGTACATAAAGCTAATACCTGTTCCTGCAATCGCACCGTCGTAACAACAACCCTGGGCTCCTGCTCCTCTCTCTTAGCTATGAATTTCTCCAGCATAACTATAGCATGGGTTTTCACCCTTGCTCATGCAAAAGAGCACCTTCTGAGGATAATGGAATCCTTAGCAGCAATTCGAACAAAGGTAAAGAGTTTAAATGTAAAAAACAACAATACAAGACTAAGCTAACATATTCATGGAAAATAAATCTAAACTACGATGGAAAACATGAAATGAGTATGAGAAACAGTAAAATAAATTTTGATTTTTTTATAAATGGAAAACAAGGGTTTGCATGAAATTCTTTACCTTAAATATGAGGCCGATGGAGTTTTTTGCAGTCGTAGGGATCGATGCACCAGTACTCCGTGGGTTCCTTCTCTTCACCAAATGCTCAAAGGTGGGGGCCAATATTGACTCAAAGGGGAGAAATGTAGCTCAAGTGGTTTGGGCTAGAGTTATAGATTCATTTGGGAATCATAAGGTTAAGTTAAGTGGTGGATGGTAAATGAGGGGCCTCCATGACCTTTTTACAGATTTTTGGGTGGTGGAGCAAACAACCATGGTTTTGGGTACCAAAATGGTTTAGGTTAGAGGTTTTAGGGTTTTTTCCCTCTTTTTCTTTCTTTTTTGAATTTTGTTTTCTTTTGTTTATTCCCTTTTTATTTTGATTTTGGGAACTTTGGACCCCCTTTTGGGGGTTTTTGTTATGTTTTGAAAGAATTGATTTAATTTGAGGAGGAAAAAGGTGATTTTTGCCTTTTTAGGTACCCATTTGGAAATTTTGAGGTTCTGGAGGCTAGAATGATAGGAAAAATGGTCAACAGGGTTATGTGTCTAAAGGAATGAACTGATGAGTAATTTTTTAATGTTAACAGATTGCCCCCTGATGTGTGAGGGAATGAGCTCATCGTATGGCCAAAAGACATCATAGGTTCTGTTGTTTTCTAAGGGTCTGAGCATTGTGTCGGAGAAGATCATAAGCTAGGTGGAGACGGGAACATGGGCTCCATATGAAATGCAAGAACTCAAATTGAATATACATGTCCTCAATAATGGATGAGGAATAATCTCAATAGATGGATGAGGCGAGCATACGCATGTTCGTATCAAGATACATAAATGATAATGAGGCCCAAGAGGGAACCTAAACAATACATGGATAATTGTTGTGTACATCGTAACAATCTAGCGGGGACACAAATCTGGGACATACTCGTGGTCCAACCATGACTGATCTGAATAACTGGTGTATGAACATAGTGGCATCCATACTGACTGTGGTACCATAACAACTCATATTCTATTAAATTTGAACTAGGTACATGGGGAGGCATATAACTGAATTTCTTCTGAATACTATATCCAAGCGCAGCCCAGATATCCATGGGAACATTCAACTGGGGAGGTTCCAAATATACTCACCAATGGGCTAGAGTCAGGGGACATTCAGGGTCTTCGACCAATAAATGGAAGAACCAATACCCTGCACGAATCTCATTAGTGCGATCAAGGTGTTGAATTCGAGCACGTGAGAAACAACCGTTCGGAGAGGCACTCAGGATTCCTCTAAAAAATGGTCTGTAGGCACTCGCCACTGATGGTGATGGGTCAAGGCACATGGACCTCTAAGTCTATCCTCTAGAATAGATTGGTGGGTGTCGACAGAGGGAGACCATGCCACTACCAAGGTAATGGTGTTTCTTGTTGATGTATATGTAACTTCGGAATGTATTTTACCCATGTGCATTGTATTCCTATAGAGATGTTATTATTCCTCTATACGGAAGTGTTTGTATTCCTATAGAGATGTTATTATTCCTCTATACGAAAGTGTCGTCATTTATATTGTAAGTGTAGTAACTTATACTTGACGGGTTATTAGACCACCTTGATGGGGTCGGCCCTGTATGAGTCATGTGGGTAAATGGGTTAGTAGACCACCAAGTGTGGGGTCGGCCCGAATTAAGTTAACCATGGGTCAAGCTAGACAAGTAGGCCTTATTAGTTTATTGGGCAGGACAGGACAAGTATAAATAGAGATCGGGAGATCTCTATTTGATCACTCATTATTCTCTCTCATACTCTTTGGAGAGTGGCACACTTGTGGAGGAGGACAAGCTGCTGCTGGGAGATGTACATCTCTTATGCTTGGGTTGTATCATTTCCTTATATATCTCTGAGGAAGTTATTGGGGTTTTTCACCTTTATGGTTTTCCCCAAGTAAACTCTGTGTCTCTTGTGTGCTTGCATTATTGTGTCCATGATTGATATGATGTAGATATGTTGTACATGTTGTTCTCTTAGTTAATATCCTAGATTAGATTGAAGTAAATTATGAAAAATTAACATGGTATCAGAGCTATCCTAAATAAATGCATGGTATGGCATGTATGACACTTGTTGCACTTGCGATGCTAGGGTTCGATATAGCAAAAAAGGGTCATCGTAGAACTTTCGCTATAAATAAGTTTAGGTAAGGTTTCAGGGTCTAAAAATTGTATAGGGAGAAGCTAAGATCCCCATGTACCTTGTGTCCAAAGTACAACCTCTAATGCGTTGTGCTTTGTGATTTATGATCTGTACAATATATGGTTTTTGCCTCTTCTAGATTTGAGTCATAAACAGGTGACCTTGGAAAAAAGGTCATAACTTGGGCTAGGAAGATCCAAATGAAATTTCGTAGAAATTGATAGGTAGTGCACGGACTGTACTTTCTCAGGTAACATTTTCAGATGCCGAAACTGAACCAGTGACACGTGGTACGTCGTACACATTCACTCTCATGTTTTATCCCATAAACAGGTCACGTTGCGACACTTGGCATAACACTCTCTCAGAGAATCCATTTGAGGTCAAACCTATGGGGTTGGAAATATGACAGGTCAGGATATCACAAAAAAAAATTTAGACCCTGTAGATCAAAAAGTTCGGAATTACACCAGAAACAATCAGGTACATATTTTTGTCAAAACACAATTATTTTTTAGCACCTTCATTCATGGCTTCCGGAATTTAGGGTTTCGGAGAAAGTTGGAATTTTTGTAATCGGAGACTACGGCTGAATGTTGCTCATCAAAATTGAAATTTAGAGACCAATATTAGAATGTTTGGTTGGGTAGAAGGCCAGGCTTGATCAGACCCTAGTTTAAGACTTTGATCGGAAAAGTAAAAAATTGGAGCTTCTGCAAAAATGAGAATTTTTGAAATCTGTGACCACGGCTAGAAGCTCCTCAGAAAACTAGAAGCTTAGAGCTTTGGATCGAACCTTTTTATTGGGAAGAAGGGTGGGATTTATCAAACCCTAGTTCGGGGTCATGTGCAGTGAATCCGGAAGTTTCAAAGGCAACTTTGAGGGGTGAAACTTTACAGTTTTCAAATTCTGAGTATACCAGCTTGATTAGCTCATCAAGGCGCATATTTCTATCCTTTTAAAAGTTTGAAATTCAAAGTTTGAAATTTTAGGGTTTCTCTGACAAACCCTAATCCAGCTCCAGATCCAGTTCCTGCAAATCAAGTGGATTGGGTTAATCCTAGAAGAGAATGGATTGGTCACCTGCATAAGTGAAGAAGTTCTTGTTTTAGAGGGAGATGAGGCTAAGGCCTTACATAAGAAGATTACAAGCAATATCGACGGGTATGACTTATCCAGGTATGTTTCAAGATTTGTTCATGATCAAGTTTATGGTATGTTTGTCTTCATGTTATTACGGTTAGTACAATCTTGATTAAATTTCGACTTGTCGTATCACCTTAATAAAATTATGAATGCATGATAGAATATATTCATTGATTAGGGTGTTGACACTTATGATTGTACTACTGCATTATGGTGTTGTATGAGGTTTATGTTATCCGCTAACATGAAAGGTACACCAAGAAAGACAAATCATGTTCTAGTTCAAGAACATATTATCATGATGACATGAAGACAAAGATTCATCCATTGTCATGGATCACTTAGAAGATCTACTTACGAGGTATGTATAAATTGGTTCTATAATGGTTAACCTATGAGATATGTAGGTTACTAGCACAAGTCATTGAAGAGAATAAGAAGACATCATGTGAGTATGTTAGACATAACTAGCTAACATACTAATCCAGGTATGTTTTCCTATATCAAGTTAGAATCCTACCTTATGATAGGATCTCTTATATAAGTATACATGGCATGATTGATAATGATTATTCATGGGTTTGAGTAATCATGGGTGTATGCATATTATGTTTCTTACCTTAAATGATGATATGACTAACCAGAAGAGTCATGAAAGTATAGGTTTGAGTAATCAAGGGTTTAGGCATATTATGTTTCTTACTTTAATTTATGATATAACTAACCATAAGAGTCCTTGAATACTAATGCTTATTATTTCTGTTTGAAATGATCATGACTATACATGTTTAAGATTATTGTGTTTTGATAGTATTAAGATTATACTAATGAATGTGTGATTATGTATGAGACCTAGAAAATAACACAATGATGATACTAATAAGCATGCATAGTGATTAAGGATGGATATAAGTTCAAGGACAGGTAATCCAGGAAGCAAAGATCAAGAGGGAGCACACTCCAGTTGTTTCTGTAAGGAAGCAAAGATCAAGAGGGAGCACACTCTAGTTGTTCCTGCATGGAAGCAAAGATCAAGAAGGAGCACACTTCAGTAGTTTCTGCAAGGATGCATATATTCAGAGGGAGTTGACCACTTCTCACAATCCACATAAGAATGGAGTTACAGAAAAGAAGCAAAGACTGAGAGGGAGTCCAATCAACAACCAAACAAAGATAAGTATTTGAATTGTCATTTCTTACATATGTGTTTGTTTAAATAATGTTGTTCAATGATGTATATGCTTATGTTCCTAGACTTAGGTTGTGTATTATGCATATTAGAATAGTTGCATAGATGAACAATATACTACTAATATACATGGGTAAGTGGCCTATGGCACTGTACAACATTCCATTGCTACTTATCTAGAATGAAACCTCTTTGCTGACATGTTGGGAGTTGTGCACACTCTTAACAATGTTCTGGTAGAGATTGGAAGGCATCTTGAAAGTTACGGGATATGGATAAATGTTGTATTGAAGCATTGGCTAAGATAATTGCATGATTGTATGACATATTTATTTATGTGTAAGAATTTGTTCTGAAAACTATGAGATGTTTTCTAATCATGCAATTTGACATGTTGTGTAGGAAAGATTGTATACCATCTCCTACAAAAGAGGATGAGGATAGATTGATTGTTGACATGTAATGGAAGCTTGCTGTCGAGTTCTATATGAAGAACTTGGGTATGATGCACTACTTTCTTGGTATGGAGGTGTGGCAGAGTGCAGATGGAATCTTTCTTGGACAAGGGAAGTATGCAGTAGAGATCCTGAATAGGTTCGGGATGATGGACTGCAAGGCCATGGCCACACCTATGGCATCAAACCTGAAACTTCTGTGTGATGCTTCTTATGAGCCAGTTGATAACACTATGTATCATCAGATGATTGGGTCCTTGATGTACCTGACAAACACGAGACCAGATATCTGCTTTGCGGTGAACACATTGAGCCAGTTCCTGACAGATCCTAGAGGTGTTCACCTAGTTGCTATAAAGCATATTCTGAGGTACCTAAAGGGTATGGTTGATTATGGGCTCAGGTATGATGTGAATCAAAAGTTTAACCTGTAGGGTTATGCTGATTCATATTGGGAAGGCAGTGTTACAGATACGAAGATCACATCTGGCTGATGCTTCAGTATGGGATCAGGTGTGATCTCCTAGTTTAGCAGGAAGCAGTCTTGCGTAGCACTGAGTACAGCTGAAGCAGAGTATGTTGCGACGGATGACCAGGTTGCAGATGTATTGACCAAGCCATTCGACAGAGTGCAGTTTGAGTACATCAGAGAGAGGCTTGGTGCACTTCAGATCAAGGTTCCTTCCAAAGGGAAGTGATGAGTCCAGAAGATGCAGATGCACATGAGATTTTTTGACATGGTTGATGTGTTATCCAATGGTTGTGATATAATTGTTGAGCCATTCTCACATGGTGGTAGATGTGTTCTCCCATGGTGTATATGTAAGGGTTGAAGCCATTTTTCACATGGTGGTAGATGTGTTCTCCCGTGGTGAAAAAGTAAGGGTTGGAGCCTTCCCTGAATGGTGGTAGATGTGTTCTCCCATGTTGGTGATGTAAGTGTTGGATGATGTGCATCTGGGATGTGCTTCGTGGATGATGAGAGGATATGAAGAGGACGATGCTATGATGATCAGGAGGATCATGGATGATGAACATAGGGACGATGCTCCAGTTACTGCTCTGCATGTATGCATGATGTTGGATGCTGGATATGATCAGTTGGATCATTTATATGTCTGTATGTATGCATCATATTGGATGTTGGATATGATCAGTTGGATCATTTATATGTATGTATGTATGCATCATGTTGGATGCTGGATATGATCAGTTGAATCATTTATATGTATGTATCTATGCATCATGTTGGATGATGGATATGATCAGTTGGATCATTTATATGTATGTATGTATGCTGGATATGATCAGGTGGATCATGTATATGTATATGCATCATGTTGGATGCTTGGACTATGTATCTGTGTATGTATCAGGTGGATACATTGTATGATCAGGTAGATCATGTATGTTGATATGTATCAGGTATGATCAGGTGGATCAGGTATTTGTAGACGTATCAGGTGGATACATTGTATGATCAGGTAGATCATGGATGATGATATGTATCAGGAAAATACTGTGTATGCATCAGGTGGATGCATTGTATGATCGGGATGATCATGATGACGAGCTTCAGGATGTTGCTCCAGATGATATGTATTAGGATGGTACAGTGATGATGATCAGTATGATCATGAGTATCAAGATGATGCTTTGTGCGATGATGATCAGTTAGATCATGAGTATCAAATTGATACTTGGAGGTCAGAGATGATATGTGGCAGGTTGTGCAAATAGCATGTAATCAGTCCTCAGAAATCTGATAGGTTGAGCTGTGTGCTCGTAATCAATCCTAGGATGAGGTATTGCTATGTAGTATGTAATCAGTCCTTAGAGATATGATAGGTTGAGCTATGTGCTCGTAATCAGTCATGGGATGAGGTATTACTACGGAGACATGTAATTAGTCCCGGAGATCCGATAGGTTGAGCTGTGTGCTTGTAATAAGTCCTGGGATTCTCTTTAGAGATCTTGCCGATCGTGCTGCGGCACATAAATGTTCCTGGGATGCTCTTTAAAGGTATTGTCTATTCACATGTAATCAGTCCTGGAGATCCGAGAGGTTGAGCTGTGTGCTCGTAATAAGTCCTGGGATGCTCTTTAGAGATCTTTCCGGTCGTGATGCGGCACATAAATGTTCCTAGGATGCTCTTTAAAGGTATTGTGAAGGGGATGTAGGTAATCAGTCCTGGGATATCTTTCCGGTCATGCTTAGGCACACAAATGTTCCCAGGATTCTCTTGTCAGGTATTGCCTCAGCACATAAAATTAGTTCTGAGAGACCACCTCTATCAGACTGTTCGCACAGATGATGAAGACCTATAGGTGGTGGGACTACATCCAGCATGAAAAAGGACTAGCTCTGTAGAAATTGCTATGACGAGTAGATTCAGAGATTGATTGAGATAGCAATAGTAGTGACGATGACGATGATTCAAGGACGATGATTTGCTAATGATGATCCAGAGTAGAAGACTTGTGCTAGCAGATCTATGTCGAGAAATACCTTCCTAGTTAAGAGGGAGTGTTGATGTGTATGTAACTTCAGAATGTATTTTACCCGCGTGTATTGTATTCCTATAGAGATGTTATTATTCCTTTATACTGAAGTGTCATCATTTATACTGTAAGTGTCGTAACTTATACTTGACCATTTATTAGACCACCTTGATGGAGTCGGCCTTGTATGAGTCATGTGGGTAAATGGGTTATTAGACCACCACGTGTGGGGTCGGCCCAGATTAAGTTAACCATGGGTTAAGCTAGACAAGTAGGCCCCATTAGTTTATTGGGCAGGACAGGACAAGTATAAATAGAGATCGGGAGATCTCTATTTGATCACTCATTATTCTCTCTCACACTCTTTGGAGAGTGGCGCACTTGTGGAGGAGGAGAAGCTGCTGCTAGGAGATGTCTATCTCTTATGCTTGGGTTGTATCATTGCTCTATCTATCTCTAAGGTAGTTATTGGGGTTTTTCACCTTTATGGTTTTCCCCAAGTAAACTCTGTGTCTCTTGTGTGCTTGCATTATTGTGTCCATGATTGATATGCTGTAGATATGCTGTACATGTTGTTCTCTCAGTTAAGATCCTAGATAAGATTGAAGTAAATTCTGAAAAATTTACATTTCCTTGATAGAGGCGCGAGGTATACCAACAGGAGGTGTGATACTAAATATGAGAATGATATACTGTGGTGGGGACAGGGGTCATAGGGTGGGGAGATTTCAAACTTCCTTTGTTTAGAGTATAACAGCAAAGCTAACCTAGCAGCATATGAAACTGACTTAAGGGAAGGGGATCATAGCTTAAAGGTCCAGGGATAATGACTGAAATGGGGACGAAAGAACTCATATGTGATACCAATGGACTCTAATGATGACTCATGGCAGAATACTCTGAACAAAGGCGACCATGCTTGCAGTGTTGGCATAATATGGGGACTAGACATAATCTGTCATGGCACCAAGAGGCACCATTGGGTCCTTCTTTATGGTTTAAGGAGCTCAAAGAAGGCATAGAAGGTTGCTTGAAATGGTACTGTCGTGTGGATTTGTACGAGCCTAGGACAGTTCGTGCTCATAAGTTCTTTCAATTTTAAGGAGTCTGAAAGTGATAAGAAGACTTTGAAATGGTGAAGAGGTCCCGTCATGTGGATTTATATGAGCCCGGGATTGTAGCGCTCTGTTTTTCGACAGATCCCAAGTCGTCTTCTATGTTACTTTTCTATGTATTAAACTTATCCAGGTATATGAGAGTAAATTTCTAATAAAATTTCTATGCTTCTAAATGAAATTTAGTATACTGTTTTGTCTTTATCAACCATACATTCGTATTTTAAAAATAAACTGACATATCAATATTTTCCTTCAACAATTTGTTTTCAGCATAAGAATATGTTTCACAGTAATAAATCAGTAAATAGCAAGTTATATGTATGTTTCCGAGTAAGTTTCAGCATAATAATCAAATAAAATAAATAACAAGGAAATTACCAGATGCTGATGCTTAGTAGACTGTAGGTTGTAGCAGGTTAAGTTTATATTCTCTTAGTCAGCCAAGACGATGTGTCCACCCTATCGACCAGCTATTATCTTGTTGGCCCTTGAAAATCAAAGGATTTCCAAGCCCCCGAGCTCACAAACTGATAATTGCGAGAGCAGTAATTACTAGGTTCTCAAAACCTTTCTCTATTCTCAAACCTTTCTTTCCACTTAGAGCTATCCCCCTCGTTACCTTCAACTTTTCCCCAATATCATTTCTTCCACAAAATCCAACCCCTTCTCCTCCCTTCACTCTCCCCTATACACATTTTCTTACTCGAGAAGACTTTGGGCTTACTCCACCGCCCGAAAATCCCTCTCTCGAGCCCCTCAACATTTACTCCCCTCACTTAGTTCATTCATACACGTTACATTATAAAAATATATTTTCACACTCAATGTACTGAATAATTAATTATACTCACAGTAAATTTATTGGATTTTGACTGTTGGTTGTAAGTATTTATTACAATGGTAAACATTACCCAAAGGTTATCTATTCGAGACAAGGTTTATTAATTACTAGTCTATTCACCACCTTTTTATTTAATGTTATTAGTGTAATTAATAAAATATTATATAAATAGTTGACCTTTTCAACTTGGACAAGGAGTGTCTTAATGGTTTACCTCATCCGTCCAGATAACTTATCTTGAAATTTAAATTCTAAGATTCATATTGAGTAAATAAATAGTATTAAACCATTTTCCCTCACATCACATCCATTCAAGAATTGTTATCCTATTATGTTTAACTTAGTAATGGAATAATCACACTCTAATAATTTATTAATGAATATTTAAATTCTACCTATATTGCAATTGTTATGACATGGATAGTAATATTATTAAAATAACATTAATTAACTAATAATATTAATTAAATCACCACAAAGTAATAATAAATGGTGAATTTAATAAAAATGTTTTATTTTTTTTAAATCATTTGTTTATCACATGAGTACCCTAACATCAACATAGTATCCTCGTTCTTCTAAACAAAGCACCCTTAAGGGCCTAAACAATCTTACTAATTAATTAGACAGTACCATTACCTTATTTACAACAATTATCAGATGACAATGTTAACTGATAACACTTGTCTCAATTGTTTATCACAATGTTTACCAACAAGTAATACATAGCTTTAATTGACTTGTTTTACACATCTTAAATAACTTTATATTCATTATCTAAATTCGATCCATGCATGATTAACATAATTACTTATAACAACTTATACATTTATTCAATATGTTAAGTGTTTGTATATCGATACTAGTGTACATGTGCAAAGTGTGCATGCGTGGCCAGCGTATGCACAGATCAGAAATGTACTATAGAAAAACCCCATCCTGCCTATGCATACCTGCTAACTAATAGTAGTATTTACCCCCATGTAGAAGAACAAGCATAATATATATAGTACAATTACTTTAACATTCTCAGTTATTTAACAGCTAATTCTTTACGATTTCACATCATTATCTTTATGTTTATATTAGTTTAATCAATCATGTACAAGGAAGGGTACCTACTAGCACTAACTTAGAATCAAGGGATACCCGACCCTCAACAGTACTAACTAACACATCCTCCCATCATAACCTATGTCCTGCATCCTCCCTATCCTTCCTCTGCTACTACAAAAGTGGATGTCGGACTCACCGACCTGACCACATAGAACTTGAGAGCGATAGCGTCGGCTGAACAGCGGACCTATCCCCCCCTAGCAAGCATCCGACCATCGCCATCACAACAACATGGGGAGCGTGTCTCAGCACGGCCCTCCCACGACCTCGGGTCTCATGGAAACATAGGGTGGGAAACACATCCATCCCTCTCAACATACTGGGCCTACGCCCTTATCGACTCATACTTTGCTGCTATCGAGATTATCAGTTTGTGTTATCGCATCATCATTTTTGGCTGCTAAGGTTTACTGTACGAACAAGTTTTTTTTGTGTCCCATATATCAGATCAAGTAACTGGCTATCCCATAGCCCTTGTGTCCTGTAGGTTAGTATTTCGCAAAATACAAATTTATAGAAAGCATTTCCCATTGATCGCCAATTGATCCATGTTATCAAAAATCATTTTATTTCATGTAACCTTTTTAGTTCATCATAGATGCGTATGACATATAACACTTCAATAATTCATATCAGAAGATGGTATCCACGTACCGAATCATATATTTCACAACTTATTAATGAAAACATATAAACATATACTGTAATTGTAAAATAAAGAAATCATATGATAATCATGACATCGTAACCGCATGACATAGTAACATCATAGTGAAATAATAAAACAAAGTAACATCATATAATGAGGTCCATCATATCGTAATAATAGTTTACTTAGTCGAGCTGAGTTCAACAGAATATATAAGAAAATAAAGTATGGTGTGTCTAACTGATCAATATGCCTAGTCAAAATATGGGCGTTACATACACCCACCCTTCGGGAAACTTCGTCCCGAAGTTATGGTCAAAATAGTAAGGGAAAATCTCGACGCATGGTCTCTGCATCCTCCCAGGTAGTAGACCCTAGGCTATACTTGTCCTATTGGACGTTAACTTGGTCCACATGGCGACTACAGAGCTGTCGAACCCTACGATCAAGTATACGTAATGGTTCGACCTTGAAGGTTCCCTCGTACGAGACCTGCAATTCCTTCCAATGAATTTTGTGAGTCTCATCAGCTATATAATGTCGTAATACAGAAACATGAAATACATTATGAGTTTTATGCAAGTGGGGTGGCAGCGCAAGACGATAAGCAACTGGTCCGATTTTATCAAGAATCTCAAATGGACCTATAAAGCGAGGTGACAACTTGGTACCCTTCCCAAACCGAATGATACTTTTATTTGGTCTGATGCGAATAAATACACGATCCCCTACTCCATAACTTCTATCTGATCTGTGTGCATCCGCGTAACTCTTTTGCCTATCCTGCGCTTCCTTCAACCGCTGCCTAATCTGTAACACTTGTTCCTCCATTTCTTGAATCAATTCAGGCCCAATTAAAACTCGATCCTCTAACCTATCCCAACTGAGTGCTGTCCTGCACGGCCTCCCATACAATGCTTGATATGGTGGCATACCAATGGAGCTGTGATGACTATTGTTGTATGCAAACTCCACTAAAGGAAGATATTTCTCCCACTGTTTCTGTTGATCCATGACATACATCCTAAGCATGTCCTCCATCACTTGATTCACCCCCTCTGTCTGTCCATCTGTCTCGGGGTGATAAGCTGAGCTTAAGTTCAACTGTGTCCCCAATGATGACTGCATGCTTGTCCAAAATATGGAGGTGAACTTAGGGTCTCTGTCAGAGATTATCATTTTAGGAACTCCATGAAGACGTACAATCTCATTTATGAATACCCTTGCCACATCTGTCACATCATAAGTGTCTCTGACTGGAATGAAGTGAGCGCTTTTGGTCAGTTTGTCGACTACCACCAAAATAGCATTATGTCTCATAGATGTGATTGATAATCCTACAACGAAGTCCATGGAAATGAATTCCCATTTAGTCATAGGAATATCATGCGGTTGTAAGAGACCGGCTGGGTGACGATGATCTGCCTTAACTTGTTGACACTTAAGGCACTTCGAAACAAAATCCACTACATCCATATTCATACCTGGCCAAAAGAAGAGTTTCTTCATGTCAGTATACATCTTCTTCACCCCTGGGTGAGCACAGTAATGTGATCTATGGGCCTCTCTAAGGATTGTTTCCCTAATATCACCTTCCTTAGGAACATACATCCTTCCCTGATACCACAACAATCGATCTTCCTCAAGATGGTACCCATCATACTTCAATTCTTGTTCCTTTCCATTCTGAATAGTTGAGGTTACTTTTAGATACCAACTATCGCCAAATAGTTGTCCTAGTACTCTTTCCGTCAAGTCAACCTTCAAGGGAATTAAGGAGAAAAGTCTCGGCCTTCGGCTTAGAGCGTCTGCCACCACATTCTCCTTTCCTTTGATGTAAGAGATACCAAAGTCATACTCACTCATGAACTCACTCCATCGCCTTTGCCTAGCATTCAAATCCCTTTGGGTAAAGATGTACTGCAAGCTCTAATGGTATGTTTTAAGGGTGAAGCTTCTACCAACTAGGTAGTGCCTCCATAATTTTAGTGCCAACATTACTGCTGCCAATTCTAGATCATGCGTGGCATACTGCTCCTCATGAGGTTTCAAATTTCGAGATGCATAAGCTATTACCCCACCTTCCTGCATTAGCACCGCTCCTATTCCTTGCTTCGAGGCGTCGGTGCATACCATGAAATCTTTATCCATGTCTGGTACTCGGAATATTGGTGCACTTGTCAACAATCTCTTTAACTCTGTAAAAGCGGCATCGCATTCATCGGTCCATTCATATCGGATTCCCTTGCGTTGCAAGGTGGTAATAGGTTTTGCAATTTTAGAAAATCCTTCCACAAACCTTCGGTAATAGCCTGCTAACCCCATGAAGCTGCGCACCTCATGAGCATTCCTTGGAATTGGCCAATCTTCAATGGCCTTTAACTTTTTCGGGTCTACCAAGATCCCTTCACCTGAGATGATGTGCCCCAAGTAGTAAATCTCTTTTTGGAAGAAGGAACACTTTGATAATTTACCATAAATTTTATGTTCCCTTAAGCATGTCAAGACTAACCGCAAGTGTTCCTCATGCTCCTTCTCATTCTTAGAATAGATAAGAATATCATCTAAGAAGACCTGAACAAAGCGGTCCAAGTATTTTCGGAAGACACCATTCATGAGGCTCATGAATACAGCTGGAGCATTGGTCAAACCAAATGGTACCACTACAAACTCGTAATGCCCAAATCGAGTTTGAAAGGCAGTCTTAGGAATGTCGCCTGCCTTGATCCTCAGCTGGTGATACCCTGATCATAAATCAATCTTTGAGAAGACTGACGCACCTTTCATTTGATCAAAGAGGTCATCAATTCTTGGTATGGGATACCTATTCTTCACTGTGGCTTTATTCAAATCTCTGTAATCTATGCACAGTCGCAGAGATCCATCCTTCTTCTTAACGAAGATCACTGGTGCTCCCCACGGTGAGATACTAGGTCTAATCAATCCCAAATCTAGCAACTCTTTTAACTGGATCTGTAACTCACAGAGCTCTAGAGTTGGCATTCTATAAGGCATTTTTGAGATAGGCTCCGCACTGGGTTTTAGTTCGATTGTAAAATCAAGCTCTCTTTCTGGAGGTAGTCTTGGCAATTCCTTTGGAAAGACATCCTTGAACTTGGAAAGTACTGGGTAAGAATTCAAGGAAGGTCCTTTACTATCACTCACGACCTCCACTACGAACAGTTGGCATCCTTGTCTTAGGCACCGCTTAGCTTTCACCATAGAGATGAAACAGAGGGATACCTTCCTCTTCAAGCCTTGGATTTGAATTGTCCTTCCCTCGTCATTGAGGCACATAACCTTCTTCGCATAGTAGTCTATGAAAGCTCTATGGCCTTCTAACCAATCCATGCCAATAATGAGGTCATAAGTCCCCAAATTGGTGACATAAGCATCCAACTTACTGGGGCACACTCCTAGGTCAACCTCACAACTCCTCACTTTAAGACCTACTGTTTGCTTAGCTCCTGAAGCCATTTCAACCAGTTTGAAATCATCGTGCTCGTAGGCTGCCAATCCACATTTATCTAATGCAAATGGTCAAATAAAACTATCAGTTGCTCCTGGATCAAACAAAATTTTAGGTTTGACATTGTTTACTTTACCATTGGATTCTACTATGGTAGACTGATGTTCTACTTGGTGGTTATGAACCGCTGCATGAATCCGATGACTATTACCCGAACTATCCATGGGTGCTTTTCCTTCTCTGTGCCTGCTGCTTGACTGACCCTTGGGACAGTCTCGCTGGAAATGAGGAACTCCGCATCCCCAACAAGAGAGATTGGGAGGGGCTTGCATGTTGCTCAGAGGAATCCTCTGAGATGAGTTCCTTCCCCTGGGTCCTCTAAAACCCCTTGATCCCCTATAGGAACTTCCTTGTGTACGCCCTTGGCTTTGGTGGGTTGCGGAACATGCCTGCGAGACTGAGTTAATTGAAGTATTACCCCTCGGTGTGAACCTGTTACCATAAGGAGGAGGTCTAGATTGTCCTCCCCTGAAGTAAGGACGTGAGGCCTTCCCAGAAACATACTGATTGGTTCATGTCAACTTACTACCCCCCTTTTCCATCTGACATATCAGCTGCATAACGAGCATACTCAACTGCCATGGCAACTGAAGTTGGCTTCCACATCCACACAGCATCCCTAATCTTGTACTTAAGTCCATACAAAAAACGCTCTACCTAACAATCATCTGCATCTAGGTAAGCAAGATATTTTACTAGTTCCATAAACCGAGATTCATACTCCTCCACCGTCTTGTCTCCTTGTACTAAGGCATGGATTACGCGTACCTATTCTTCCTTGTAATAATTTGGCAAATACTTCTTGTGGAACCTCTCCTCGAACAGTTCCCAAGAAGTCGTAAGAGGAGTAAGGTGCAACTGCTTCTCGAGATCTGACCACCAATTCAAAGCATCACCTTTAAGCTGAAAGATGGCCATCCTAGCCTTGGAACTAGATGTGCACTCATTCAACACTAAGCATCTCTTCATGCCTTCCAGCCATGCTTCGGCATGCTTACTGGATCATCCTCCTGAAAACTCTGGAACTTTTATCTTTTGCAACTCCCTCGATATGTCCTGAAGCAGTTCCTGTCTTGGGCCATGTGCCCTTTCAGAGTTCTCTTGACTCACTTGAGTGGTTTCCACCTCGACGGCCCTTTCCGAATGCCTGTTCATCGTGGTCATAATAGCCTCCAAATACCTCATTATGATCTACATTTCTGGTGTTGAGGTTGGTCGTGGCGGTGTTGGCGGCGATGACGGTGGCAGTGGCGGTGGTGATGGTGGTTGACATTGACCCCGACCTTTACCTCTGTGCATTGTTACCATGATTGATCCTGATGCTGGAGTAAAACATCCCATTGTTAGTTTCTAAGGAGCGTGTTAGTTGATTTTCAAATAGATGCATTTCACAAAATAAGCTATAGTTCACTACGTTTTGATGAGGCCATCTTGTACTAAGTCTACTAAATAACTCTTCATAAATTTATGCATTGGATTTCATGTAATTTTCATAAGGTTAAATCTAAATTAACATTTGAAATAAAAATTTTATTGGTGCTAGCATTTATTTAAGTTTAAAATTTTAGGTTTTAATCTAATTAAATCTCATAATTATCATCCGTATTAACATTATATTTTTAACTTTTAATGTAATCAGGATTAACCTTGTAATTAAAATTTATGATTAATTTTTCAATAAAACTTTATGATAAATTTTATACTTTTAATATTAAATATTATATATATATTGTTAATTTTTTTTTAAAATTTTATTTAAATTAATAGAATAATAAGAAAATAAAAATAAAAATAAAAAATCAAATAAATAAAATCAAATAACCTAAATAAGGAAAACGTATACTATAGGGTAATTATAGCAATTAGTTTTTTTTTTGTTTTGTTTTAAATATCATTTATCCTTTAAACCCTATCACCCTATGCGGCCTCTCCGCGGGTCCAGCTCCATGCACGGGGTATACGTGTGAGGCCCACGGTGCCTCTCACCGCCATGAGAAGGAGTACTCTCCATGCAACCCACCGCCGTGAGAAAGCGGGGAAACCCTAAATTGGGTCAATCCCCAAGGTGCGGCCATTTTTTCCTTCTCTTTCTGAGTTCTAGCTCTGCAACTCTATGCTAGCTTGCTTAGGGTTTTTTTTTTTTTAGGCAGGAAGGATCTTTCTATCCATGGCGCTATGGTAGAAGCACTAGCACAAGCTTGAGGAGGTGGTTTACAGGTATTTCCGGATCTGTCTGGCATCGCTAGCTGCATTTTTTGTGAGTATTTGCTCCAGCCGTAAGTTGTTATGGCAGACGTAGGTTGTAAGACTCAGCCAACTGATTGCCCTTTTAGAATTGGATTTGTCTTCTTGTTTACAGCGTATTCATTTTATTTTGAGAGGGCGCATATTAGTTTGCCCGAGTGGTCTAGCAGGTATCTAACCATGAGGAGCCCTATATATATGAACAAGTATTAATTAGCCTATAAATCCTATCTTGTTTTACCATTTTGGGTATCTACCTTCTGCTTGGTCCCCGCCTAGGAGCTGCAGCACGCCTTAAGCTTCAACGCGAGTCTCCAATCATCTTACGCGTGATATTTTCATAGGGTTAATGCATTTTGGGTCATCCTCCTCAATATACGCCGTCAGTACCATCAGTAGTTTCAGTAGTCAATTTTGACGACTAAGCAACTGTTTATATATATATATATATATATATATATATATATATATATTTTGCACCAGATTTAGGCTCTGGCCTGGAATAAGTTCTTGTAGGTCAAGGAGAGTTATGAAGCTCAATCGTTTTCTCATGTCCACAAAATTTTTAATATCCTAGCATATCAATGATCAAAAGATGCTATTGACTATTTATCTTACATGGAGATGAACCTCCTGCATCAAATATGGCAAGCCTTTCGGATCCCTTGGCCCTTCAGGTAGCGACCAATATTATTTACAGTCATTCGTTTTCGATTCTTGTTCTTGGTTTAATAATATAATTAATAACTATTATTGTTGGTTGCCTCTATAGATGACATCGGCCTCTGGTAGCTAATGGTACATAGCACTCCAACTCTTAGACTGTGGCTACGAAATATAATTCAGTTTTTTTTTTTCTTCTTTTTTTTTAATTAAATTTTCTTTGGCGTTGGGCGCTAGGGCAATGTAGGATACCTGGGTTCTCTTTGGTGTGGCGCTCATTTTGGGTAACGCTTGGCTCATAAATTAAAGCAATACTCTTGAGATCGGTGTTTGGGTTGTGATGGTGTACGTGGATCTCCATTCGACCTAGCAACTTGCTCGGAGTTGGGTGTATGGGCTTGACAACCATTTTATGTGGTGTGGATGGCAATAAGTTTCAAGGTTCGACAATAAGTTTCAGGGTTTTTTGACCTCGTATATACTTAAAATTCGATTCTGAGACTGCGCTAGGGTTTCAACTTTTTCTATTCTTATCACAATTTTTTTTCTTTTTTATTACAACTTCATTCATTACAGCTGCAGGATTTCTCCCTTACGAGAACCGAATTCTTCTTCTTAGGATTTCTGTAAATCTTCTAATGTTATCATTTCTATTTCCTCTGGCTTCAGCACCAACCCTAAACTTTGAAGTTGAAAGCCAAGCAAGCCTGGCGCATATGGATGGCAGGGGCTGCAAAAAAAAAAAAATCGTAGAAGCCACCTCCAAGGTTAGCATCTACTGCACTGTGGTTCGTCCTGTTCGCATTATTTCTGCCTTGGTAAGTAAATCAATATTCGGATATAGTCTTTAAATCTCTGTTAACGGAGCAAAATAAGTTCTCAATAAGAGACTTCAAATTCAATCCTACAGTCATCTTTCCAGACAATAAGAGGAAAAGGGGAGTGGACGAGGCTAAAGGCCCAATGGTAAGTTATATAAATTTCTTTATTCATGTCTCACTTAGATCATATATATTTCTTGATAACCGATAAAGAGATACTTGATAATTGAGTAAGAGATACGAGCAGGATTAAATCCACGGGTGCTCTACCCCGAGCCCTGGCCATTCGAGGTTGGCAACAGATGAGTGAACCCTAGTGTGGAGAATTGAAGATGCCCATATGCTAGGGTTTGAGGGAGAAGCTACCCCATTTTTATTTTGTTTAATTACTGAGATTTGAATTAGATCATGGTGTTGGGATAAATTTAACCTGGACTTTATTTAAAATTCCATAAATTTTATTAACTGTCAGGAATAGATGATAGTTTCTGGATTTTATTCTTCAGGTATATATAACAAGTCTTAGTTCACATTTAATAGAATAGGTAACACAGAGATTATATTCTATTAGACATGGAACAACGTGAGAATAATTTTAGTTTATCACTTAGAAATAAATGAACTAGAAATGGTAGGGGAATTCTGTATTTGATAAGATATATAAATTTAAGTCGAATATACATGCACATTCAAATTGACTGAGTTTGCATAAGTACAGTCTATACCTTGGATATCAATATGGAAATTGTAAGAAGGTCATAATTTAAATAATAAACTAAAATCTGTAACCCTGGAAATTTGCATATGTTTGGTACATTAGCGTAGAAATTCCATTGTCTAGGCAAAGGTTTTTCACACAGAAGGCAGGGAGATCCTCATTTTTTTTTCTCTCATTTTCATAATATATATATATATATATAAACTATTTTATTTATTTTCTCTAATTCATACTAGACTTTTGTGTGTGTACCAATAGTTATAAAAGAATGAATATATATATATGTATAATTTTTTTTTTCTAATGTTATTCCTATTGTCGTTGTACAGGTACCTTGGAAGCTTACTATGGATGGAGATCAAGTAGGTAAAATATCAAGTATATTTTCCATTCAACCATGACGAGATGAAGCATGAATAGGCTTTTAGGTTCAAGAGTCCGAACAAGCGCTCTGATACCAAGTGTAGCACTCTGTTTTTTGACAGAGCCCAAGTCGTCTTCTATATTACTTTTCTAAGTATTAAACTTATCCAGGTATATGAGAGTAAAATTCTAATAAAATTTCTATGCTTCTAAATGAAATTTAGTATACTGTTTTGTCTTTATCAACCATACATTCGTATTTTAAAAATAAACTGACATATCAATATTTTCCTTCAACAATTTGTTTTCAGCATAAGAATATGTTTCACAGTAATAAATCAGTAAATACCAAGTTATATGTATGTTTCCGAGTAAGTTTAAGCATAATAATCAAATAAAATAAATAACAAGGAAATTACCAGATGTTGATGCTTAGTAGACCATAGGTTGTAGCAGGTTAAGTTTATATTCTCTTATTCAGCCAAGACGATCTGTCAACCCTACCGACTCATACTTTGCTTCTATCGAGATGATCAGTTTGTGTTATCGCATCATCATTTTTGGATGCTAAGGTTTACTGTACGAACAAGTTTTTTTTGTGTCCCATATATCAGATCAAGTAACTGGCTATCCCATAGCCCTTGTGTCCTGTAGGTTAGTATTTCGCAAAATACAAATTTATAGAAAGCATTTCCCATTGATCGCCAATTGATCCATGTTATAAAAAATCATTTTATTTCATGTAACCTTTTTAGTTCATCATAGATGCATATGACATATAACACTTCAATAATTCATATCAGAAGATGGTATCCATGTACCGAATCATATATTTCACAACTTATTAATTAAAACATATAAACATATACTGTAATTGTAAAACAAAGTAACATCATATAATGAGGTCCATCATATCGTAATATAGTTTACTGAGTCGAGCTGAGTTCAACAGAATATATAAGAAAATAAAGTATGGTGTGTCTAACTGATGAATATGCCTAATCAAAATATGGCCGTTACAGGGATGGTGCATGCTCGTGGGTGCTTTCAATTTTAGAGAGTCTAAATGCAAATAAGAAGACTCCAAGGGTGTTTTTTTTCGTGTGTTAGTCTCCAGGGCCCAAAAAAACATAAAAGGATGCAATGAAGAACTCTTCTAGTCGATGTGACAAGAGTATTCTTTTTTCGTAATTAGTCTAGAAGGTACGTAAAAGGGTTAAACTTATACCAGGTAGACACCCATTCAGATACTTTTAGCAAGCATGAAAGGAAGCAAGATTGCTTGGCGATATTTTCATTCTCTTAGGAGTCAGAAAAGAGCTTAACAGAAAATTCCTAAGTGCCTTTTTCGTAAAGGAGCTATTTGGCCCGAAAAAGGGATAAAATTATACTGAACAAGATGATGGCCATGTGGTGGCCAAAGTGGCACGCAAATCGAGGCATGAAGGGGTCTAGAAAATCCCGTCAAGATTTTTTGTCCAAGAAAGAAATGATCTCAAGCATCGTCACGAGCACGGAAATATGAATCCGACAATGTGAAGAGTGCAAAAAATGGAGTTGGTACGCAAATCAATGTGACGGGTGGGGGGGAAAAGGTGCCTAAATTTTTTTTTTTGTGCGAGCGAGAAGTAATCTCAAGCATCATCATGAGCATAGAAATATGAATCTGGTGATGCAAACGGTGCAAAAAATAGAGTTGGAACGCAAATCGAGGCAGTAGGGGGCTAGGAAAAAAAACCTCAATTTTTTTTCGGTGAAAACGGGAAGAGGTCTCAACCATCCTAAAGGTCTTGGCGAACTAAATCTGGTGGTGTCAACGGTTCGAAAAATAGACCTCGTATGATCTTGGCATGCCAAAATAAGGATTGGTCAAATGTCTATAAATAGTAAATGGACCCAATGACATGTGTCATTGTTATAGTTGAGTTTGACAGCAGATTGTAGAGAGCCAAAGTTGAAAACTGAGATTATGAGAGATCCAACCGGTGGAGTTCCATTCTGAGAGTTGCAGGTAAGCCTTCATGTCCTTAGCCTTGTAGTTTATTTAGTTTTTGTTGGGAATTGGGCCTCTAGGGGGGCCTATTGGGCATTGCCTGGGGCCAAGGTGCCAAAGCACGGCTTTAGTTGGGACATGTGCACAATTTTGGGTGAGGTATCCACGCTTTCTGATTCGGCTGTGATTCCCACAATCGTGATCTAGAGCGCACTAGGGGTCCTCAGAGCTGCACTTGTAGAGCATGGCTGAGCGCTTCTTAGTTGCGCTCTAAACCACATCGTTTCAAGGGGAAAACGAGATTCAGGGCGCAACTCTGGAGGGAGCAGTTGCACTTTGAAGCACGGCTTTCCGGGAGGAAATCACACTTCAGAGCGCCACTATGGGCCTGACAGGTACGCTCTAGGCACGCTCTTTTTGAGGGGAAAAGCGCGCTCTAGAGTGCACTTGTGGGTTCAGATAGCGTGTTGGAACCGGTGCGCCGATGTGGGGGGGATCTATGGGATGTTTATGTGGTTCTAATGGGTTTTTGTTGGCTTCATTGCCAGGATGCCGAGGGTTACATGGTGAGAGCGAGAGATACCATATACTATCTTGGACAATATTCGAGAGGATATGGGTGTACCAGCGGCCTTGGTGGATTTCGGTTTACTAAATTTCTCGTAGGTGTCGTTGATGCGTTCAACTAGATTGTTGTTGAACAAGTTAGTCGCATTCTAGGATTCGTATCTTGAGGCGTTCATGATCCAAGGCGAGCGATTGGATCTCACGATCACCGATGTTTATTTTTTGACTGGTCTACCCAGGTTGGGAATGGTTAATGATACCCTGCCTAGGAGGGTAGGGAATGTATCTATGCAAGTCTTACTGAATAGACACTGCTACCATACTGCAAAAGTGCATGCTAATGCACTATTGATTTGTGATCTTGAGAGTCCGACGACTCAGGCTATTGTTGTGCTAGTTTTGTGCATTTTGGGTTCGCATGCTCCACATCGGGTCTCGGGGGGATAGATGTTTTCGGTGGAGCAAGTTTTGGCTGGGACTCACTACGCCTGGGGCCATATGTATTTGTCAGTTGTTCAGTGGGAGCTGAGCAATGTGAGGCATTTGGTAGGGGAGTTCTGTTTCCCCTAGTTTTTGTGCTTGTTTTTCTTCAAGCGAGTCCCTACACTGCGACCTCATTTAGCAGTGTGTGATGGGGGACGCACATAACCGTGGATGTGGAGATGGGGTGAGATGATGACTCGCGGAGGTCGTGGTCTTGTAGGACAGTTCTTTACAAAGGATCTGTTCAGGCAGTGGATACAGCTGCCAATAGTCATTGACAATTTCCCATACTGCCAGATGGACTATCGAGGGAATGCTCAGCTACCGCGGCTTCCTGGTCAAGCATGGGGGCCGGATGGTACATATATCTTTGGTATGTTTTCTTCTTATAGTATCATGTTATATCTACTTTGATAGTGTAGATGGTAGCTATAGGATTTTTTGATAGTGACAACTTGGTGTTATTTTATGCAGATGTGGGACCACGGCCACCACTGGGACATCGGTCGCAGAGAGGTCAAGTTGAGAGGGTGGACCTGGCCGATCACAGGGAGGGGCATTGGCAGAGTGATGCGACTGCGATGGAGTCTCTGCGATTTGGTATTGATTGGCTCCTAGAGGGGCTAGTGGATTTGGGTTGGCAGCATTTAGATCAGACACTGATTGATATATGTTATGATTATCCTCGGTAGTGGAGATCCATTATGCTGCGCATTGCGATGGCCGCTGAGATTGTGAGGGCTATGGCTCGAGGCGATGTCCCTCATATAGGATATGATGATGAGGAAGAGCCCAAGGAGGAGTAGGGAGAGGTTAAGTCAGTGGTAGAGGAGGCTGACGAGCCTGAGTAGTGGGGAGAGGATGAGTTGGCGGCAGAGGTTGCTGACATGCCTGAGGAGGAGTGAGGAGAGAATGAGTCAGTGATCGAGGCAGAGAAGTCAGAGGAGGAGGAGGGCGACGGTGACGATGATTACCGAGAAGATGAATCCGACTAGGATTTTGACGGGACTGCCTCCGCTGCGATGAGCATGCGGGATTTTTGTATATACGGATTTGTATTATATGGCGAGGATGTTGTTGGGGCTCCTCGGTATGTTTATATGTATTTTGGGTTGCATGGGGACTTATGAGATTTTCATGATATATATATAAACCGACACATGGATGTGTTTTTGTGACAATGGTTGTTCTTTATGCACATGGATGCACTTATGATGCTAGTTTCTTTTTATGCACGTGGATGCACTTATGATCATGTTTTTTTTTTTATGGTTTTAAAATGCTTATATGATTGTTTATGTACATTTAGATGGTATGGCGATCCATGTTTATGGTTTATGCCATATATATGGTGGTTTATGTGCCAATCTAGAATATTGTTAGCCATTTGGTTTGCTACACTATTTTTATTTCGAGGGACATGAGTGAATGTAATGGATTCGAATTGTCTGATAATTTGTTCAGTGCGCAGGAAATTTATAAAGAGGCAAGGATCCCGTACCTAGTAACAGTTGTTGAGTTGGGAAACAAGCAGCTGGGAGTCAAGGAACACATGAAGGTGACGTATGCCCATCTATAGGGCAGTTGTCAAGAGATCGGCCACAACATCGTACTCATCCTGGTTTTTAGTAGCAGCGCCTATGCACACTTCATCGAGGTGGATCAACTCGTGTGAGGGGGAATAAAGTACCCAAGCTACGGAGGCAAGGTTCGGAGACCAGTGACTTGCGCCATTGGAAAAACTGAGATAAGGTGTCAGAACAGGATCCATCTGTGGTTATGCAAGGGGAACAAAATGTGAGGTATTTAGATGTAAAAAGTAAAAACAAAAAGAAATAAATTGTACAACCTGGACCACTGGGTCCAAAAAATGTTACGGGTAGAAGCGTTTGAGGTACAACCCATTGCGGGGGTTTTTTATCGGGTTTCCGTCAGAGTCGGGGAGGATGTATGCCCCATGTCCCAAACAGGTGTGGAAAATGTATGGACCTTGCCACATTGATTCAAACTTTCCTTTCTTAGTCTTTTCATGTGCTTGGTCATAAACCAATACTAGGTCTCCTTCTCAGAAATTACGAGGGTGAACATGCTTATCGTAACCGGCTTTGGAACGGTTCTTTGCAGCATCAATGGCTTGAAGGACTGTTCCACAGTCCTCATTGGCCTATTCCAAAAGGATTAGGCGTTGCTCGAGTGGTGAAGTGTCCGAGAGGAGTATGACGGCGATATGGAGGGCGGGAATCTAACACTTGATGGGAAGGACAAACTCAATGTCGTGGACCAAACGAAAAGGCGTGAAACCCATAGCAGTCTTGGTAGACGTACGGTAAGACCAGAGTGTGGGAAATAGCATATGATGCCAGTTGGACTTGTGGTGGTCTACTGTACGCTGAAAAATGGTCTTCAGTATTTTGTTGATAGCCTCCACTTGGCCATTCCCTTGGGGGTAATAGGAAGAGGCGTATTGATGTTTAAATTTGAGAAGGGTGGACAACTCTTTCTATATGGAGTCTTCA
Organism: Larix kaempferi; assembly: GCA_027924585.1. Taxonomy (NCBI): domain Eukaryota; kingdom Viridiplantae; phylum Streptophyta; class Pinopsida; order Pinales; family Pinaceae; genus Larix; species Larix kaempferi. The sequence goes on from BSBM01001103.1 coordinate 4,499,552, forward strand.
AAGTGTGTGATGTGGTTGGAAACAAGTTTTTTTGGGACACCAAACCGATTCATAACATGGTTGAAGAAGAAATGAGTTACAGTCTCACTCGTGCAATTGAACATGGGCCTGGCCTCGGCCCACTTAGTGAAGTAGCCGATAGCCACAATGATGTACTTGTGGCCACTCGCCGAGGGGGGGTTGCACGTCATAAAATCAATACCCATTTTCAGAAAGGACCAACAATGATAATTGGATAGAGTGAAGTATGGGGGGTCCTTGCTTTTGGTGCAAAGAGCTGGTAGTTTCGACAGTGCCTAACTACAATGATGCAATCAGTGAAGACGGTGGGCCAGAAATATCCGGCGTGGATGAATTTTTGGGTGGTGGCCATCCTTGAGAAGTGGCAACCATAGGATCCATTGTGAGAATCATTAAGGACTTGCTCAGCCTCATCTCAGGTGAGGCAGCGAGGTAGAATGGTGTCAATAACACGATGGTATAGCACATCATCGAGGAGAAGGTAACGAGAGGTGTGATGGAAAATGCGTCGGCGCCCATCGCAATCGAGGTCGGATCGGAACTTCTGGGTGCAAAGGTACACCAATATATTGCCATACCAGGGGTCATCTGAAGAAATGATAAATAAGTGGTCATCAGGGAGACTAGTATTAATGGAAGTTGAAATGGATGGTGACGGTAAATCCGACATGAGTTGTGCCAATACAAGGGCTTTGACGATCTTGGGTGTTGTAAATGTGAGGTCATACTCTTGGAGTATGATGACCCACTTAGCCATGCGGCCTTGAAGGAGGTGATGACTCAAGAGGTACATGATAGGATTGGAGTTGAACACAATGATAGTCTGGCTTAATAGAATGTAGTGGCAGACCTTTTGTATGGAGAAGACGACTGTGACGGCCAACTTCTCCTCCTGGGGATAACGCAGTTGTGTGCCAGATATTGTCTGACTCACGTAGTAGATTGCATGCTCTTTCCGCACATTGTCCTCTTGAACAAGAACCCCTGAGACGACGTATTCAGATGCTGAAACGCAAAGGATGAAATCCTTTGAGAAATCCAGGAGGGAAATGAGGGGGGCGTTGGTTAAGGCTGTTTTAAGGGCTTGAAAATCCGCTTGTGTTTGTTCGTCTCGGACAAATGGGATGCAGGTACAAAGTAAGCGAAGAAAACCATGTACCATTGTAGCGTATTTTGGGACAAAGCGATGGAGAAAGTTGGCTTTCCCCTGTAAAATCTGTAACTTCCATATGGTATGGGGGGATGGGAGGTCTAGGATGACTTGAACCTTTAAGGGGTTGATGGTTATCCCTTCTTGGGAAACGATGAATCCAAATAACTAGCCTGCAGGGATGCAGAAGACACACTTGAGTGGGTTCAAGTGGATCCTATACTTGCGACAACGTAAAAAGACTTGCCGGAGGTCGTTTAAGTGGTTGGTCTATTTCTTTGACTGAGCGGTAAGGTCATCTAGATAAACTAGGATGATATGGGCCAAGTCATGGAAACAATATGTCATGGCCCACTGGAAGGTGGCGCCAGTGTTTTTAAGACTGAATTGCATGACCTGATATTTAAAGCTGCCCCATGGGTTAGTGAATGAAGTTTTGTATTGGTCTTCTTTTGGATATGGATTTGATTGTATCCAGAGAAACCATCCATGAAGGAGAGAACCTCATGTCCCGCACAAGCGTCAATGAGTTGGTCGATGAAGGGTGTGGGGAAATTTTATTTGGGACAAGCGCGATTGAGATCGCAAAAATCCGTACAAACACAGAGAGTGACCTATTTTTTGTTGATGAGTATAGGGTTGGAAGCAGTGTCAGAGATGGGATATATGAATCTGGATTTACGCAGTTTCTGGATGGGTGGATGGGTACCTAGCTAGAGTAAGTTATTGTATGGGTGGATGGGTCTTTTCTTCTGTCGGACAGGTGGGACGTCCGGCTAAGTGTCGATGTGGTGTTCGACAATGGCAAGGTCTAAAATAGGCATCTCAGTGTAGGACCAAGCGAAGATGTCACAAAATTCTTGGAAAAGATTCTTATATTATTTGACCTCCTATTCCATACAAGAGGCCCCTAATGTAATGAGCTCGGGTTGGTTTCTCGAGTGGGATATAATGACTTGTATAGTGGGTGAAATGTTCACCATGTTCCCCTCTTCAAAGGTGTCGGGTGCTGGGATAGGGTTCTTAAACCAGTCCACCTTATCAGGGAGGAAATCCTTGGTCTTGATTTCCAGTTGGTGGGTCGTTGTAGAGGTGGACTCCTTAGGGATGAAATATGACCAGTGATGCATATCGTCCCAAGGATAGTTGGGTGCAGTGAGTGCTTCGAGGATTTCCTCGTCGCTACGGAAGCACTGAGTTGTTTCATCAATCAGAGGTAGGATAGATACCGGAGGTGCGTCCTGCTTATCTACCATACACATCATGTATATGGTGTTAATCTCTTATGATAAGGAGGATACGGGGGGGTTAATATCCTTGATGGCGGTGATAGATGACTCTAGAGAGGACTAGGTTAGTTCATGGAGAACCAATCTATATTCTGGGAGATCCGGACAATGGTGTGAGTAGTGACCGTATATTCCACATATGGCACAAGAATGGTTGGTGCATAGTGCTTTGTTGCACTGGTGGCTGGTGAATTTAGCTCGACTACGAGAATGTTGGGGTCATCATCCAAAGTCTTCATATTTTTTTGAACATTGGGTAGATGTGGGAAGTTATGGGTAGCGTGACCTAAATCATCGCATAACGAGCACTTAGGTGGTGTGCGGAGTGGTGGTTGAGGTACCACAGGTCTCTTTGCCAGTGGAGCTGTGTAAGTTTGCGGGCCTTTCCCCCAGGTATTTTGGGGTGGTGGAGGGGAAAGGCTTGTTGTAGATGTGGATGTTGCACCAGGGGGTGGGCGATTATGAGTGGCTGCCACGCCGAGAGGTGGTTGGTTGGAGGTATTGATTGGTTGGACTGTTTGTAGAACAACCTGTGGTGTCGGGGGGGAGGGGGGGTGGGGGATTGTAGATACCACATAGGTAGTCCTAGGGTTAACCCAGGGAGGTTCAACGTAGCCATAAATGGTGTGCTTATTACTCCAGAAGGTGGGAATAAGAACGGGATTGTATGGATAGGTGTTGCTCCAACATAACTAGGTACGGTTGGAGGTTGTGGAAGCAAGAGTGGCTGTGAGTTGGGCACTATTTGGTTAGATGAAATTGTGCACAGATCAGATACCTCTAGTGCCAGTGGGGGTGGGGGGATGGAGCTAAAGGTGGATGTCATGGGAGCTTCATAGTACATTCATGTTCCCCTCGAAGGGACTAATGACGTGGGTGTACTCAGAACATGTTGCTCAACCACGAGGAGAACATTTTCTGGTGTGGCAAGGGCATTCGGGTCATAGTACATGAGTTGGTCAACCTTGACGATTTGTCCTTTGTAGGGGAACATCATGATATGGAAAATAGACGAAGCAAAAAATTTCATGGCATACATATAACTACGTCCGAGTAGGAGGTTGTAATCAAGTTGGGCATTGATGACCTTAATGGCTATGAGGATGGTTTTCCCAGCTAAATGGACTAGGATGTTGGCCAACAGGCCTTGAGGTTGAGCAGAGCGACCGTCATAAGCATGTAGGGTGGTTGTGGATGGTTGTAAAGTAGGTGATTCAATATTTTTCCACACGAATGTAGACATGACACAAGTGGAGGCACCTTCATCGATGATGCATCGATGAATGACAAGATTTCGGATTGACACCGAAACTTGAAAAGCTAACGTGGAGGGAATACATGGCTAAGATTGGTCCAACTCGAATGCCATCATTCATGAGTCAAAGGGGTCTATGGCCCCATAGTGGATAGCAATATCTTACATTGTGAATGGCAATTTTTTAAGACCTCAAGAGCTGACATGGTAGCATGTGATTGAGCTAAGTCATCCACAATATTGTAGTTGGGAGCGGCACATGCATTGGGATTGTTGTTGATGCGGAGTAGGGGAAAGCGGGGAGCTTTAGGGGCCCCATCGCCTTGTACTGGGTGTATGCGTAATGGCTGATCGGTGTGAAGAGAATTGGAAACCGTGTCAGGGGGACCATATTGGTTTCATCCTGTCTTGAGGTTAACATTAGCTAATGAAATCATAAGGAGGTGATGGGTGCCTGTATTCATGGGTTAATTGGTATGCACAACGTATGTCATCTGTTGTTGTGGGGGCGGAGTTCCTTGAGGGGGAACCACCAGTTGGGTATTCACCACTCCTTACGTGGGCAAGGGATTTTGTAATACCATAGGAGGTGGTGGGGGATTCGGTTTTGCGGGTGGAGCATCCTGTCCTTCGCGTTGGGCTTCATCCGTCCATAATTGACGAGCGCACTCCAAGTGAGGACAAGTGTGCGTATAGTGGCCATAGACCCCGCATATGGAACATGGGTGCTTTGTTCATAGATTGGGGTTTTTTCCTTGACGAGGTGGTCTGTCAAGGTTTTGATTGGGTGGAGCAGTGTTGTTATTATTTGGGGGGTTGGGTTGTCGACCGCCTTGGTCCTCGGGTTTATTGTTCCCGTGGTTACGTCCTCTTCCCCGGTTTGCTAGCCTTGCTCATTTCGTTGGGCAGGATGATTTTGTGTCGATTTTGTTGGGAATAAACTTTCCCTTGGGGGTTGGCAGGATTCTGTGGTTGGGTGGGTGCTGCGGCTTCCTATAGTGGATGGTAATCTAGGGGGGCTTGTGGTTGGGAAAGTGGTGCTTGCGGGGGATAATAAGCTGAAGGGGCTTGGGGTTGCGTGTGTGTGGGTGGAGCTTGTGGATGGTAATAAATGGTAGGTGCTGCAGGGGGATTGTAATTTGGAGGTGTGTGGCCATAACATTGCAGTGGACACGATGGCCCATGGGTATGAGGGGGTCGAGCCATGTGGGCATATGATGTTGTTTCTCCTGAATGGGTTGCAGCGTGCAAAAGGTTGGGGCCACTAGTGGAAGGAATGGCCGTATAAGGTTGGATATGCGATGCCACCTGCCCGATAATTCCGTCGGTATCATGGGATGCCCCTGGCACGTCGCTCCTGGAGGAGTCGGCATGGAGTGCATCGAGTAAAATGGAGTATAAATAGCCGGACTCAGCATAGATAAGATTGAATTGTTGGGATTTAAGGGTATCCTCTTCCTCGGATTGTTGTTGTTCAGATGCCACATCCTTAGCGATGTTTGGTATAATATATTTCAAGAACCAATCTAAAAAGATGGGGTCAACTAATTTGATCGTACACAAACTACGCCATTTGCGCCATTCATGGATATGGTCCATGATATGGGTGGACATGTTTTGTCGGAAAGATAGAAGTATCTGAACACTAGCATCGTAATGAACTGGCAATTGGAAGAACTGTAGGAAAGTGGAGGAGAGGGAAGTGAATGTGGAATGGGTCTCGTGTGGATGGTCAATGTACCACTTGGCTGCAACACCAGTGAAGGTTCATTGCAATAACCGTAAGTAGATAGAGTCATCCACAATGGAGTTAGAAGAACACCAAAGGTGGAAGGACATGATATGATTTTGGGGGTCCTCCCCTCCCTTCCCTTTGAACTTGGGTAGGTCCAATGGGAGTTTGGTGGCTAGCATAGGATGCCATGTGAGATCATGTCTGATCGGGTCGTTGGTAAATCTGGCTAGGTCAGGAAGGTTGAGACTGGCCATGGATGGAAAACTAGCAGAAATATGTGGCATAGGTGTTGGGGAAACTATGTTGGCCGTAGTGGTAATGGTGGGGCCGTTGTCCCCAGTGTGTGGGGAAATTGTATGTGTCATAACTGGGATCGTGGGACCTCCATTCATAGGTGGGGGAATCGTGTAAGATGGGCCTGTGCCCCCGATTGTACCACTAGTCATCAATGGGGTCGTATTGGTAACTAACCCACTGGCCATAGGGATGGACGTAGTGACAGGAATGGTAGGTGTAGGGCCTTTAGATGGTATAGTGGGGATAGATGCTAAAGTGGTAGTTGGGCTAGTGGTGGACCCACCACCAACAATCCCACCATAGAAGGGGTTCGAATTCATGCCATCCATGGGGATCGATGGTGCTGTGTATGTAGGGTTCTCTGGTTCAGAACTCGATGTGAAGTAAGGGGTGTCAGGATCTGGTGACGGGGCTCTATGCCTGTGGCAAGTGGAGCCAAGTAAGTCATGCTGTGGGGACTGGCCCCATAGGTGCCGAGACTGTCTCTGAGGCTCAACGATGATAATGAAAATAAAATGAGTGAGTCATGGAGAGTGGAAAGGTCAAAAATATTGGTGCAACCATGTGTGCAAAAGGAGAGCGTAAAAAATATGGCACTCAGGCCAACAACAAGATCAAAACACTCGCTGGAACAGCTGTGCTACAGCAAATGGAGCAGCAAGAAAAATGGTCAGTATACCAACAAGCAGGGTTCCTAACCAAATAAAGAAGGTGGAATCACTAATCCGGTGGTGCTATAGGAGCATGCAACTACCTATCTAACAGGTATGAAGGCCCGAACAAATTGTATCCTCTTCAAGGTGATGAAATCCAAGTCAGACAATATGAGAAGCAGAACCAAATGGCTAAGGATATCCCCCTACCGAGAGGGACTCTAGGTAAAAGAATCCTAGAAGAATGGAAACTAAGATACCCCATTCATGGTACGTCCGGAAAGGTAAATCCGCAGCTCTAGTTCTATCACTGTTGTACTCCCAACATGGTAGTACAACGAGAACAATGAGTAGGTAGCCTTCAATTACTAAATGGATTATGGTATTCCACTTAGACCTCTGGAACTAGTCTTGCTACCGTTTCCCTCCTAGGGGAGCGACCCTCCAACAAATCGGTTTTAACCATACCAAAACCAAAAAAGGGATTTTGGATCCCTAGAGGTCAACAACTATGTCTCAAGTGTAAATGACAGAGGGATGTTGTTTGGATGCCTATCCCCAATGTCCTACCTAATTACAATATTCTTTTGTGTTTCCTAAGTGAGGTTAAATGTTGGTTGAGTTAAGTAAATTTTTTTGGCTCACTTGAGTTAATGTGACTGAGTGTGTGCACACATGGTGTTGGTAGCTAACTAGGAATGTAAAAGCTGAAATTTAAATGTTGGAAAATAAAATACTGAAATTAATCTGCTATGCAAACTCTGTTTAACTTGCTAGATTATAGAGGCTTAAATTTTTTTTTTTTTTCCTTTTTTAAACAACAAGCAACTAATCAAGAAAGACAGCTCAGCAGCGATAGGTGCTGCTAGAAATAGATGGTCGTTGGTAATTTGCAGAAAAGAAAGTGGAAAAACGTTAAATCTGAGCGCGACTGTCAAGGCAGACTACGTGTCTCAAAGCGCAGGTATTGGGATAGGAAAATCGGCTTGGAGAGCGGCTGTCACACCGGAGTGAGCAGTGTAGAGAGTGGGATGCGAGCTAGCGAGACAAGCTAGAGGCGCGAGATGCGGGCTGACGAGCACGGTGTCTGGGCATTAATTGAGGGTTGGAAGTTGCATTTTGCAATGTGCAAGTTGGGACGGGTGCTACTTTTTATGGAACGGATGTCGAGACGGTGTTCGCGGTAGGGGCCGCGAAGGTAGCAGGGGGACGAGCGAGAGGGGCCATGGTTGTGAGCGGCGAAACTGCGGCGTGGGTTGTTTATAGAGGCGGGGGCCGTAGGGAGGGTGCAGCAAGCTGGGGCTGGGGCTACCCGCAAGGAGTAGGGAGGTGCGGTCGGGGTTGTGTGCAGGGAATAGGAGGGTGCAGTCGGGGCCGCGTTTAGGGAGAAGAAGGAAGTGGGCTGGGGCCACTACAAGGGGCAGAGAGGCTACGCTGCGGGCAACTACTGCAAGCTAAAGAGCCGAGCTACAGGCCGCGCAAAATATCCTAACAGCCGCGTTTCAGGTTGTGGCTGTGGAATGAAAAGTGTTAGAAAAATAGGATCATAGAGCAATAACAATAAACAGAAATGCAAATATAATCACACAAACACATTACAGGAGAGACACCATTATATCATGGTTCACCCAAGATGGGCTATGTCCACACTGAAATTCCTAGTCCTTACTATTATACCATCCAGCAAATGAAGGGATATAACCTGCAGCACATCTGTTGCACTTCCTCTTCATTGTCTCACAGTCTCTCTACACGATCTCAGAGATCTTTACAATGCATAATACCTAATACATCTTTTCTAGCCATATTACAATGTCTTTCTTATAAAGGGGAAATACAATGGGAAAATACCATGGGTTACCCAAAACCATGGGTCTGCAAAACTGTTGGCCTACAAAAATCCCAAAAAAATAGTGTACAGTCCTTTTGCATATCATATAAAACTGGGGTACACGGCTGAGACAATATCATCTATGAGACTGGAAGATTTGGCTCCACAACAAACAATCTCCCACCTAGAGACTGATCACAACAACTCCACTACTGCTGTACTTGTTGGATCTTGGACTTGGAAAATTTCTCATCTTCACCTTCACACTAGAAGGCCAATTGAAACCGAGTAGGAACTCAGTTTCTCTCTGGTCACTACCTTTGTAAACATGTCTGCAGGATTCTGGCTAGTATGTATCTTTTCCAGTTTCAACAGTTCATCTTCCAGAACAAAGCGTATGAAATGTTACTTGATTTGTATATGTTTAGTCCTAGAATGGAATGTTGAGTTCTTTGCAAGATGAATGGCACTCTGGCTATCACTATACAACCTGATATCCTTCTACTTCTTACCCAATTCCTTAATAAACCTCTACAACCAAATCATCTCTTTACTAGCCTTTGTAACAGCAACATACTCTGCTTCTATTGGTTAAAGTGCAACAACCTTTTGCAGTTTCAAAATCCAACTTACTGTTGTTCCAGCTACAGTAAACACATACCTTGTGGTGCTCCTCCTGCTATCCTTATCAACTACCATATCTGCCTCAACATATCCCTATAGAACAGTGTTTGAACCTCCAAAACATAATGCCTGAGTGGTAGTTCCTCTCAAATACCTAAGAATCAATTGTACTTCCTTCCAATGTTCTTTACCTGGATTGTTCATATATCTGCTCACAACTCCCACTGCATGTGCAATATCTAGTCTTGCGCACACCATGGAATACATCAAAATACCAACTGCTGATGAATAGGGAATCTTGGAAATGTAATCTGTCTCTTCCTGTGTCTTGGGACACATTTCCTTACTTAGATTGAAATGGCAGGCCAATGGTGTACTAATTGGTTTTGCATTCTACATTCTGAACCTCTCCAACACCTTTTGTATGTACTCACCCTGAGACAGTGTCATTTGTGATTTCTCCTATCTCTTGTTATTCTCATACCAAGGATTTGCTTTGCATCACCCAAGAGTAATGGCTACACATACACGGATTATAGACCAGGTTCACGGGTGTATCACTTTATGCACTTGATCTTTGGTACAAACATCCAACTTCAAACAATGTAAACAAATTCATCAAATAAGGTACACTACTTACTACCTCATGCAGAGCACGAGAGGTTGTTTGAGACAATAAAAAACCAAAAGGATCCAGCAGGCATAATTGATCGAGGTACATAGTATAGTCATGTGATTGTTTATTCATGCATGTCTAATGTTATTCATGCTATATAATCTATTTGATATCGTTATCTTATATCGTTTATTTGATCTTTGAGTTATGTTTAAGTTACTATTACAATACATTGATGTTTTACACCATTATATGTTTTACACCAATCACTCCAATTCAAGCTTCCATCCCTTTATGAAAACTTCACATGCATAAACAAGATTGAAAACTCATCTTATATTAGAACATTTACAAATATTCAATATAAATTAGAATCAATACACATTAATGAGTACACATTTGTCATTCACAAATCACAATGAGACACATAGATGCATTGCAATTTGATAGGCATTGGACAATAGCTCAAGATGTCAGATCCATATTTCTAATTAAGTCATCAAAATGAAAATGTTTTACATAGACCTTGTAATTCCACCGGGCATTGGAAAATTCCAAATAGACTAATAGTAAATACAAAATGGGGTGCATTAAGATGGAAGAATATCATATGTCAATAGTCCTCCTCCATGCCTGAATCAACAAAAGTTGTGTGTACTCTTTCTAGATGGTGAGGGAATTTTTGTGGTTTTGTACAAAGTTACAGATATGGTGTGCATGCTCAATAAGGTTGGCATTCCATGTCGCATATGAAGAAATGGATTTCATTGCTAAATTCGAGTTATGGACAATGCAAGGTGTCCAAATAACCTGTAAGAGAAATAAATGCATGTATAAATGACTCTACATTATCTGCGGCTCTTGAATCACCCTCAACAACGTCCTCCATTAAGGGATCACACCTCTCTAATGAATAAGTAGAACGTGCATGGATGAAGTTAATCTCATCATCACACCTCTTCTCCGCTATATAATTGGAAGACTCATGGATGAAAGAAACAAATGATTTAAATATCTTGGGAAGCACAATAACCCCTACATGCTCCTTAGCCACTAGATCAATAATGTTGACATTCACCCTGATCACAATAGGAAATACTAACTGTTGGTACTAATTTTGACCCCTTTCATTTTATGAGAAATTGAACCTTAAACCAGGCACCTAACTACCTGCTAAAATTATCTTGTTGTCTTGGATGGTCTAAATTCACATATTTCATTTTTGAATTAAATATCAAGAGAAAGGTTAATTTTCCTTTTTTATTATATTGTAAAATCTTTGTTGAAAAAGGTAGATCATGATCATCCCAGATCGACAACTCTCATGAATTTAGGCATGGGAAGTTGCATGAAAGATAATCAAAGGCACATAGCCTTGAGTTCAAAACCACCAGTGTGACATGGCATCCTCTCATCGATTCAGGGTCCCCAAAGTGGTAATCATAAATCATTTTCTTGTGGCCCTGAAACCACTAAGCTGATAAAAGAGGTTTTAATACATGTGGTAATTTTGTAAAAAGGTAAATCATGAGCATATCTAAGGCTCTCATGAATTCAGACTCAAAGAGTTGCATGAAAATAACCAGAGGCACATGGGCCTGATTTAAAACCACAATGGACAAGTGGTAGTCATAGATCTATTCAGGGGCCTTCAAGTAGTTTTTCCAAACAACTTTTTGAGGGCCCTGAAACTGCCAACTCATAAAAGATGTTTTGTAAAATCGTGTACCTGTAGAAGACACGTTTTTGCGTGAGATGTCCTGGGAAAACCGTGAGGAATCAGCTCAAACGGTTGAAAACCCACTTCACAAATGGGCCAATTTACCTCTATGTGTGAGCAGTTTCAAAAACAAAATGCATCATTTGTGAGATATTTGAGACCTTTTGAGACGGATTTTTCCAGAACCGTTTTCTCTTGCAAGCAGCTATCAGATCTGTTTTTCTGTTACAAACTCTTCTCTGTCTATTTAAGCAGGGACAATTTGAATTCAAAGGGCAGCATATTTTCTCAGGAAGGGAGAGGGTTGATCCAGCCATGGCCAGCAGGCCATCTTGTAATTATTTTCAGTGATGAGAAACCTATCATTGGATTCATGGTCCTGATAGAGGAGAATATTAGTATTTTTTGCAGAGATTAAGATCATTGGCTATAGCAGCTTATATTTCTCTTGTATTTCCACAATTTTTCCTCTCTGCTGATCTTTCTTGCAATAAAATATTTGAGAAACAGTTTAGCAATTATTCAGAGTTTTTGGATATTTTGTTAAATGATACATATGCATCTGTGTTGGGAAGGGACTGCAATCTTGGTTGGCTTTTTACTTAATTATATATGCATTTTTTCTTGTTTACATGTTGATTGATGGAGATTTTGTAGCTTGGTAGAAACTGTTGACTAATCTGAAATGATTGAGGCTCAGTGCGTTTATTCTTCCATCAAGACTTTCAAGACTTTCAGGAATTTGTTCAAGAGGCTCTCCTTTCAATCTTCCTTGTCTCCTTTAGACTTTCAGGAATTTGTCCAAGAGGCACTTCTTTTAGTTCTTCCATTTCACCTTCTAAATCCATCCTCACTTAAAGCTATTATACTATTCCAATCAATGAAATTCCTATGTAACTGATATTATGTCTAACTCAGTTTTTAAAGATCTTCTTGATGACTGCATGCCCAATGAAAAGGCCTCCGAGCTGAGAGTTTGCATGTCTCAGCCCCAACTATACTGGTAACCGATGGCAACCAAATTCCATATCATTTCCTTGTTAAATTTGGCTTATTCTTGTGAATATCTTAAAGTTCTAATAACTTATGTTTCTCAATCAGTAGAAAGTGTTAAGATCAGTAAACCTTGTGAGGGAGCCCCCTCTAATCTTAGTGCCATCTAAAGAATTACAGATTGCTTAAAATATGTTCTTTGCTTGATACCTTGCAGCCAGGAATCAACCGGAGTACTAACACTAACAAACTGACATATTTCAGAATCACAGTATATGGTTTGGAAGCTAGATCTACATGTTACTTCTAAGAAATAGAACCTAATATAGCTTAAAGACCCTAATCTATCCCTAGAAAGTCTAATGTGGACCTACAACCCTAGAGAACTAATCTAGAATACTTATCTAGACCTAGAGATGTAACCTAGGCCGAGAGACCTAATATAGCCCTATAGAACCCAATCTAGCTTATAGACCCTAAACTAGCCCTAGAAACAAGATAGAAACAAATGTATCCCTAGAAAGCCTAATGTGGACCTAAAACCCTAGAGAACTAATCTAAAATACTTATCTAGACCTAGAGATGTAACCTAGGCCCAAATACCTAATCTAGCCCTAGAAACAGAAAAAAATCAAATCTAGCCCCGGAAAGCCTAATGTAGACCTACAACCTTGAAGACCTAATCTAAATACTTATCTATCCCTAGAGACGTAACCTAGCCCCGGAGACCTAATCCATCCCTATAGAACCTAATCTAGCTTATTGACCCCCTTTTGGAAGATTGGCACAGCCTTCACTGAGAAAACCCCTAGTTCCAAAGATGGCACAATAGGAGTGTTTCCTGGCATTGGAGGCATGGTGTGGGGGTCCCCCAACTAGAACACAGTGTTTCGAATACACCGGAATTGACGACTCGTGATAAAAGTCATGGTTTTGGTGCTATGAGAATTTTGGTCAAGCACCTTGTGGCCATTCGGGGACACTTTGAGGATTTGCTCCGGGGGCACGAAACCCAGACCAGCGAGCGAACTTGGCTTCCATAAACTCCCCCACATGCACATGGCCATCATGGATGTGTTCATGATGGCCATGCTCGGTCGGGATCCTTCAGATCGTAAATGAACCCCCTTTGCAAAATTGGAATGGCCTTTAGTGAGAAAAACCCTAGTTCCAGAGATGGCACAATAGGACCGTTTCCTTGCACTGGAGGGATGGTGTGGGGGGGGGGGCAACTAGAACCAAGCATGTTGAATCCACCAGAATCGACGGCTTCATGATCGGAGTCACGGATTTGGTGCTATGGGAATTTTTGTCAGGCTCCCCGTGGCCATTCAGGGACAATTTGAGGATTTGCTCTAAGGGCACGAAACCCAAACTAGCGAGCGGAATTTGGTTTCGTCAACTCTTGCACATGCATGTGGCCATTGTGGATGTGTTCATGAAGGCCACACTGGGTCGAGAGCCTTCGGATCATAAATGACCCCCTTGAGCAAGATTGGCATGGCCTTCACTAGGCAAATCCCTAGTTCCGGAGATGGCACAATAGCACCGTTTCTAGGCATTGGAGGCACGATGTGGGGGTCCCCTAGATGAAAATCGACGTCCTAAATCCACCAAAATTGACAGCTTCATGATCGGAGTCATGGTTTTTGTGCTATGAGAATTTTGGTTAAGTACCCCATGGTTATTCAGGGGACACTTTGAGGATTTGCTCCGGGGGCACGAAACCCAAACCAAAGAGAAAAATTGGCTTCCATCAACTCCCCCACATGCATGTGGACATTGTGTATGTGTTCACTATGGCCATGCTCGGTCGGGATCCTTCCAATCATAACTTACCCCCTTTAGAAATATTGGCATGGCCTTCACTAAGAAAAACCGTAGTTCCAAAGATGGCACAATAACAACGTTTCTGGGCGTTGGAGGCATGGTGTGGGGGGACGCCTAGTTGAAACCCAATTTCTTGAATCCACCGGAATTGTCAGCTTTGCGATCGAATTCCCGATTGTCGTGCTATTGTAATTTTGGTCAAGCACCCCGTGGCCATTCAAGGACACTTTGAGGATTTGCTCAGGGGGCACGGAACCCAAACCAGTGAGCGGAATTGGGTTTCGTCAGTTCCTGCACATGCATTTTGCCATTGTGGATGTGTTCACATTGGCCATGCACGCTAGGGAGCCTTCGGATAATAATTGACCCCCTTGAGCAAAATTGGAATGGCCTTCACTGATAAAAACCCTAGTTACTAAGATGGCACAATAACACTTTTTCTGAGCCTTCGAGGCATGGTGTGAGGGGCCGCCTAGCTGACACCCAATGTCTTGAATCCATCGGAATCGACAGATTCATGATCGAAGTCACAGTTTTGGTAGTGCAGGAATTGTTTTCAGGCACCCTGTGGCCATTCAGGGACACTTTGAGGATTTGTTTTGGGGTCATGGAATGCAAACTGGTGAGCTAACTTGGGTTTTGTTAGCTTCCGCACATACATGTGGCCATTTTGGATGTGTTCATGATGGCCATGCATGCTCGGGAGCCTTCGGATCAAAATGGACCCCCTTGAGAAAAATTGGAATGGCCTTGACTGAGCAAAACCCTAGTTACTTTGATGGCACAATAACATTGTTTCCGAGCATTAGAGGCATGGTGTGAGAGGTTCCCTGTCTGAAAGCCAGTGTCCAAAATACATCGGAATCAACGAATTCACAATTGAAGTCACAGTTTTGTTTCTATGGGCATTTTTTTCCAAACATCCCATGGCAATTCAGAGACACTTTGAGGTTTACCTCTGGGGTCACGAAACCCAAACCAACAAGAAGAACAGGGTTATGTAAGCTTCCACACGTGCACATGGCCATTGTGGATGTTTTCACTGGGGCCACTCATGCTCGGGTGCCTTCGGATAAGAATTGACCCCCTTGAGTAGAATTGTAATGGCCTTCACTTAGAAAAAAACTTAGTTACTGAGATGACACAATGCAACCGTTTCTGAGCCTTCAAGGCACGGTGTGGGGGGTCCCCCTAACTGAATATCAGTTTCCCGAATCCATCAGAATCTATGGATTCTCTACTGGAGACATGGTTTTTAAGCTACGGGCATTTTTCCAAGCACTCTGTGGCCATTCAGGGACACTTTGAGTATTTTCTCCGGGGCCATGGAACCCGAAATGGCGAGCGGACCTGGGTTTTGTTAGCTCCCACACGTGCGTATGGCCATTGTGGATGTGTTCAAAATGGCCACGCATGTCAGGGAGCCTTCGGATGGGAAATCCCCCCCTTGGGAAAAATTGAATGGCCTTCATTGAGCAAAACCGTAGTTACTAAGATGGCACAATAACACTGTTTCCAAGCCTTAGAGGCATGGTGTGGGAGGTCCCCTAGCTAAAACCAAATGTCTGAAATCCATCGAAATCGACGGATTCACGATCAAAGTCATGGTTTTATTTCTACGGGAAATTTTTCCAAGCACCTTGTGGCCATTCAGGGACACTTTGAGGTTTTGCTCCGGGGGTATGGAACCCAAACTGACAAGCGGAACGGGGGTCCTGTCAGCTTCCACACATGCACATGTCCACTTTGGATGTGTTCAATATGGCCATGCTCTCCCAGGATTCTTCATATCATAAATGACCCCATTGAGCATTATTGGCATGGCCTTCACTGAGAAAAACCCTAGTACCAGAGATGGCACAATAACACCATTTTCGAGCGTTCGAGGCACAGTGTGGGGGGGGGGCTAGCTGAAACACGGAGTTCTGAATCCATCGGAATTGATGGATTCACGATCGGAGACACACTTTTTTTTCTACAGTATTTTTGGTTAGGCACTCCGTGGCCATTCAGGGACACTTTGAGGATTTGCTCCAGGGTCACGAAACCCAAACCGATGAGCGAAACGGGGTTGTGTCACCTCCCACACATGCATAAAGGAGCTTTCAAACTACCATGTAGGACATGTCTTAGGGTTCTTTGGCTCCCAAGTGTTGATACATACTTCATTAGGAGAACATGTATGCAACTAGATTACCTTCAAGTCCCTTTGCTTTAGATTTGGCTTTGCTAAGCTATGACAAAGTATCATGGCTTTTGCAAGGAGGCATAACTCACATTCATCATTTGATTTTATTTACTTTATAGTACTTTGAATCTTTCCACTTTGATTTAAGCACGACACATAGGAATAATATGCATATACTTTAGAACATGACACATAATTAGTTTATTGCAAAAGGGGGACATGATGAAATTGGGTGAAGTGGCTACTGAAATGTCGTATGAAAAATGGCTAGGTAAATGTTTCTAATGAGATGAAATGAGGGTTGTGCTTGCTTAAATCCCTAAGGGAACACCTCACACAAGAGTTCATACAATTATAACCACATCATGATTCTCCCTAAGCTATTGAGACAATTTTGAGGATATGTGAGTCATTATAGAGTAACACCTTTGACCTCCTAATGTTATGTAAACACATAAGAAAATGTTTTCACCATAATTCAATTAGAGAGGATATGCCATATAACACCGGTACCAACTGGATGTCCCCATTTTTATATGGCATATGGCGAGGTAGGCTAAGTAGATTGAAGGTAGACTAGAGGTATCTTTGAGCTGGTTGAAAGTGTCTCTATCAAGTGTCTATGGGAAAAACCATAAATATCATATGTGGAACTATTGGGTGTGGTGGGATATCACATAGGAAATGATGATTAAGTCACCCCATACACATATAGGGACAACAAGGATGAAGTTGGGTCTCAATTCCTATATAAAGAGACTTTCTCTTTCATTTATTTCATTGGTTGTTGGTTTTTTGTTGGTCCATCTTGTGCTATTTGGAGACCTTCATTGAATACCAATGTAAAGAATACTAACCCCTTCTTTGTAGAGTGCAACCTTAAAGGAAAGGAGTGAGAGATATTTTCTTTTGCTTTGTGAAATTGTGTTGGTCCTCCAACACATCAAATGGTTTGACTAATTCTTGGGCGAGTCCATACTTGCTTGAGTCTTTTGACATTAATTTGTGCTTACCATCCACATATAATATATCAAAAAAGTATTTTTTTGTTTTCTTTTAAAATGAAATCTACTAACCCTAAAGAATATTGTTAGTTGGAATTCTTAGATATTCTAGATCTACTTGTTCTCCATTGATTATATCTAGCTAAAAATCTAGAAATTTAATCCTAGGGATTATCATACAAATTTCATATTTATTTATCTTAAGTCTCTAGGATTCAAAGATTAATATTAAGGGGACTTGGAATATCGTACAAAAATTAATATCTAGACTCTTGAATTGGAACTTTGTGCAAAAATTCCAATGCCTCTCAATGGCGATGGTGACAACATGGGCATGATGAGGATGAAGGTTATATTGATGGTATCAATGGGCATGTTGTTGATGGTGACAACATGGGCATGAGAAGGATGGTCATAACATTGATGGTGGAAATGGGCATGGTGTTGATGAATCATGATGGTCATGGCACAATGATAATAGGGATGGAAACAATGAACATGGGGATGGAGTTATGGTGAAAATGACCTAAATGTCCTATAGAGTGTAGAAAATGTCAAGCTACAACAAATAATTACATATCAAAATCTCCTTTCCTATATTGGGATCCTATTTATAAATAGCACCATGTTCCCCCTCCTCTAGGATTTATCCCCCTCCTCTACCTTGAATCTCGAAGGTGTTCCTCCGAGGACATTAGTCATTGCTCCAATATTTGATGAAACTTCATAATGCAAGTGTTAAAATAAGGTATAAAAATATTCCCATGCCTGATAAGTGGTTTTGCTTAAGTGAGGGTTACATTTTTGTTGTGTTCATGATAAAGGAGTTCAACATTAATCCCATAAACCTAGAGCCTAGAGCCTAGCCTAGAAACCCAGAGCCTAGCCTAAAAAACCTAGTTTTGAATCCAAATAATTATACACTCATGCAAAGTTTCTAACATGTATATAGCAATGGTGCATATAGCTAAAAACAAATCAAGTGCAATCCATATCTGACCCAAAATACATAAACAAAGAGGCTAAATGGCGTAGACTCCAATGAGCATGATGGTGACAATGAGCACAATGATGACAATGGTGATAATGGGCATGAGGATAGATATGGTGACCGTGACAATGACAAAAAGTGCATTGGGTTGATGGTGGATGACATATGATTGATAGGGACGAGGATGGTGGCACCACAAGCAATAGGATGATGAGGCTTGATGGTGATTGTGGTAGTGGGCATGGTGTTGGTGACAATGTTTTGATGATACTGGAGTTCAACATTCAGTTGGTAACCCTAGAGCTTTGAGCCTATCCTAGAAACACAAGATCCTATCCTAAAAACCCTAGTTGGTAGCATAAACCCTTGTTTGTATTCTAATCACAATGAAACCCTATTATGTAGCCTAATCCCTTTCCTAAATTATAATACATATAAAAAGTAAATCATTTTCATTGTACATATATATTCATGTGCATACATTTGAATCCAAACCAGTATACACATATATACATAGTTTCTCATCTATATGGAAAGGGTGCACACAACTAGAAAAACATTGTACCTAGCACCCAAATCGTAATTTAGAAACCTAATTATTTATTAGATGAATGAAATGTTGTTATGGCATGGTTTACAATTTTGTTGCAAATGATCATGGTTGATTCTAGGACCATAACTAGTATTTATTGCAAATAATTCATTTGGTCAAGTTGTAAAGGGTGCATGGTGTATGTTCATCCTCTCAATGGTTTGAAATTGATTGTAGCATGAAATTTGTTATATGATAGATAGGTAAACTTGTGACAACCTTCTCAATGGATGGAAAACCTAATATGATCATAACATTAGTAAAGCTTAGGCCAACATGTACATTCTACCATATTTCAATTTTCAATGTCCATGAGATAAAACCACAATGGAACAAAACTCGAACAAACATATAAATTTTGAGGCAAATAGTGGAACATGATTCCCAATGTACATACAATGGAAACTCGTTCCCTATATAAAATCTGACAACTTGTCTCGTAAATCCAAAATACATGGCAACTCATGCCCTATACAAAATTCGGCAACTCATGCTGTAGATCCAAAATAGATGGCAACTTGTGTCGTAGATACAAGGTACATGGAAACCGGTTCCCAAAAGTGCCACATCGTGTCTAATGTACATAACATGGTGTGTCAAGCATTGTGACCTCCCCGCTCACTCCCAGGCGCATCTCCAAAATCGATCTTCCTCTAGGCTTGGAGCTACTGGTACCTCGAGTCTTCTTTCATCTAGGAGTAGACCATCTCTCCAGGATCTGAAACACATGATATAAGATACCATCATTTTCAAGCATTTGTAACATTTACCACATTTATAAAATGAATGTACAATTCAAATCTTAAATAAATCACCGCTGATGCAAGTGGGAGACGTGAGGCAGGTGTCCTGGATCTGTTGAGCCTCTCGGCAATTCCACCCTACAACATTTATGACAATCATTTCATTGAAAAATAATACTTTCTTAAATTAATTTTGGTTAATGCATCAAAACATTTTCATAAATTAACTTGATTCTCACCGTGAACCATGCAAATTTTTAGGGGCGAAATTTCGCCAATTGGCTATTTTTTGTCCCTTTTTTCAAAAAAAAAAATCGCTATTTGGTCATTTTTAGTCTCTAATATCGCCTATATATACATAAAATATGTTTTTATCATAATATTCGCCAAAATTTACAAATTTCACTAGTAAATTGTATGTTTCATATTTATTATTCACCTACCAATCTATATTTATATTTTTTTCAATCCAAAATAATCGCCTAGAATACTATACTAAAGTGTACTTTTATAATCCTTAAAAAATACCCTGCCGTGAACACCTCTGACAATGGCCATGGCTGGGATTTTGCGCTAGGAGGTGGAGTAGTTGGTTGGACAACCTACTCCAAGCAGTCATGGGGGGGGCGCATATTTAGATGCAACAACTATGCGTGCAACCACTCTAGATACATGGGAAGATACTAGAATAGTAGTGGCCACAATAGTGCCAGGAACTGGAGATGATATGGTGGAGGACATGGTGGTATGGGGTGTAGGAGGATGTCATGGATGATGAACCCCTACTGGATGTACTATAAGGGGTATCAACCCAAAAGGGATAGGGGGGATGTTGAGGTATGGTGAATGGGAGGGCAGTCTTGGATAGAGGGAGGAGGATGGATAGAAGGGAGGTTGTGGATGAAGTGGGGGAGCTGGATGGAATCGGGGGCGTGGACGAATGGCAGAGGATGGCTAGATGGGGGGGAATGGATGAATGGGGGAGGATGTATAGATGGGGGGGCGTAGATGAATGAGGGAGGATGGATGGAGGGGGGGGGATGGATGGAGGGGGAAGTATAGATGGAGAGGGGAGGCTGGATGGAAGGGAGGGGGTGGACGAAGGGAGGGAATTGGATGGAAGCGAGGGGGAATACTCATGGGAGAGGGTGGAAACCTGGGACTAAAGTGGCCTGCAGCTGTTGGAGACCCCTACATACATTTTTCTAATATCATAGTTTAGTAAAAAAAATTAAATTAAACCATACATAGTATGTCGTAACATTTCAAATTAAAAGCGTGCTTTTAACTACACATTGTACCTGTGTATATTGTGATATGTCGATCGCTGGCAGAGATGGTTGATCATCATAGTCCGTGCATACCTACGGACACCAAAATGCATGCACGTTATGAACATATTAAACAAGTAATTATTTATTCAATCAAAATATTAAAAAATATTGTACAAACTATCATCATGTATGTCATAAATATAAATACATAAAAATAGAAATGCCATAAGTAATAACAATATTGTGTGAGGTACTGAAAATACCTCTGTGTGAGGTGTTGCAATTTCAGTTGCAGCTTCCATTATTGTATCCAGGTTGGGAGATCCTATGTTCTCCCATGACGGTGTCTCAGCTCTAAATAAATGTACATTGAAATAATAGTTTAAGTCAAACACAAATACTTTAAAATTACTTTACAAATTATTAAGTGATAATCGAGAACACATTAAAAAACATGCTAACCTAATCCATATAGAAGCCCTCGATCGAGCCAGGGAAAGTGTGCCCGCCAAGGATAATTTTAAGGACCCATACTTATTTAAAAGTGTATAAACCTTGGCGAATTATACCAATTCTTAAAATGTCAACTATAAAATATTTGGTTATCTTTTTCTAAAATTATTTCAATTTCTAAGTATTTTATATAGATTATATAATAATTTGGCGATTTTTAGAGTGAAAAAAGTTTACCCCATCAAAATTGGGCGAAATGGGTCTTCAGAAAATGTAAATTGGCGAATATTTTTTTGGAAAAAAACATGGAAAAATAGCCCATGGGATAAATTTTGCCCTTAAAATTATCCTTGGTGCCCGTGATGGGGACAAATATGTGGCATTGTCCTCGTCGAACTAGAAGGTGCAACATGGCTACCACTAGTCACAGGTCTATCCTGTCTCTGTCGTGAAGGCCCTGCACCTACGTCTCTATTAGGGTCAACCTATCTCTCCACTGTAGTAGCTGTTGCAAATGTAGTGTGTCTAAGTAGTCAACGTGCAACACTCCTCATTTCCCCCTCGATATGATCATGTTTGTGGGGTAACTGAGGTGGTTGGGGATAGGGGTTGGAATCGTTCCTAGGAGCTAGTGTCCCTCTCAGTGGGCTCCTCCTAGAAGCAGGTCGAT
This sequence comes from Larix kaempferi, assembly GCA_027924585.1. Classification (NCBI taxonomy): domain Eukaryota; kingdom Viridiplantae; phylum Streptophyta; class Pinopsida; order Pinales; family Pinaceae; genus Larix; species Larix kaempferi. Next base: position 4,521,481 of record BSBM01001103.1, read on the forward strand.
CTTGGGAAGAGACACACCCAACACTCTGGAACTCGGCTATGTCAAAATAGTTGACATGTAAACCGAGAAGAAACTCATCCCACAGTTACCGAAGGAAGTACTATGGAACCTCCCTATTATTGCAGGGAGGTTTATCGTAAACCATGAACCACCTATCCATCCAATTGTCCCTCCATTGTTGGAAATGACACCAATCCATGCAAACACATGGATTTCTACTGTCAAGTGATTGTTGTGTTCTTGGATCGGTGAACATATTCTATAATTGGGCCTTTGTAATATTCAATTCTTTTATTTCCTCCTTGGAAATGCTTGTGGAATAATACTCCCAGATCCTAGCTCTATATTCAGTCATGTCAGTCAATTGGCGATGTGCATGTATAAGGGAGTTAATTGAGCTCCCAATTGAGGTCGCAAGGGACACTCAAGATGGTTCCCATGTGTTTATTAGTTCTCGAGTGTGCACTCTCATTTCATTTACATAATGGTTCAAGTCGTCTTGGTCAAAATTTTGTTGGGTGTTTCAATTTTCTTGGGCATTTGGATTTTGTTGAGGGTTTTCATTGGTTCCAATATTTTTGTTTTCTTGTGTTCCACTGGAATCCATGTCACATCCCCATCTTGACCCTATTGCATTAAAAATCTAAATAATGTAATATTGTTATAAATCATGGTGAGGAGCTCAAGGCCAAGGCCCCGCCATCGATTTATCGATGCATATTGTTTACATGCTAGCCAGGCACATTGGAATTGTAAATATCATGTAAATATGCATTTTAATAAAATACCCACAACTAGCTATTCAATGAAACAAGAGATGGGGGCATGATTTTACAAGGAATTGGGAGGGAAAACATTCAAACCCTTGAGCCAATCAAGTCAATCCAAGTTTCAATGAGATAACCCATCAAACCCTCAACTACCCATTTTGACTTTTGTACCCAATCATTCATTTCTCGAAAGAGTTGGTTGAGGTAGTTAATGCCTTGGGGAATGGGAGGTATGGTTGTCCAAATTCGAGTATGGGCAAGTCACCCTTCATAAAAAATCGTGTTTTGCTTCTTGGGAAAGAAGAAAACCATGAATTGCTCCCCAAGCCAATATGCATGAAGCAACTTTGCTCTCCCACGATTTTGGAGCTACATGGGCGTTTTTCTCCATGTATTTCCTGTGTTTTCCTTCATCGTTCAAGCTGGGAAGGGCGTTTTTGTTTTGGTTACCAGTGGGGAAGAGAACATATCGATTTGGGGTTGCAGTGAGGCCGTTTTGGCCATTTGAAATTCTCATAACTTGTGGAAGAAATCGGGTTTCTCCCCGAGGATGAATTTCCCTTTTCACAGTTCGTTTTGGGTGAGCCATGATTTGGGGAAAACCCATGGAGCCTGTTTTGTAAAATCCCATTGCTGAAAATGTGTATCCATGCCTAGTTTTTGAGTTTGTCTGTGTAAGGAATGTTGGGGTTGAGATGGGTATCCATTGCTTTGGCTTGAGTTTGAGTGCAAGCATCCAAGGCTCAGCTTTAGCCTGATAAACCCAGCAGTGGATTGGCTTATCTTAGATACAATGTTTGTTTGGTTGTGCCTGAGCTTGAATGTCCCCTTTTCCTTATAGAATTCATGCCCAACTCAGGGGTGGAAGTTGTGTTGAGAGATTGATGAACACAACTGGCCTATAGTTGGGTGGAACATTGCAGCGACATAGCTAGTTGCTTGGGACCATTTCACCATAAAGATAAGTATCTGATGTGTATTTGCTTCTGCAATGCATTAATTTGATGATTATTTTGATATGTTGAATGAGCATGAATTGTGTGTGGATAATGTTTTAATTCCCTTGTGCATAATTGCTTGATTTGCATCCACACCGATCTATTTTTACTTGTATGAATCTAATGAATGGGTTGAGTTTATGTAAAAGCCCAGGTATTGGTATCATGTTCCCTTCTTCGAATTGGATAGATGGGAGGGTATGTCACACTCCATGTTAACATTTTGTTCATTGATTGTGTAGGTTTACACTCTACAATTGAAAAATTCTCTATTATTTTACTAATTTGGGAATTATTACAAATTTAATAAACAAACAAAAATGAATAAAATGATGAAAAAAATGAATCAAATGACAAATAACATGGAACTCTTCTATCCAATTCACTTGATGATCACTTGGTGGACGGATTGAGAGAGTTTTGGAGTGGAAATTGTGAAATTGGTGGTCTATAATGTCGTGCATGCGAAGGGTGAGTCACGCTCAGCTGCAATGGAGAGAATTACAAAGACCCTGCCCTATTTTTTTATAATCTTAACAGGTGCACGTTGAAGGGCTGTGTATATGACCCTTTTTGTTCTCATATTTTGCCTTGTTTATGAACTTTTTGACTTGATCCTATATTACCACTTGCTCTCTTTATTACATTTGGCAAAGTTTTGGCTTTGGTAAGGACTGATCTCGTTTTCCTTGTTATTTCCCAAATTGCTTATGATTTGGATAGAGTTATGATGCCATGATTGCCTACTAAAGAAGTGGTGTTTTAGGTTCAATGTTATTCTAGTTTTCAGGTTCTAGAATGAAGGAATTATGGGAGCTGGACACTTGCATATAAGATTTAAGTTTATATATTAACCTCATGATCATTATGTTACATCATTATTGGTCAAGTAATTAGGGTGTACATGGTTATGGAATAAATCCGAGGATTGGTGATTCTATGTTCAACTCAGCATTTTGGGGCTTTAATGACTCGAGTTGTTGGGTCATCCAACGGGTTGCTACTACTCCGATCCATTCTTGGGACTACCTCCACTCTCCTCGGAACTAGTTCCTAGATTGGCTCACGAGATGCTTTGGAAATCATCAGACGAGCCTGATTTGGGAATTAGTTGTAGCTGCACGGTCTTTCATGATTTTCTTATGAGCGTTGATGTATAAAAACTATGAACCTCCTCCGAGAGAGTTTAGCCATCACATTGCACAAATCAATCAAACACTGCTGTGATCAGACCTTTGATATATAAATCTATATTTTCCTGATTCTGGATGTGTTAATCAATTTTGTGTGAGTGAGTGGCTTTCCCAGCTCCTGTCATCGAAGGCTGGCCCCCCTTCTGTGATAGGTGCTGTGGTAGTTAGGATTTCCTTTCCTTTTGCATTTAGTTGATATTGATGCAGTGATGTTTTGATTTCGCATTTATAATTGGTGTCCTGATCATAGTTAAGTGTCAATGTTTAAATAGTGATACTACTGGATAGTGTAATCATTTTTATCATTGCTAGGGAACATAGAGGAATATATGGATTATGAAAATTTAAATCAGGAATACTTCTTTGGTGAATGGTCGCATTAAGATTGTTGTTGGGATCATGTTACTAGTTGATAATGGTAGAAGCAGACTGTTAAATTAAGGCAGCTCATTACGATTCTCTTACTGTAGTTGTTGTTTATTGAATTGCTTTCGTGTGAACTTCTCAATTTGCTAAATCTAGGTTCAGGCATTAATTTCTTTCCACAACATAGCAGAACATTTGTTGAAATTTGGTAGTTTCTTTTCGCAACATAGCAAAATGTTTGTTGAAATTTGGTAGCTAGTGCTTCGGGTTTGATTGCACATTTCCTTCTGTCAGTTGTGATTTTCTCAGAAATCTATTCCCCAACAATTGCACTTTGATTCCATTTTAGTAATTCATCGATCTCCTATGTGTTAAAATCATTCAAATTACAGTGTCTGACATATACTTTGTCTGGTAGCTCATAAGCCTTCATGGCCCTGGGTTGATAATTTATACACAACTTTCTATTTCAATTTAATTAAAAGTGAATTAAAGAGCTTGTCATTTTGGCGTCGTTGCCGGGGAGCTGCCAAGGACATTGCAATTTTTGATAGATTATTTTTGGTTCTGTAGTTGCACTTTTTTTTCTTTCCTTTAAGTGGATTGTGTATGACATATTTTTTTTTTTCTGAAAATAGTCTGGTGTGATTTCGGAGGAGGAACAAGTAAGATGCACAGATAAATTCATTAGAATATTTCTCACCACAAGTTCCTGTGATCCCAGATCATGCAAAATATTTATGTGTAGAATAAGAGATAGTACAGGTAGACTTGTATACGCATATGATACCCCCCCAGGTACTAACCGTGTAGGAATCACAATAAGAGGAGGACGTGTTTAGGGGAGGTCAACTTCTATCAGCATTTCTAAGCAAGATATTGAAAGGCCTGAGCATTCTACCACACCCACCGACAAAACGGTCTTACCAATGCATGCTGAGGAGAATCTACTAGTGAAAAAATTCGCTCAAGAAGCAGAGTTCGTTCAAGAGGGAGGACTTCTTAATCAACTCAGTGTTAACAATCAAGGGAGTGAGGAAAAATTGTTTGCTAAATCTCTGTTGTCAGCAAGATCACCTACATTTGAAGATTTTATGGTGAATATGGATGCTGAGGGAGGGCACATTCCCAACAGGGAGGAGACAAACCGAGGAAATACAAATGGAGAATCAAGTACCGGAACAGTCACTTTCGAATTTCCAATCCAAAATTGATCTAGATCTACACTTACAAACCAGATGAAGAACATTCCACATTCGGCATTGCCCAATTTTCACGGTATGGCAAGTGAGGACCCGGACACGTTTCTGTTTGAATTCGATGTCCTCTGCAAGAGCTACGATTATGTTACAGATCACCAGAAGCTAAAACGTTTTCCATCCACATTAAAAATACAGGCTCTAAGGTGGTTTATGGGGCTTGGAGGAGACAGTATATTGACTTGGGCTCAAATGAAGAAGGTCTTCCTGGATAAATATCAAGAATATTGGAAAGATAAGGATTGGAAGGAAGCAATTTTTAAAATGATCCAGTAAGAGGACGAGAACCTAGAAGACTATGTGGAGAGATTCCAATATAATTTGCAAAGACCAAGACATAACGAGTTAAATGATGCTGCTTTGAAAATTCTTCTCTTACGAAGGATCATAGATGATTGCATTGACTTGCTGAATTTGATGGGTGCAGGGGATGTATCCCTACTAAAATATGTATAAATATGCGACCTCTATAGAAGGTATTCGAGGAGTGCCTCCAGATCGGGAAGAGGGATTCGAGATATAGTAAACAGGACCACCAAGACTTCAAGAGAAGGAGTTTCAATGATGGAGATTGGAAACCCCTTGGAGGGTTTTAAGACCGACATACTCAATTCCCTGAGCTCTTAGTTAGATGCACTTCAAGCAAAGAAAAGGCAAGAGGAGGAAGATCAAGCTTTGGCTATTTTTTGTCCTAAATGCAGAAGGAGACACCCTCTCAAGAGCTTCCCATTAGATAGAGTGGAAATCTACCTCCTATGCGACTAGGAGCATCCAACGAAAGGCTGTCCTTCGCTTCTAGGACTCAAGGACATATATGAGGAAGCAGGGATAGACACAGAACCTATTTGTTTTATATCTCAAAAGAGTCAATGGAAACACCGACCCTCAGGTACAGTACTAGATCCCATGCAAACATTTAATCCTTATTGGAATAATGCTCAAATACACTAGTCACAAGTTCCACAAGCTCCACAAGTTCAACAAAATTCTCATCCTTGGTACCCAGATATGCCTCAACAAGCATGGGCACTTTCATATCCACAAAGTATCCCTTAGCAATCAAGCTTGAGGAATTCAATTTTTGGGAATCAACAACAAATTCAGCATCTTCCCCCTCAAGTACAGAATCCTCAATTCCTATTCGCACCAGCACAACCGTTAATGCAACCTCTTCCACATCCCCAGTTAACCCTGCAATTGAACAATCCACCTCCCAAACCACTTCTTCTTGCACAACCCGCTCCTAACACTAATAATAAGGTTGGACAACCTGTAATGGTTGTTGAATTACCTAATTATCCATCCTATTCCATCTCCACAGTGGACTACCATGACATTCAATTATGCTCTAGCAGAAAAATTAATAAAACTACCTCTCCTATAATTATAGAGGAAGAAGATGAAGAGACACCAAAAATATTACCAGACCAATTTGAAGAGACACCTGTGTGATCTGGAGATAATTTCCCACCCATCCCACCCAAGAAATAGCCACAAACAGAGCAAAAGAAACCTCCACCATATCCTGAGTGCTTAATCATAAATAAACTTATGGCTCAATCAGAATTTGATCTCCTCGGAGAATTACGAAATGTCTGCGTGAAGATTCCACTCTTCCAAGCTATTAAAGACATTCCTATTTACTCCAAAGATGTCAGAGAGTTATGTTTGAAAAAACCAAGCAGGAAGAGAAAAGACCCCCCAACAGTCCATGTGATAGGATATTTGGCAGAATTAATGATGGTGAACGCTCTTACTGTTAAGTACTCTGACCCTAGTAGCCATGTTATCAAAGTACAAATCAATGACATTTCTCTCTCTAATACATTGATAGATCTGGGAGCATATATTAATGTCATGACTAAACAAACAATGGATAGATTGGGCATTACAAATCTTCGGCAAACTTATACTATTTTACAGTTGGTTGACCAGTCTCCTGTAAGATCAGATGGAATTATAGAGGATGTTGTTATTTCGGTGGATTCATGGGAATACCCGGTGGACTTTATGGTCTTGCAGAAAAAATCAAATTTGGGAGGCTATCCTCTAATATGGGTCGACCATGGTTGTCCACAGCGGGTGCTTATATTGGTTGTCGATCAGGAAATATGCGCATATCCCATGGTAATGTTGTTAAGGAAGTCACTTTTTATCCTCCTTCGAAGCCAACGATACAACTAGAACCTCCCTTGTGGCCAAATGAAGAGGAAACTAAGAAATCAAATGAAACCCTATAGCTATACATGATTGAACAATCACTGGCAGCAAAACAATTAACTGAGGATGATTTGCTTAGTCAATTTATTTCTTCTAGTCCTTCGAGATATTTTATGGAATCATTTAGTTCAATTTGCGCTACCCAACAAATTGACAGCATTCCAAGTTCATCTACGTCACCTTATATTACTTCTACGCTCGATGCTGATTTTGAGATTAGCGAAGTGGAAATTGAACCTGCTAAGCACTTAAAGATTAGCCCCACATTGTCGAAGCAACAAACAGAACAACTTACCTCTATATTAAAGAAACTTAAGTCTGCATTTTCCTAGGATTACAGTAACATGAAAGGTCTGCACCCTGATCTCTGTACACATCATATCTATACCAAGGATGATTCCATACCTATCAGGCAACCCTAGCGCAGGATGAATCTAGCACTCAGAGAGGTGGTCAAAGAGGAACTTCAAAAGTTGTTGGCTGCTAATTTTATTTATCCTATTTCTGACAAAAAATGGGTGTCTCCATTGGTCATAGTTCATAAGAAGAACGGAAAATGGTGTATTTGTGTTGATTACAAGGAATTAAAAGATACACATAAGGAACATTTTCCATTACCTTTCATCGATCAGGTGTTGGACACACTAGCAGGAAAAAAGTATTTCTCTTTTATGGACGGCTTCAGTGGGTACAATCAGATCAGGATATCACCGGAGGATCAAGAGAAAACGACATTCACATGCCCATGGGGTACCTTCGCATACTGTGTGTTACCTTTCGGATTATGCAATGCCCCTGCTACATTTCATCAACACCTTTTCTAATCTTATTCATGACACTATGGAAGTTTTTATGGATGACTTCACCTCTCATGGTGAAGATTTTGCAAAAGCTTTGAATAATCTGGACAAAGTACTTACACGATGCAAGGAAGTGAACCTCTGTCTCAGCAGTGAGAAATGCAGAATGATGCTCACTTAGGGCATCGTTGTGGGTCATCTCATATCTCCCGATGGCATCAAAGTAGATCCAACAAAAATTCAGGTAATCCACAATTTACCAATCCCATAAACACAAAAAGAGGTATGCAGTTTTATTGGATATGCAGTTTATTATAGAAGATTTGTTCAAAAAATTTCAAAGATTGCTAGTCCCTTATTTCTGCTCATGTCCAAAAATAAACAATTTGAGTGGATCGATGCCTATCAACTAGCTTAGGAAACTTTAAAACAGAAAGTCTCTACTGCACCTATCCTACGAGGACCAAATTGGTCCTTTCCTTTCCTAATCTTCACAGATGCCTCTGATACCACCATAGGAGGAGTCCTAGGCCAACAGGAAGATCAGAAACCCTACGCCATATATTTTATTAGTATAAATATGACTGCTACCGAGCTAAATTATATAGTGACCAAAAAAGAATTCATGGCTGCCATTTATGCTATAAATAAATTCCTCCATTACATTACAGGATACCCAGTGATTGTCCACACTAACCACTCTGTTATCAAATACCTCATGAACAAACCCATAAAAAATGGCAGAGTCACTCGGTGGCTGTTGTTTCTACAGGAGTTTGACATTTCAATAATGGACAGGCCAGGTAAAACTAATGTGGTTGCTGATTTTCTTTCATGAATAACTATTCATGAAGAATCTCAATCGGTGGATGATGCTTTCCTAGATGAACATTTGTTTTCTATTTCTACTAATGTACCTTGGTTTGTAGACGTAGCGAATTATTTGGTTGCAGGAAGACTTCTGGCGCATATGACATCAAAGGAAAAGAAAAGGATTGTGTAGCGTAGTAGCAGAGTTTCATGGATAGATGGCTATTTGTTCTATACGTGACCAAACTTGGTGATCTGTAGATGTGTTCATGAGGATGAAATTTATCTAATTCTGAGAACCTATCATGATGGCCCATGTGGGGGACACTTTGTCGACAAACGAACAACCCACAAGATTCTACAATTGGGCTATTATTGGCCTACAATATTTAAAGATGCTTGAGAATATATCTGAAGCTATGATAGGGGCCAAAGAATGGGACAACCACTGCAGTCAGATGAAATGCCACTTCAGACTCAGCTTGTGGTGGAACCATTTGAGAAATGGGAATTGGAATTTGTTCACCCTATCAAACCTCAATCCAAGCAGAAATCATATATCCTATAATGTACAGATTATGTGACTAAATGGGTTGAGGTGAAGGCACTTCCACGAACAACAGAACAACAGAACAGGCAGTTTCATATTTCCTATATGTAGAGATTTTCACAATCTTTTGAGTTCCGCGGGAGATTGTTACTGATGGAGGATCGCAGTTCACATCTAAACTCATCAAATCTCTCACAAAACAGTACCATATCAAGCATAGAGTAAGTTCACCATATCACCCTCAGGCCAACGGGCAAGTGGAAGGTACAAACATAATTCTAGAATCCGTGCTCACAAAGACTGTCCAGCTTTATCAGAGAGACTGGGCTGATAGCCTTCCTTAATCCTTATGGGCTTATAGAACAACATCGAGAAGCACCACAGGTTTGAATCCCTATCAATTAGTCTATGGTAAGCAAGTCACCCTACCAAAAGAAGTGGAAATTAAAACATTAGGAACTGCATTCAATTAGGCATGGATCTATCACAGGCTCAACATAGTCGCCTGCAGCAACTTAATGAGCTTGATTAAATGTGATTGGCCACCATAGGACGTGCAGCCATTGTGCAGCAACAATGAACCAAGTGGCATGATCAATCCATAAAAACTAAGTATTTTCAAGAAGGTGACCGGGCTCTTCTCTATGATTCCAGGTTCAAAAAGTTCAAAGGGAAACTTCACACTCATTGGTTGGGACCATATGAGATCGAAACAGTTTTTGATAATGGTACAGTATGAATCAAAACCATTGATGGTGAGGGAACGCTTCTTATGGTCAATGGTCACAAACTAAGGCCATATAAGAAACCATTGTCCAAAGAGGCATTCATCTACAACATTTTTGCATGTTGGTGTACCAAACATTTTCAAGATCATTATCTTGACCCCCCCCCCCAAAAAAAAAGGTCTGTGAAAATCCTTCTAGGATGCAGTCCTATATAATAAAAAAAAAGAGAAAAAGGAACGCTTTATTTTTATTCTAATAAATCCATCTCTGAATTCTTTGCAGGGACATTTTACAGCAACTCCTTCTTCTTATCCATACATTTTTCATATCCCATTCATCCTCATTTAACTCCACCCCCCTCCCTAGTATCAATTGCTCATTGATGTCCCTGAATTTTTTGAAACACTCTTAAGACTATTTTACAGAGATTTCATATGATATTTTCTCTGAAACACTACGGAAATCATTCCCATTTCATTATATAAACCTTTCCTACATCTTCCATTTAATTGCAGAACTCTTTCTGCTTCACTTCAATAAGTTTTTGCAATATTACGGATCCTTGTTCTATTCCATTACAAAACCCTTTCCGTTCCATTACAGAACCCTTTCCGTTCCATTACGAAACATGTTTTGTCGCATTACAAAACCATTTCCGTTCCATTATAGAACTTGCTCCGTTCCATTCCAAAACCCATTCCGTTCCAGTACAGAACCCCTTATCCACTTCACATACCCTTTCTGCAATGTCCCCATTCAAATAAATTGCATAGAAGACAATCCCATCAATCCTACTAGTTTCCTAGGTTGGATGGGCATATTTGGAATTGCAATAAGGAAGCTAATAAATTATGTTTAGACATTAGAAGGGTTCAAGTATTTAATGAATAAGTTGAATAAATAAATTCAAGAGAAATTCTAGGTGGCAACTGGTTTTGAACACATATGGAGGATGTGGGACCCACACTAGCTTGGTTTTCAAGGACACATGGTAGCTCTCTCTTGCCAATTTGAATTCATGAGAAGATAAAAATTCTGGGGTGATTTGGTAAGTCATACACATGGCATTGATCAACTTAGGTAGAATTGGGATGGATTGGTAACCTCCATGGAAGAGGAAGAGTCAAATTGGAAGGTTGTGGACACTTGGGCTAGATTCCCTACCTCGTATGACAACAATGATGGAACATCTATGACATCTATGAAAAATTGCAGATATGACCTATGACATATGACCATTATGACATGTCATCCCAAAAAATAGGCTCCAAGAGGGTGCTCATGGGAGTTGGAGAAGCCAAAGAGACCCCCACTCGAATTGGTGGAAGGTGGAAGGCTAGGAAAGGTGAGACACATGGCAAATATTCATCCCTTACTCTAATTTGAATTGGATTGAGTTTATGGATGGATTCGAGACCTTATAAGGCTTAGTATGTTTATAAAATATAGGTATAAACCAAGAGAAGGGCTTTTGATCATTTAAGAAAAATTGCATTTGTGAAGAGAGAGCTAGTAAATGACTAGTTTCTTGCCTTAGCCAATTTCGAGGGTGACAGATTCCCATCCAAGTTGGTGTTTGGAGAGGTCACTCAGGTCTTTCATGGATATTTAATGGAGTTTTATTTGCAGTTATCAGCTACAATTTAGCTCGTGGTTTTGTTTAGTGCAGCACCATCTCTCAACCATTTCCAGTTTTGAAGGCATATTCATGCTCCTTGAGGGAGGGCGTTTTTGGTGATCTCTTGTGCTTCTTGGAAGAGATTCTCTTGATGTATTTATAATTTTAATAAGAATTATATACTCTATTATTCATATTCATAAAGTTTCAGGTCGAAATACCAAGTGGTTGTATGTAAAAATGAAGATTAATGAGCAAACAATGTCCATTTCCCCACTACATTGATGTATGCCATTATAATGATGATAATTTCGAATAAAGGATTGTTTATCTGATGTATTTGTGATTAATGGAATTCCATTGATGTGCATTACAAGTTTCATATTTAGTACTTGAGCATTTGAAGCCATTATACTCATTTTATTTGCATTTGAAGAAGATTTGGTGCCATTTCCCCAAGGGTCGAATTAGTGGTTTTTGTTGTTGGTTGGGATGGGTTTGGAACAGACTTAATAAATAATTAATGGTGTATTTTGGACCTTAATAAAATCCTTGAGACATCCCCTACCTTTGTTCAGAAATTCAAGTGGGTTGGAAGGAATTTGGGAAGCCATTTTCAGTACTTACCCCAAGGGGATTTGAACCCCAATTTACTAGTAAAATTGCGTACTTGGTCCAGAATATTAAGAGAGTTTGCAGAGGTCTTTTGGTGGACATATATCATACCTTAAAATCATATTCAATTCCTAGCATCAGTCACATACCTTCTGAGAATATTTGGGATCATTTGGGCCAAAATTGTGACCTAGGCATCAAAACTCGTCAAGGGTCGAAATTGGAAAAAAAGTGAAAAATTGGGCATTTTTTAAAAATTTAAAAAGGGACATTACAAGTGGTATCAAAGCATGTTCTTGGAACCTGATGCTGTTAACAAGAAGTCAAAAAAATAAACCACCACCCTTTGAACCAGTAGTTGAAGAAGAAGTAGTAGAAGAAAAAGAGTCTTTTTTTAAAACCATGGGTAGAGAGGAGGATGAAAACTTAAGACATAAAGAGGAACTTGTTGAAGCCTTAAAACCATGTTTTGATGGGATTTCCATGGGTATGCAGGGGATTACCATAGGTATGTAAGAGATGAGTAAACAATTCATGAAAGGATTGGAATTGTTGGGTAGCTAACTTGCAAGCAAGGGGATGACAGGAGATCATAGTGGTTCACACTAAGAATAAAAGAAGAACATGGGTGAGCATTTTTTCTCAAGTACAAGACCCCATAATAGACCAGATGAATTTCAAAGCACACAAAGGCATAATGCACCTAAATTCCTCACACCCAAAGAAGAGCCTGATGTCCATTTGGATAATAGTAAACTAGCAAATGAATGGAATGAGTTGAGTGAAGAATGTAAAAGAGGTCTACCTTTTGGTCAATACATTGATGCTATATATAAAATCAAAAGTAAGGAGGACAATAGGATTCCATTCCAAAACAAAGAATTAAATGGTTCTATTAGAAAAATGTCAGTTCCTACTTTTAATGTTTCCTCTCATAATTTTGCTAATACTTGGGTGCAAAAATTAGATGTGTATTTTCAATTGAATCCTATGTTGGAAGAGGATGCATTAAAAATGGCTATTTTGCACTTGGAAGGGCATGACAATGAATGGTGGTTCCAAGGCCTAAGAAACTTGGGTCATGATCAAGTTAAAACATATGGAGAATTTTTTGATAGGGTACTAGAGAGATTTGAACAAAAATATACAGAATTGCATTTCGAAGAACTAGCTCAATTGAAGCAAATAGGGACCCCTACTGAATATATGTTGGACTTTCAAAAAAATTCAGTCAACGTGGCTAATGTATATATGGGAAGTTTGGTATTGCTGTTAACTGAAGGTTTGGTTGAACCCTTAAAAGGTTTGGTCAAACCCCACAAGCCAACTACATTAAAAGATGCAATGAGCTTGACTAGGGATCTCCAAAATGTGCTTCCTAGAATGAGATTTCCTCCCAAGCCTGACTTCAGAATTGAAAAGAAACCTTGGAAAAGAGATGCATCTGATAAGAAGCCATGGAAAGAAGATGAATATGGAAAGGATAAGAAATAGGAACTAAGCAAGGAAGATATCAGAAGGAAGAAATTGTGTTACTCATGCTTCCAACCATGTTCACCACGACATAAATGTGCTAAGGGAAAGGCCCAATTCATTGAAGTATTTTGTGACGATGGGTATGAAGGGGGCATGGAGGAAGAAGGAAATACTTCAGCCCAAGAAGAGGGATATATTATAGAAGAACAAGGGAAACAAGAGGTGAAGCATCCCTCACCCACCAAAGTAAGAATGGAATTACTTTCAACAGTACCTCGATATCACATTATTCGATGCAAGGGTGTAGTACTAAGACAAAAAACTTCAGTTTTGGTAGATGGAGGAGCCACACATAAATTCATTGATGCAAACATGGTGGAGAGGAGGAATATACCTATTGAACCATTCGATGGTTTCACAGTTTTCATTCCCAGTCACAACACAATGGAGTGCAAAACATGGATTCCACAGCTCCAAGTCACTATAAGTAACTATACTTTTGTTGATAGTTTTTATGTGGTTGATGTTGCTGATACTAATGTGGTTTTGGGAGTGAAATGGTTGTATTCAATAGGAGAGCATACAGTAAATTTTCAAATTCCTGAAATGAAATTCCAAGATTCAAAAGGAGTACTAAGGGTTGTGAGAGGGAAACACACCTATCCGAATTAGGTAGTTTCTTCCCACAGCATGAAGCACCGGAATTGAAAGGTTTTGAAAGACATTCATCATAGAAGGCATCTGATAGAGGAGGAACATGTTTGAAGCATGGTAAATTGAGATTGATTGAGGGAAAGCAATATTGGGTGGGGAGGAATGTAATGTCCCCATTCAAATAAATTGCAGAGAAGACAATCCCATCAATCCTACTAGTTTCCTAGGTTGGATGGGAACATTTGGAATTTAAATAAGGAAGCTAATAAATTATGTTTAGACATTGGAAGGGTTCAAGTATTTAATAAATAAGTTGAATAAATAAATTCAAGAGAAATTCTAGGTGGCAAGTGGTTTTGAAGACATATGGAGGATGTGGGACCCACAGTAGGTTGGTTTTTCAAAAACACATGGCATCTCTCTCTTTCCAATTCGAATTCATGAGAAGGTGAAAATTCATGGGTGAGTTGGTAAGTCATACACATGTCATTGATCATATTAGGTCGAATTGGGATGGATTGGTAACCTCCATGGAAGAGGAAGAGTTAAATTGGAATCTTGTGGACACTTGGGCTAGATTCCTGAGCTCCTATGACAACAATGATGGAGCATCTATGACATCTATGAAAAATTGCAGATCTAACCTCTAAAATATGACCATTATGACATGTTATCCACAAAAATAGGCTCCAATAGGGTTCTCATGGGAGTTGGAGAAGCTAAAGAGACCCCCACTCAAATTGGTGGAAAGTGGAAGGTTAAGAAAGGTGAGACACATGGAAAATCTTCATCCCTTACCCTAATTCGATTTGGATTGAGTTTATGGATGGATTGGGAACCTTAGAATGCTAAGGATGTTTATAAAATACAGGGATAAACCAAGAGAAGGGATTTTGATCATTTGAGAAAAAATGAATTTGTGAAGAGAGAGCTAGTGGATGACTAGTTTCTTGCCTTAGCCAATTTCGAGGGTGAAATATTCCCATCCAAGTTGGTGTCTGGAGAGGCCAATCAGGTATTTCATGGATCTTTAATGGAGTTTTATTTTTAGGTATTAGATACAGGTCAGCTCGTGGTTTTGTTTAGTGCAGCACCATCGCTCAACCATTTCCAGTTTTGAAGGCATATTCATGCTCCTTGAGGGAGGACATTTTTGGTGAGCTCTTGTGATTCTTGGAAGAGCTTCTATTGATGTATTTCTGATTGTAATAAGAATTATATACACTATTCTTCATATTCAGAAATTATCTAGTCGAAATACCAAGTGGTTATATGTAAAAATGAATATTAATGAGCAAACAATGTCCATTTCCCCACTACATTGATGTATGCCATTATAATGATGATGATTTCGAATAAAGGAATGTTTCTCTGATATATTTGTGATGAATGGAATTCCATTGATGTGTATTACAATTTTCATATTCAGTACTTGATCATTTGAAGCCATTATACTCATTTTATTTGCATTTGAAGAAGATTTGGTGCCATTTCCCCAAGGGTCGAACTAGTTGTTTTTGCTGTTGTTTCGGAGGGGTTTGGAACAGACTTAATAACTAATAATGGTGCATTTTGGACCGTAATAACATACTTGAGACATCCCCTACCTCTATTCATAAATTCGAGTGGGTTGGAAGGCATTTGGGAAGACATTTTCAGTACTTACCCCAGGGGGATTTGAACCCCAATTTAGTAATAAAATTGCGTACTTGGTCCAGAATATTAAGAGAGTTTGAAGAGGTATTTTTGTGGCCTCATCCCTGAACATCATATTCAATTCCTAACATCAGTAACTTACCTTCTCATAATATTTGGGATCATTTTGGGCAAAATTGGGACCTGGGCATCAAAACCAGTCAAGGGTTGAAATTGGAAAAAAAGTGAAAAATTGGGCATTTTTATAAAAATTGAAAAAGGGACATTACACTTTGCATGATGTTGCATAATTATCCCCCATTCCACTTCCCATACAATTCCGCAATACAACGGAACCATCTCACGCAGCATTACAGACTCCTTTTCCAACATATCCCCGCACTTTAACTGTCACATCATCCAATCATTTTTTGTGACACAGAATGACCCTTTCACATGGCGGAACCCTTCTTACTTGTATGGGTCCAGCATCCTTGACGTCACCGACATGTGGAGGATTTCAATCACACGCAGTAGTGATCCCCAGCATCGCGGATTCAGTTTCAGCAGCTGATCCGGGGCACATCAATTTTTACCTAATAAGACTTCATCCTGGAACATCATTGTAGTTATGAAACTATTGATGTATATGTAACTTCGGAATGTATTTCATCTATGTATTTCATATATATTTATTGTACCCTTATAAGAGATGTGTTATTCCTCTATAAGGAAGTGTCGGCATGTGTATTGAGAAGTGTTGCAAGTGTGTGTACTTGCCGATGAGTTATTACACCACCATGTGTGGGGTCAACCCTGAAATATATATTATATTGTGGATGTACCTAGCTAGACAAGTCGGACCCATAGTGTAAATGGGAAAATAGGTTAAGTACAAATAGAGATCAAGAGATCTCTATTTGATCACTCGGAAACTCACTCTTCTCTCACTCAGAAAGTGGCTCACTAGTGAGGAGGAGGATCATCTGCTACTAGGATGCTATCTCAGTGTATTTTGGTTGTACTTTGGTTGAGCCATTCCTCTCTCTATCTCTGAGGAAGTTTTGGGGTTTCTCACCTTAGGGTTTTCCCCACGGAAACTCTGTGTCTCTTGTCTCTCATGCTTTTGATTCTTGTGATGCTTGTCATGCTTATTATGATTGTTATGCATTGATATACTGTACATGTTATTCTCTCAGTAAAAATCCTACAGTATTGTGAATTAATGCTCAAAATTTAACAAGGTATCAGAACTAACCTGAGAAGAAGACATTGTGCAGTGACGGAAACCAAGGGTTTCTTGTTTATTGGGTTTCTCTCTATAGATTTTGGAAAATCAGTATAGTAGATTGACTCTACTCATCAAGGAGAATCTATCTGTCCAATCAGAATTCAATTCTGAGCATTTTCAGATTTGGCCCTAAAAAATAGGGTTTCCACAAAAATAGGAATTTCTGACATCTGAAGACACAGCTGGAAGCTCCTTGCAAAAATAGAAGTTTAGAGCTTTGGATCGATATTTTTGGATGGGTAGATCTCCGGGAAACTCAAACCCTAATTCAGGGCTCTCCTTAATGAATCTCGGAAGACAAAAATACAATTTTGAAGGGTGGAGCTTTGCAGATCTCAATTTCTGAATACACCAGGTTGATGAGCTCATCAAGGCGCATCTTTCTATTCTTTCAGAAAGTTGAAATTCACATTTTGAATTTTTAGGGCTTTTTCGACAAACCCTAATCCATGACTAGATCTAGTTTTTAGCAATTCAAGTGGTAAGACCTAAATATTTTCTATTTCCATTTGAAGTACTCTTTAAAATGTCTCACCACACCAAGCTTGAGGATAAGCTTGAAGGGGCTAATAACTTCCGAGCCTGGAAGTATAGGATTGGGTTAATCCTGGAAGAGAATGAGTTGGACTCATATATAAAAGAAGACATCCCTATCCCAGAGGATGAAGAGGCTAAGATATTGCATAAGAAGAACTTGGTCAAGGTAAAGAGAATCATTGTTGATTCTATCAAAGACCATATCATTCTCGATGTGTCATCTCTTAAGACACCCAAAGAGATGTTTGACTCCCTGACCAAGTTATTTGAAGGGAAGAACATAAATCGAAAGATGACTCTGCGAAATCAATTGAAAGGGCTCAAGATGTTGAATGGAGAGACCATTCAATCTTACTTCTCCAAGGTCTCTCAGATCAAGGAGCAACTTGAAGCCGTGGATGAGGTAGTGGACAATGGTGAAGTTGTTATGACCACTCTGAATGGCCTACCTAGGTCATGGGACTCCTTTATTCAAGGAATCTTTGCAAGAAAGAAATTGATCTCTTTCAGTAAACTGTGGGAGGAATGCTCTCAAGAAGAATCTAGACTTATAGCTCGTTAAGAAAAGATGGGAGGTGAAGATGAAGCTCATGCAACCCACTCCAAAAGAAGCAAGCCCAAGAAGGAGCACTCTTGCTACAAGAGATCCTATCAAAAGAATAAGAAGGATCTAAGATGCTTCACATGCAATGAGAAGGGTCACTTTGCTTCAGATTGTCCCAATAACAAAAGGGATAACAACGACAACTCCAGCAAGAAGAAGAAGGGAAGCAAAAGAAAGTTCCATGCCCATGCTGCCGAGGATGATGAACCTCCAAAGAAGAAGGCTAGGGCAGAAAGTGATGATAGTGATGATGACTCATCAAGTGAAGAAGAACATGTTCTAATCTCTGCTCTCACAGGTACTATCTCCCATGGTTGTAATGATTGGTGAATTGATAGTGGGGCTTCCAAACACATGATTGGGTTTAAGGAATCTTTTGTAAACCTATCTGAACATGAATCACCCCATAAGGTGAAACTTGGGGATGATTATCAATACCCAATCAAAGGAAGCGGTGAAACCTCCTATAACCTAGATTCTGGAAAATCTTTGAAGATGAAAGAAGTCCTTTATGTACCTGGGCTCAAGAAGAATCTTCTCTCCATCTCTGCATTGGATGCAAAAGGCATGAGGGTTGCATTTGTAGATGGCCAAGTCCTAATGTGTCCAAAGGGTAAAATAATCGATGATGCAATAGTGATTGGAGAGTGAGCGGGAGGATTGTATAAATTTAAGGGTCAACCTGAACATGTCATGGTACATGACTCCATGGAGCCAACTAAACTTTGGCATAGAAGACTTGCTCATATGCATTATAGGGCACTTCCAATTGCAAGCAAGGCTATAGAGGGTCTTCATGAAATCAAGACCAAACATGAAGGTGTTTGCAAAGGATGTGCAAAAGGTAAGAACATTAAGAAGGCTTTCTGAAGCAGTGAAAGTAAGTCAAAAGATATCCTGGAAATCATCCACTCAGATGTATGTGGTCCTATGTCATCCAATTCTTTGAGTGGGTATGTTTACTATGTCTCATTTATTGATGACTTTTCCAGGGAGACTTGGGTATACTTCTTGAAGAACAAAGATGAGGTGTTTGATAAGTTCAAGGAATTCAAAACCTTGATGGAGAATGAAACTGACAAGAAGATCAAAACATTCAGATCTGAGAATGGTGGAGAATTCACCTCAGGTGACTTCAAGAAGCTTTGCAAAGATTAAGGGATTAAGAGGGAGTTGACTGCTCCTTACAATCCACAACAAAATGGAGTTGTAGAAAGAAAGAACAGAACAATCATGGAAGTAGAAAGGGAAATGCTGCATGACCAAGATCTACCTATGCATATATGGGCAGAAGCGGCTAGAACAGATGTATATGTGCAGAACAGAACACCCCACAAGAAATTGGACAACAAAACACCAGAAGAGGTCTTTTCTGGTAACAAACTTGAAGTCAGCCATCTTAGAATATTTGGTTGTCCAGTATACACACATGTCCAAAAGGAAAAGAGGACAAAGCTAGATCCTTCTGGAAAGAAGGGTATCTTTATGGGTTACAGTGAAAGCTCGAAGGCTTACAGAATATACTTTCCAGGGTTCAAAAAGATTGATGTCAACAGGGATGTAACATTTGATGAAAACTCAGCATTCATCAAATCAAGGAAGGCACCTATCGAAGTTTATGAAGAACCTAAGGAAACTAGATTTCAAGACACCACCTTGACTGAAGCAATTCCAGAAGTTGTTCATGAGTTTGAAGATCCGCAAGAACCTGCAGATCCACCCCATGAGGAAAACTCTCACAAGACAAAACCTGCATGGGCTAGAGAGCTCATTCAAGATGTAGAAAGATTTGGCATTCCAGAAGAAGAACACAGAGCAAAGAAGAGAACCATATCACATACCAGCTATGTTGCTTTACTCTGTGACATCATGAATAAAGAACCTTCCAGTTATGAAGAAGGAGCAGAAAAGAAAGAATGGAAGGATGCCATGGTTGAGGAATACCAATCAATAATGAAGAATGATGTTTGGGATGTTGTCCCAAAACCTAAAGAGAAGTCTGTTGTGACTTCTGAATGGATCTACAAAATCAAGCATGCTACAGATGGCAGTGTAGAGAAATACAAGGCAATATTTGTAGCTCGTGGCTTCTCTCAGAAAGAGGGAATAGATTATGAAGAAACTTTTGCACCTGTAGCTAGGTATACTTCCATCAGAACAGTACTTTCCCGAGCTGCAGCAATGAAATGAAAAATACACCAGATGGATGTCAAGACTGCATTCTTGAATGGTGTAGTTGAAGAGGAAGTATATGTGGAGCAGCCACTTGGGTTTGAAACACACGACAAGGAGTCATATGTGTGCAGATTGAAGAACGTCTTGTATGGCTTGAAGCAAGCTCCCAGAACTTGGTATGGTAGGATGGACAGTTTCTTATCTAACTTGGGCTTTACCAAGAGTAAAGAGGATTCCAACCTTTACTACAAGGTTGAGGAAGGGAATCCTGTGATTCTGCTCTTGTATGTGGATGACTTATTTGTAACAGGAAATGACAGATTGATTGCAGATACAAAGAGGAAGCTTGTTGCTGAGTTCGATATGAAGGACCTGGGGATGATGCACTATTTCCTAGGTATGGAGGTGTGGCAGAGTACAAATGGGATCTTCCTTGGACAAGGGAAGTATACTGTAGATATCCTGAAGAGGTTCGGGATGATGGATTGCAAGACCATGGCCACACCTATGGCATCGAATCTGAAGCTTCTTTGTGATGCTTCATTTGAGCCAGTTGATGTCTCTATGTATCGTTAGATGATTGGGTCCTTGATGTACCTGACGAACACGAGACTAGATATTTGCTTTGCGGTGAACACATTGAGCCAATTCCTGACGGATCCGAGGAGTGTTCACCTGGTTGCTGTAAAGCATATTCTGAGGTACCTGAAGGGTACAGGTGATTATGGGCTCAAGTATGAAGCGAATCAAAAGTTTAACCTACAGGGTTATGTTGATTCAGATTGGGCAGGCAGTGCTGCAGATAGGAAGAGCACATCTGGGTGTTGCTTCAGTATGGGATCAGGTGTGATCTCTTGGTTTAGCAGGAAGCAATCCTGCGTAGCACTGAGTACAGCTGAGGCAGAGTATGTTGCAGCCTATTTAGCTAGTTGTGAGGCAGTATGGCTACGAAATCTATTGTCCGAGTTATTTGATCTCCCATTGGATGCTACTGGTATCTTCTGTGATAACCAAAGTTGTGTGAAGCTGTCTGAGAACCCAGTATTTCATGACAGGTCGAAACACATAGAGAACAAATATCACTATATCAGGGATATGGTGCAGAGAGGAGCAGTGAAGCTCCTATACGTTGCGACAGACGAGCAGATTGCAAATGTGCTGATGAAGCCACTAGCCAGGGTGAAGTTCGAGTACTTTAGGGAGAGGCTTAGTGTTCTTCAGATCGACGACACTTGGAGGAAGAAGTGATGGGCACATTTGCTGAAGCCATTCCAAGCATGTTGGAAGGAGGATCCTTCACATGGCTGTGGGTGTAAGTGTTGGATGATGAGCATCAGAACGATGCTCCAGTTACTACTCTGTATATGCATCAGGAGGATGCTAGATATGATCAGTTGGATCATTTATATGTATATGTATGTACGCATCATGTTGGATGTTGGATATGATCAGTTGGATCATTTATATGTATATGTATGTATGCATCATGTTGGATGCTGGATATGATCAGTTGGATCATTTATATGTATATGTATGTACGCATCATGTTGGATGATGGATATGATCGGTTGGATCATTTGTATGTATTTTGTATATGCATCATGTTGGATTCTTGGACCATGTATCTATATATGTATCAGGTGGATACATTGTATCATCAAGTAGATCATGTATGTTGATATGTATCATGTATGATCAGGTGGATCATGTATTTGTATTTGTATTAGGTGGATACATTGTATGATCAGGTGGATCATGTATTTGTATTTGTATCAGGTGGATACATTGTATGACTAGGTGGATCATGTATGATGATATGTATCAGGTAGATACTTGGTATGCATCAGGTAGATGCATTGTATGATCAGGATGATCATGGATGACGAACTTTAGGATGTTGCTCCAGATGATATGCAGCAGGATGTTGTAGTGATGATGATCAAGATGATCATGTATACATCAGGATGATGTATGGTGATTATCAAGATGATACTCTATGGCCGTGGATCAGGTTGTGTAGATGTGCATATAATTTGGCCATGGGAGATTTGCAGATAGTCTTTTGATGTTTTGCCTATGGAATGTAATTTGGCCCTAGGATATCTGGCAAATGCTCTTTCGAGGTTTTGCTCTAGGAGGACATATAATTTGGCCCTGTGAGATCTATAGAGAGTCTTTCAAGGTTTTTCCTATGGCATATAATTTGGCCCTAGGATATCTGGTAGATGCTCTTTCGTGGTTTTGTCCTATGGCATATAATCTGTCCATGGGAGATCCGATAGGTTGGGTTGTGTGCACGTAATAAGTCCTGGGATGCTCTTTCGAGGTTTTGTCATGACCACATATAATCTATTTCTGGGAGATCCTATAGGTAGAGTTGTGTGCTCGTAACAGCCTAGGATGCTCTTGTGAGGTTTTGTGGTGACCACATGTAATCTGTCCCTAGGAGATCCTATAGGTAGAGCTGTGTGCTCGTAACACCCTGGGATGCTCTTGCGAGGTTTTGTGGTGAGGTCACATATAATATGGCCCTGGGAGATCCTACAGGTTGGAGTTGTGTACCCGTAACATCCTCGGATGCTCTTTCAAGGTTTTGTGATGCACGTAATAAGTCCTGAGGATTCCACAGTATGGCCAGTGATGACGAAGACCTGCAGGTGGTGGGCCTACATCCAGTATGAAAAAGGACTAGCTCTGTAGAACTTCCTATGATGAGTAGAGTCAGAGATTGGTTGAGATAGCAGTAGCAGTGACAATGATGATGATGATGCATCGATGACGATGATCCCAAGAAGAATACTTGTCTAGTAGATCTGTGTCAAGAAATACCTCCTAGTTAAGAGGGAGTGTTGATGTATATGTAAATTCAGAATGTATTTAATATATATTTATTATACCCTTATAAGAGATGTGTTATTCCTCTATAAGGAAGTGTCGTCATGTGTATTGACAAGTGTCGCAAGTGTGTGTACTTGCCGATGGGTTATTAGACCATCGTGTGTGGGGTCAGCCCTGAAATATATATTATATTGTGGATGTACCTAGCTAGACAAGTCGGCCCCATAGTGTAATTGGGAAAACAGGTTAAGTATAAATAGAGATTGGGAGATCTCTATTTAATCACTCAGAAACTCACACTTCTCTCACTCAGAAAGTGGCGCACTAGTGAGGAGGAGGATCATCTACTACTAGGAGACTATCTCAGTGTAGTTTGGTTGTACTTTGGTTGAGCCATTGCTCTCTCTATCTCTGAGGAAGTTGTGGGGTTTTTCACCTTAGGGTTTTCCCCACAGAAACTCTGTGTCTCTTGTCTCTCAGGCTTTTGATTATTGCGATGCTTGTCATGCTTATTATGATTGTTATGCATTGATATACTGTACATGTTATTCTATCAGTAAAGATCCTAGAGTATTGGTAATTAATGCTCAAAATTTAACATAAACCCCCATTAGTGCAAAGAGTGGAGAACATTCTGTCCTTCTTGTCACCACCGCAATCAACCAGCCATTGAATTTCATGCGCCTCTTCTCAGGTAAGGAAGGTACGTAACAATCCTTCATTTTCTTTTTGATAAGTACAAGAGGACGGATCATGACTTATTAAGCCATTAGAACCAGATAGGGTCATGTGTCGAATTGGTTGGGGGGGAGAATTTAGAGTTGCCTCTAAATATAGTAGCCACTACTGTGAGAATTTGGGTAGGTGACATACACCCCCCCTTAAGTCTCAACATTTTCCTCGATGTTGGTTAATCACTCTGTGAGTGTTTCTGAAACAGTGTTGGGTATATTGTCTCCATACTACTCTCCAACTCCCAGGTTTCCTCTTCTCGGTTAGGTTGCTTCCATTGCACCTTTACCAGCCCAATGGTGCAATTTCGAAGTAGCGTTTCCCTCCTTTCAAGGATACATTCCGGTTCCACGTGAAAATCATCATCTTGTCCCACCTGTACATCATTCCAATTTACAACATGAGTAGCATCATGTACATACTTCTTTAAAAATGATATATGAAAAAAATTGTGTATCTTTAAATTTGGTGGCAAAGCCAGTTGGTATGCCACTGGTCCAACCCTTGACAATATTTCGAAAGGACCACAATACCTGGGTTCCAACTTGGCACAAATTCCCAATTTCAATGAAATCTTTTTCGGTCTTACCTTGAGGAAAACATGTTCACCAACCTAGAACTCTTTATGAGTCCTTTTAAGATCTGCTTGACTCTTTTTCCTATCTTGGGCACCTTTTAGATTTCTTTGTACCTGTTTCACAATTAGTTCTAACTACTGCAACAATTCAGGTCCTATAACAACTCTACTTATTGGATCATTCCAAGAAACAAGTGTATCACATTTCCTACGATAAAGAATTTTAAAATGGCTAATTCTGGCTGATGCATGATAATGGTTATTATATGCAAATTCTACTAGATGCAAGTAGTCTTCCAACTTACCAGGCTATTCTTTAACATACATTCTCAACAAGTCTTCCAAAACTTGATTCACTCTTTCTATCTGTTTATCTATTTGTGGATGAAATGCTGTGAAGAAGTTTAAGGTTGTATTCAACCCTTTAAACAAAGACCTCCAAAAGTTTCCAGTAAACGTAGAGTCACGATCTGAAATTATTACTTTCTGTATACCATCTAGTTGAAAAATCTGCTTCATGAAGATTTCTGCAATGTCTGGAGCCTTATGAGTAGTCTTCACAGGTATAAAGTGTGCTTCCTTGCTGAGTTTATCCACTACCACCATGATAGAGTCATTTTGTTTCTAATTTTTGTGTAAGTCTAGTAATAAAGTCTACGCTTATCACTTCCCATTTCCAGCTAGGTATAGGCAATGGTTGCAACAGTCCAGCCAGATGTTGATGTTCAACCTTCACTTTTTGACAGTCCAAACACATAGCTATGTACTCTGCTACTTCATCTTTCATTATGGACCAATAGTACTCTTTCTGCGGCATAGTAATGGTTTTCTGATAACCTGGATGACCAGAGTAATTGCTTATGTGCATCTCATTTAAAATCAGAATTTTTACTTCTGGTATGTTGGGTACATACAATCTATTTTTGTATAATAACAGTCCAATTTTCTTTAAACTATAAGCTGCCATAGAATTTTTAGAATTGTTATTTGTTATCTTTTCTTGTAATTTTCTGTATTCTTCATCTAATTCACTCCTTTCAAGGATCTGATTTTCTAAATTTGTTGAGTAAATACTGATGGCTGAAATAAAATTCAATTTTTCTTTATGATTTAATGCTCAAGAACCTTGTTATCCTTCCCTTTAATATGCTGAATTTCGAAATCATACTCACTTACAAGAGTCAACCATCTAGCTTGTCTAACGTTCAAATTTGTCTGATCTAATAAAAATTTCAGACCCATGTTATTTGTCAACAAGGTAAATTTTATGCCAATAAGGTGGTGACGCCACATCTTTAAAGCGTGGATTACTGCTAATAACTCTAAATAATAAGTAGAGTAGTTATTCTCTTTTATTTTCAGCTTTCTATATTTGTATGCAACAGCATGTCCCTCTTGTGTTAGGACTCCACTGAGTCTATCATTACATGCATCTGTGCAAACTATAAAATCCTTATTAGGATCTGTTATCCTCAAAATAGGTGTTGTAGTTAGTAACTCCTTTAGCTTCTTAAAACTATCTGAACATTTCTGATCCCACACAAATTTTTTCCCTTTCTTCTACAAGGAGGTTATGGGGTTTGCAATCTTTGAAAAACCCTCTAAAAATTTCTATAATATCCAGTAATACCCATAAATGATCTTACATCCGACACATCCTTAAGAATCGGCCAATCATTAATGGATTTTATCTTATCGGGGTCAACGGACATTCCTTCCTCAGAAATTATGTGTCCTAAATACTGAATTTTGTCCGTGCGAAAGTCACACTTACTAAACTTAGCGTATAGTTGATGATCTCTCAGAACTTGTAAGATAATCCATAGATGTTCGTCATGCTCTTCTTTCCTTTTAGAAGACACTAAAATGTCATCTATGAACACAACAACAAACTTATCTAAGTATTTGTGCAGAATATTTTTCATCAAACACATAAATACAGCCGGGGCATTAGTCAAGCCAAATGGAATGACTACGAACTCATAATGTCCCTATCGAGTTCTAAAGGCTGTTTCGAATATATCCTCATCCTTCACCCGCACTTGATGATATCTTGACCTTAGATCAATCTTTGAAAATATCATTGCTCCACGCAGTTGATCAAATAGATCACCTATGTGGGGCATCGGATATCGATTATTGATTTTCATCCTATTCAGCTGGTGATAATCTATGCACAGTCTTAGGGTTCCATCTTTCTTCTTAACAGATATAACAGGTGCTCCCCAAGGAGACACACTGGGTCTTACATAGTTTTTATCAATCAGTTCCTTCAACTATGATTTCAACTCATTTAATTCCAGTATATTCATCCTATATGGAACTTTAGAATTCGGTACTGCTCTTCATATTAATTCGATAGTAAAGTCTAGATTTCTTTTAGGAGGCAATCCTAGAATCTCCTTAGGAAAAACATCTTTGAAATCTTTTAGGATAGGTATGTCTTTTAGTTTCAGTTTGTCTTCCTTACAAATAAACTCATCATTTACTACATTTATTGCAAATAATTAACACCATTTTCTAACTGCCTTCAGTTGCATGGCTGAAATCTATCTAAGGGATGTCTTTCTTGGAATACCTTTTACTTCTACAGTTTATCCTTCATCATTTAAACATGTAAAACTTTTCTCATAACAATTCAGAATGACATGATGGGCTTCTAACAAGTCCATTCCGATTATAATATCATAGAATCCTAAAGGTAGAACATTCAACTTGGTTTGTGTCTTTAACTCATTCATGGATAAAGCACAACTTTCAATAAAATCTGATACTTTCCTCTTTGTTCCTGTTGCTAGTCTAACTAACCAAGATTTAGTGAACTTTTCTGTTTTCAATTTAAAACTTTCTACAATATCTAGTGATATATAACTTAGGCTAGCACCTAGATCAATCAAAATAGTAACAGGATGATTTTGTAGCATACCTTCAATATCTACCACAGATATATGATGATTTACTTGTCTGTTGTCGAGTGATGCATTGATTTTGGGCATCTCCCTTGCCAAGTCTCCAACAGTAGGTTCAATTTGAATAGAATGAATGTTCTTAGCTGTCCGCTTCCTCTTGGGGCATTCTGATGCATAATGAGGACCTTGGCACTCAAAACATTTTATAGGTTCCTTTTGGTCATTAGTCCTAGTACCATTGGGATTGTTTCTAGGAGCTGTAAAATTCTGCTGCTAACTGTTTCTGGAATTGTTTCCTTGAAAATTCCGATTCCGAAAAAAAACAATTTGGGAACCAAAATTTCCACTAAACCTGAAATTTTTCTTTTTCAGTTCAAAATTGTTGGGTTTATGACTTTTCTAATTTGATATTTCATCTCTTTTATGATTAGTGTCAAAACAGAAAGTTGCTTTCCTCATGGCCTC
Source organism: Larix kaempferi (assembly GCA_027924585.1). Taxonomy (NCBI): domain Eukaryota; kingdom Viridiplantae; phylum Streptophyta; class Pinopsida; order Pinales; family Pinaceae; genus Larix; species Larix kaempferi. The sequence continues at coordinate 4,549,301 of BSBM01001103.1, forward strand.
TTCTAATTTCTTTCGATTGTCACACTCGATTTTGTCCTTGATATTGAAAGGTAGACAACTCAAGTATCTTTGGATCTTCGGTTTTTCTTCCACGATGTATGGCACATATCTCAGTAAATTCAGAAATTTGTTGTTCATTTCCTTCATGTTCATACTTCCCAGCTTTAAGTCATACAATTCCTTTGATTTGTCTTCATAGTATTGTTCTGATAAGAACTTATTTTTGAAATATCATTTGAAAGTACTCCAATTTACATCCTTGTCCTTGATTCCCTTCACTCTTTTGATGTCCCGCCACCAAATATCCTCCTTGCCGATCAAGTTGTATATTGCCATCTTTGCCTTCAATGATTCAGAATAATAATATATTTGGAAATACTTTTTCATGCCGAACAACCAAGCTTCTGTTGTCTCTCACTTTTCAATTTCACCATTGAAGGTTGGGCGTTTGATTTTCTTGAATTCCCCTAAAATATGTTCATACTGTTTGTGACTTTTCCTTTTGGGTTTGTAGTCCCCTTCGCTACTGTCACTTGAATAATTTCTTTTCTTTTTTCGTTTTTCATGGGCAGCTTCTGATGATGTCGAAATGTTGTTTGCATAATCAGTTTTCATCTTTTTACTTCTGTCTGGATGAGGTAAATCTTCAATCTTGGAGGTATTTTCAATTTCTCTATTTTGTTAATCAGATGGGCATTGTTCCAGCAGTTTTGATTTAATTCTTCTTGTGCCTTCAAAATTTTCTCATTGTCTTGTTTTACAGATCTGATTTCTGCCTTTAACTCTTGAAATGCTCGTAACAATTTTGATGAATTTTCGTTTAATTCACCATGGAATTATTCTCCTTCGAAATGTTGTCCCGTGCTATGACTGTTGGGTTGAAATCTGTCTTCTAAATGTTTAGCTGATCCTTCCATACCTGTAACTCAAAATAATTTATGTGTAACACAAATAGTTTAAATTTTTGGAATTAGTAAATTTTTTGCTGTAATAAATTTTCTGCTGCGTGTTCTTGGACCTTTTTCAAGCCTAGAGTTCGAACATGAGCTCTGATACCACATGTAACATACCGTAAAAATACCAAAATAGAAAAACTTTTATAATAGAAATAATTATCAAAGTCATTAATGCGGAACATATAAATTAATTTGATTTCTTAACTAAGATAATTAATAACGATGACATGTCATACATCTCAAATAAATAAAATATAATTGTATTTGCTATCTTAGATTTCAATGGATGCTAAACTTCTTAACGAAAGATCCTTTTATGATTATGCATAAAAATACAGTTTACAGATCTTCTTCAGTTCTAAATATAATTACATGATGTACATCGTTTGTACTATTATGATATTCTTGATGAAGTGCTGACAGTTTATTTGTATGATGATGAACGAAGCTCTATGTACTGTTGGGAACCTTTTAAGGCCGAAATGTAATTCTCTGTTACACAATTTTTAAATGGAAAATCAAGAACCGAGGGTTCTTTTGCACTTGTAAACTATGGTTCGTTTCTTTGCAATGGAAAGTTATGTTTTTTTTAAATGATGGGTAAGAAAACTGTGTAATAGTTTTTAAAGTGTGCCGAGCCACGATGGTTGACTGTAGAGTTGTTTATGTACTCCATCTTTGTTGTTTCTAAACATGTTTAGAAGGTTGATGAGATAGTTTGAATGTTAAATATTTTCGTATCGGTTGTGCCTCAATGTTCTATTTATTTTATGAAAGAAACTCTACCAGTAGCTTCCGATTTCTATCTGAATGGTACTAAGTTTTTGTATTGCATCAAATTGTTTCGATATTGTATAAGGGTTCTTACTAGGGTTATAAGATATCAATAGTCATTAGTACATAATCATGCTTTTTGCTAAGTGGTGAATACTGTCTGTAGTAGTATCGAATATTAGTTACGGTTTGGAAAATATGATGATAATAGTTTCAGCTGTCAATTGTTTTTGTTTTGGCTATACTACAGTACTTGATTTTGTTTCAAGAAAGGATTGAGAAGAAAAAATTATGAACTGTGTAAACAGAACTAGGGTCTGTAGTATCTTAGGGTTTGATACAACTATGTAGATATCAAATAATTGAAATCAAAAGCGTTTGTTAGTGAAGAAATAAAATATATATAATTGTAATAAATCTATACAAGGATTAATTCTTGCATCTGCTATAATTCTTGGAAATACAATTACTAAAAAACATGAAATGTTTAATATTGATTGCATTTGCTTGCTGTCTGAAATAAATAGAATTAAGAGAAATTTATAGAATTATGCAGAAATCATATTGTGTTTTTTTTTCATGTGTTAATTAAATGAATGCTATACTGCTGTTAATGTTATACTATAAAGTTTAATGTGTTTAATTATAGGACAGAATCTTAACAAGAATCACTATTGTAAACATTATTCCAATCAATGGCATTATGCCTATCACTTATCTTTCTTAATTTGCTTCTCTACACTAGGGTACTATGCCGAGAACAACATGGGGAAAAATATAGACATGGTTATCAAATAAAATATTTCACAAAGCTTTTTCATTTAGAATCATACTTAGATCAAAAAATAAAATAACTTCTTTTACATGACAGAGTTTAATAATTCTACTAAGCATAAATAATAAACTGTAAACATAAGTAGGAACAGTAAAGCCTGATTAACTGTAAGAGAAACAAACAGCCCAAGGAACCTATTCCACCCAACCAATTCCTAAAGACAGCCAAGTTACATGCCTTAGTACCCCCGAGCATGTTCACTAAACCACCAGGAGGAAGCTTCTATAGAAGCCTTATCACAACAACTTGCAATAGAATGTAGATTGTCCAGTCCTTAAGACTCAACAGTTAAAAAGATATGCACCAGCACCTCTGGCTTGCCTTCTCACTATATTTAGCAGACTTACATTTTCACTCTCACATAGCCTACCTATTCGAATCTCTCAGTGTTCACCTGATGCACTTGAGGAATATTTATGAAAAAAATATTGTAAGGAGCTTCCTGCCCAATTTGAATTGCCTTATGTAGGCTGCCTAGGCCTTTTAGTGGTTAACTGATCATTTAATGAGCTTCCTGCTCACTCCCACCCACTTGTGGGATAATGCCACAATTTTAGGGGTAGTTGGCCCATAACCAACAGCTAGTGGTGAAGTGCAAATGCTACCATTTGTTCCATACCTTCTAATAGCTTCCATTCCTCATAATGGGTCAGTGAACACTCATTTAACTATTCCCTTGGGTGTTTGTCTCCTACTTTAATTTATTAAATAATAATAATCAGTAATTACATTCATCCTTGACCAAACTTGGTCATAATTAAAAAAAATTGTAATTAAAATTTAACATAAAGTATTTTTCCAATAAAATAGTATTTTTAGAATTTGAGTAGGTGACATACACCCCCCCTTAAGTCTCAACATCGTCGTCAATGTTGGTTAATCACTCTCTGAGTGTTCCTGAAATAGAGTTAGGTATGCTTCATGCATACTACTGTCCAACTCCCAGGTTGCCTCTGCTGGGATAAGGTGCTTCCATTGCACCTTTACCTGCCCAATGGTGCAATTCCAGAGTAGCATTTTCCTCCTTTCGAGGATATAGTCCTCTTCCACCTGAAAATCACCGTCTTGTCCCACCTGTACATCATTCCAATTTACAACATGAGTAGCATCGTGTACATACTTCTTTAAAAATGATATATGAAAAACATTATGTATCTTTAAATTTGGTGGAAAAGCCAGTTGGTATGCCACTGGTCCAACCCTTGACAATATTTCGAAAGGACCACAATACCTGGGTGCCAACTTGGCACAACTTCCCAATTTCAATTAACTCTTTTTTGGTCTTACCTTGAGGAAAACATGTTCACCAACCTAGAACTCTTTATGAGTCCTTTTAAGATCTGCTTGACTCTTTTGCCTATCTTGGGCAGCTTTTAGATTTCTTTGTACTTGTTTCACAATTAGTTCTAACTCCTGCAACAATTCAGGTCCTAAAATAACTCTATTTATTGGATCATTCCAAGAAACAACTGTATGACATTTCCTACCATAAAGAATTTCAAAAGGGCTAATTCTGGTTAATGCATGATAATGGTTATTATATGCAAATTCTGCTAAATGCAAGTAGTCTTCCCACTTACCAAGCTGATCTTTAGCATACATTCTCAGCAAGTCTTCCAAAACATGATTCACTCTTTCTGTCTATCCATCCATTTGTGGATGAAATGTTGTGCTGAAGTTTAAGGTTGTATTCAACCGTTTAAACAAAGACCTCCAAAAGTTTCCAGTAAACTTAGAGTCACGATCTGAAATTATTACTTTCGGTATACCATGTAGTCAAAAAATCTGCTTCATGAATATTTATGCAATGTCTGGAGCTTTATGAGTAGTCTTCACATAAATTGTGCTGCCTTACTAAGTTTATCCACTACCACCATGATAGAGTCATTTTGTTTCTGATTTTTGGTAGTCCACTAATAAAGTCTATGCTTATGACTTCCCATTTCCATCTAGGTATAGAAAATGGTTGCAATAGTCCAGCCGGATGTTGATGTTCAACCTTCACTTTTTGACAATCCAAACACTTAGCTATGTACTCTGCTACTTCATCTTTCATTATGGGCCAATAGTACTCTTTCTGCGGCCTAGTACTCTTTCCAGTAGTATTCTTCATCTGTTTCACTCCTTTCAAGGATCTGATTTTCTAAATCTGTTGAGTAAATACTGATGGCTGAAATCAAATTCAATTTTGCTTTACGACTTAATGCATCAACAACCTTGTTTTCTTTCCCTTTAATATGCTGAATTTCGAAATCATACTCACTTAGAAAAGTCAACCATCTAGCTTGTTTAGCATTTAGATTTGTCTGATCTAATAAATATTTCAAACCCATGTTATCTGTCAACAAGGTAAATTTTCTGCCAATAAGGTGGTGACGCCACATATTTAAAGCATGAATTACTGCTAATAACTGTAAGTCATAAGTAGAGTAGTTCTTCTCATGTATTTTCAGCTTTCTATATTTGTATGCAACATCATGTCCCTCTTGTATTAGGACTCAACCGAGTCTGTCATTGCATGCATCTGTGCAAACTATAAAATCCTTAGTAGGATCTGCTATCCTCAGAATAGGTGCTGTACTTAGTAACTCCTTTAACTTCTTAAAACTATCTGAACATTTCTGATCCCACACAAATTTATTCCCTTTCTTCTCCAAGGAAGTTATGGGGTTTGCAATCTTTGAAAAACCCTCTAAAAATTTCTATAATATCCAGTAATACCCATAAATGATCTTACATCTGACACATCCTTAGGAACCAGCCAATCATTAATGGATTTTATCTTATCGGGGTCAACCGAGATTCCTTCCTTAGGAATTATGTGTCCTAAATACTGAATTTTGTCCTTGTGAAAGTCACACTTACTAAACTTAGTGTATAGTTGATTATATCTCGGAACTTGTAAGAGAATTCGTAGATGTTCATAATGCTCTTCTTTGCTATTAGAATACATTAAAATGTCATCTATGAACACAACAACAAACTTATCTAAGTATTTGTGTAGAATATTTTTCATCAAACACATAAATACTGCTGGGGCATTAGTCAAGCCAAATGGCATGACTATGAACTCATAATGTCCATATCAAGTTCTAAAGGATGTTTTGAATATATCCTCATCCTTCACCCGCACTTGATGTATCCTGACCTTAGATCAATCTTTGAAAATATCTTTGCTCCACGCAGCTGATCAAATAGATCGTCTATGTGAGGCAATGGATATCAATTATTGATTGTCATCCTATTTAGCTGGCGATAATCTATGCACAGTCCTAGAGTTCCATCTTTCTTCTTAACAAATATAACAGGTGCTCCCCAAGGAGACACACTGGGTCTTATATAGTTTTTATCAATCAGTTCCTTCAACTATGATTTCAACTCATTTAATTCCAGTATATTCATCCTATATGGAACTTTAGAATTTGGTACTGCTCCTGGTATTAAATCGATAGTAAAGTGTTGATTTCTTTTAGGAGGCAATCCTGGAATCTCCTCAGGGAAAACATCTTTGAAATATTTTAGGACAAGTATGTCTTCTAGTTTCAGTTTGTCTTCCTTACAAATAAACTCATCGTTTACTACATTTACTGCAAATAATTGACACCCTTTTCTAACTGCCTTCACTTGCATGGCTGAAATCTGTCTAAGGGATGTCTTTCTTGGAATACCTTTTACTTCTATAGTTTCTCCTTCATCATTTAAACATGTAAAACTTTTCTCATAACAATTCAGAATGACATGATGGGCTTCTAACAAGTCCATTCCGATTATAATATCATAGAATCCTAAAGGTAAAACATTCAACTTGGTTTGTGTCTTTAACTAATTCATTGATAAAGCACAACTTTCATTCAAATCTGATACTTTCCTCTTTGTTCCTGTTGCTAGTCTAACTAACCAAGATTTACTGAACTTTTTTGTATTCAATTTAAAACATTCTACAATATCTAGTGATATATAACTTAGGCTAGCACCTGGATCAATCAAAATAGTAAAATGATGATTTTGTAGCATACCTTCAATCTCTACCATAGAGATCTGATGATCTGCTGGTCTGTTGTCGAGTGCTACATTGATTATGGGCATCTCCCTTGCCAAGTCTCGAACAATAGGTTCAGTCTGAATAGAATGAATGTTCTTAGCTATCTGCTTCCTCTTGGGGCATTCTGATGCATAATGAGGACCTTGGCACTCAAAACATTTTATAGGTGCCTTTTGGTCATTAGTCCTAGTACCATTGGGAGTGTTTCTAGGAGCTATAAAATTCTGTTGCTAACTGTTTCTGGAATTGTTTCCTTGAAAATTCCGATTGTGAAAAAAAAAAATTGGAAACCAAAATTTCCACTAAACCTGAAATTTTTCTTTTTCAGTTCAAAATTGTTGGGTTTATGACTTTTCCAGTTTGATATTCCTTCTCTTTTATGATTAGTGTCATAATAGAAAGTTTCTTTCCTCATGGCTTCTTCTAATGTCTTCGGATTGTCATACTCGATTTTGTCCTCGATATTGAAAGGTAGACAACTCAAGTATCTTTGGATCTTCAGTTTTTTATCCATGATGTATGGCACATATCTCAGTAAATTCAGAAATTTGCTATTCATTTCCTTCATGTTCATACTTCCCAGCTTTAATTCATACAACTCCTTTGATTTGTCTTCATAGTATTGTTCCGATAAGAACTTATTTTTGAAATATCATTTGAAAGTACTCCAGTTTACATCCTTGTCCTTGATGCCCTTTATTCTTTTGATGTCATGCCACCAAATATCCTCCTTGCCGATCAAGTTGTATATTGCCATCTTTGCCTTCAATGATTTAGAATAATAATATATTTGGAAATACTTTTCATGCTGGACAGCCAAGCTTCTGCTGTCTCTCGCTTTTCAGTTTCACCATTGAAGGTTGGGGGTTTGATTTTCTTGAATTCCGATGAAATCTGTTCATACTGTTTGTGACTTTTCCTTTTGGGTTTGTAGTCCCCTTCGCTACTGTCACTTGAATAATTTCTTTTCTTTTTCCATTTTTCATGGGCAGCTTTTGATGATGTCGAAATGTTGTTTGCATCATCGGTTTTCATCTTTTTACTTCTATCTAGATGAGGTAAATCTTCAATCTTGGAGGTATTTTCAATTTCTCTATTTTGTTCATCAGTTGGGCATTGTTCGAGCAGTACTTGATTTAATTCTTCTTGTGCCTTCAAAATTTTCTCATTGTCTTGTTTTACAGATCTGATTTCTGCCTTTAACTCTTGAAATGCTCGTAACAATTGTGACGAATTTTCGTTTAAATCGCCATGGAATTCTTGTCCTTCAAAATGTTGTCCCGTGCTATAAATGTTGGGTTGAAATCTATCTTTTAAATGTTTAGTTGATCCTTCCATACCTGTAACTCAAAATAATTTATGTGTAACACAAATAGTTTAAATTTTTGGAATTAGTAAAATTTTTGTTGTAATAAATTTTCTGCTGTGTGTTCTTGGACCTTTTTCAAGCATAGAGTTTGAACATGAGCTCTAATACCACATGTAACATACCGTAAAAATACCAAAATATAAAAACTTTTATAATAGAAATATGTAAAAACTTTTCTCATAACAATTCAGAATGACATGATGGGCTTCTAACCAGTCCATTCCGATTATAATATCATAGGTTCCTAAAGGTAAAACATTAAACTTGGTTTGTGTCTTTAACTGATTCATGGATAAAGCACAACTTTCAATAAAATATGATACTTTCCTCTTTTTTATTGTTGCTCGTCTAACTAACCAAGATTTACTGAACTTTTATGTTTTGAATTTAAAACTTTCTACAATATCTGGTGATATATAACTTAAGCTATCACCTGGATCAATCAAAATAGTAACAGGATGATTTTGTAGCATGCCTTCAATATCTACCATAGAGATTTGATGATCTCCTTGTCTATTGTCGAGTGCTGCATTGGTTTTGGGCATCTCCCTTGTCAAGTCTCCAACAGTAGGTTCAGTCTGAATAAAATGAATGTTGTTAGTTGTCTGCTTCCTCTTGGGGCATTTTGATGCATAATGAGAACCTTGGCACTCAAAACATTTGATAGGTTTCTTTTGATCATTAATCCTAGTAGCATTGGGAGTGTTTCTAGGAGTTGTAAAATTCTGCTACTAACTGTTTCTGGAATTCTTTCCTTGAAAATTCTGATTCTGAAAATTTTTCTTTTGAAAACCAGAATTTCCACTAAACCTGAATTTTTTCTCTTTCAGTTCAAAATTGTTGGGTTTATGACTTTTCTAGTTTGATATTACTTCTCTTTTATGATTAGTGTCATAACAGAAAGTTGATTTCCTCATGGCCTCTTCTAATGTCTTTGGATCTTCGTTTTTTCTTCCACGAGGTATGGCACATATCTTAGTAAATTTAGAAATTTACTGTTCATTTCCCTCATGTTCATACTTCCCAGCTTTAAGTCATAGAACTCCTTTGATTTTTCTTCATAGTATTTTTCAGATAAGAACTTATTTTTGAAATATCGTTAGAAAGTACTCCAGTTTACATCCTTCTCCTTGATTCCCTTCACTCTTTTGATGTCCTTCCACCAAATGTCCTCCTTGTCGATCAAGTTGTAGATTGCCATCTTTGCCTTCAATGATTCAGAATAATCATATATTTGGAAATACTTTTTCATGTCAGACAACCAAGCTTCTGCTGTCTCTCCGTTTTCAGTTTCACCATTGAAGGTTGGGGGTTTGATTTTCTTGAAGTCCCCTGAAATCTGTCCATACTGTTTGTGACTTTTCCTTTTGGGTTTGTATTCCCGTTCGCTGCTATCACTTGAATAATTTCTTTTCTTTTTTTGTTTTTCATGGGAAGCTTCTCATGATGTTGAAATGTTGTTTGCATCATAAGTTTTCATCTTTTTACTTCTGTATGGATGAGGTAAATATTCAATCTTGGAGGTATTTTCAATTTCTCTATTTTGTTCATCAGTTGGGCATTGTTCGAGCAGTACTTGATTTAATTCTTCTTGTGCCTTCAAAATTTTCTCATTGTCTTGTTTTACAGATCTGATTTCTGCCTTTAACTCTTGAAATGCTCGTAATAATTCTGACGAATTGTCATTTAATTCTCAATGGAATTCTTCTCGTTCGAAATGTCGTCCCGTGCTATGATTGTTGGGTTGAAATTTGTCTTCTAAATGTTCAGCTGATCCTTCCATACCTGTAACTCAAAATAATTTATGTGTAACACAAATAGTTTAAATTTTTGGAATTAGTAAAAATTTTGCTGTAATAAATTTTCTGTTGCATGTTCTTGGACCATTTTCAAGCCTAGAGTTCGAACATGAGCTCTGATACCACATGTAACATCCCGTAAAAATACCAAAATTTAAAACTTTTTATAATAGTAATAATTATCAAAGTCATTAATGCAGAACATATAAATTAATTTGATTTCTTAACTAAGATAATTAATAACGATGACATGTCATACATCTCAAATAAATAAAATATAATTGTATTTGTTATCTCAGATTTAAACGGATGCTAAACTTCTTAACGAAATAAGCTTTTATGATTATGCATAAAAATACAGTTTACAGATCTACTTCAGTTCTAAATATAATTACATGTTGTACATTGTTTGTACTATTATGATATTCTTGATGAAGTGCTGACAGTTTGCTTGTATGATGATGAACGTAACTCTGTGTACTGTTGGGAACCTTGTAAGGTCGTAATGTAATTCTCTGTTACACTATTTTTAAATGGAAAATCAAGAACCGAGGGTTCTCTTGCACTTGTAAACTATGGTTTGTTTCTTTGCAATGGAAAGTTTTTTTTTTTAAATGATGGATAAGAAAACTGTGTAATAGTTGCTAAAGTGTGCTGAGCCACGATGGTTGACTGTAAAGTTGTTTCTGTACTCCATCTTCATTATTGCTAAACATATTTGGAAGGTTGATGAGATAGTTTGACTGTTAAATGTTTTTGTATTGGCTGTGCCTCAATGTTCTATTTATTTTATGAAAGAACCCTACCTATAGCTTCCGATTTCTATATGGCTGGTACTAAGTTTTTGTATTGCATCAAATGGTTTCGATATTGTATAAGGGTTCTGACTAGGGTTATACGCTATAAAAAATCATTAGTACAGAATCGTGCTTTCTGCTAAGTGGTGATTACTGTCTGTAGTAGTCTCGAATAGTAGTTAGGGTTTGGAAAATATGATGATAATAGTTTCGGCTGTCAAGTGTTTTTGTTTTGGATATACTAAAGTATTTGATTTTGTTTCAAGAAAGGAATGAGAAGAAAAAATTATGAACTGTGTAAACAGAACTAGGGTCTGTAGTATGTTAGGGTTTGATACAACTTTGTAGATATTCAATAATTGAAATCAAAAGCGTTTGTTAGTGAAGAAATAAAATATATATAATTGTAATAAATATATACAAGGATTAATTCTTACAGCTGCTATAATTCTTGGAATACAATTACTTTGAAAAACATGAAATGTTTAATATTGATTGCATTCACTTGCTATATAAAATAAATAGAATTAAAAGAAATATATAGAACTATGCAGAAATCATAGTGTGTTTTTCTTTCATGTGTTAATTACATGAATGCTATACTGTTGTTAATGCTTTACTGTAATGTTTACTATGTTTAATTAAAGGACAGAATCTTAACAAGAATCACTACTGTAAACATTATTCCAATCAATGGCATTATGCCTATCACTTATCTTTCTTAATTTGCTTCCCTATACTAGGGTACTATGTAGAGAACAACATGGGGAAAAATATAGAGATGGTTATCAAATAAAATATGTCACAAAACTTTTTCATTCAGAATCATACTTAGATCAGAAAATAAAATAACTTCTTTTACATGACAGAGTTTAATAATTCTACTAAGCAGAAACAATAAACTGTAAACAAAAGTAGGAACAGTAAAATGTAGTTAATTGTAGGAGAAACAAACAGCCCAAGGAATCTTTTTCGGCCCAACCAATTCTTGAAGATAGCCAAATTACTTGCCTTAGGACGCCCGAGCCTGTTCACTGAACCATCAGGAGGAAGATTCTATAGAAGCCTTAGCACAACAACTTGCAATAGAATGTAGATTGTCCAGTCCTTAAGACTCAGCAGTAAAAAAGACCTGCACCAGCACCTCTGGTTTGCCTTCTCAGTATATTTAGTAGACTTATAGTTGCACTCTCACATAGCCTCCCTATTCAAATCTCTCAGTGATCACCTGATGCACTTGAGGAATATTTCTGCAGAAAATATTGTAAGGGGTTGCCTACCCAATTCGAATTGCATTATGTAGGCGGCCTAGGCCTTTTAGTGGTTAACTGGTCATTTAATGAGCTGCCTGCTCACTCCCACCTACCTGGGGTATAATGCCACAATTTTAGGGGTAGTTGTCCCATAACCAATAGCTAGTGGTGAAGTGAAAATGTTGTGATCTGTCCCATACCTTCTAATAGCTTCCATTCTTCATAATGGGTCAGTGAACACTCATTTAACTATTCCCTCGAGTGTTTGTCTCCTACTTTAATTTATTAAATAATAATAATCAGTAATTACATTCATCCTTGACCAAACTTGGTCATAATTAAAAAACTTTGTAATTAAAATTTAACATAAAGTATTTTGCGAATAAAATAATATTTTCGAAATTTGGGTAGGTGACACACGAGTTAAAATTAAAATAAATTCTTGTTGAAATTAAAATCAAACAAAACTTTAGCTATGGTTTTACACAAAAGTGAAAGCAATCCTACTGCTGCTTGGTTTCAACCATGAAGTAGATCATCCACAAACTCGCAATTCAAAGAATTTTGTGCATTTAACTGAAAGGATCACAACCAATAATTTTAGATTCATGTAGAACCTTTTATAACCACCTGATTCATAATATAAAAGAATCACATGTATCATTGTGAAAAGGTTCATATTATGTCTTTACGTTGTTGCTCACTCCTACAATCTGATTCATAATATAAAAGAATCACATGTATCATTGCGAAAAGGTTCATATTATGTCTTTACATTGTGATGCTCACTCCTACGATCTGGTGACTATGAGGATAAGCATAAGTCATGTATGTAATGTATTTTTTAAAATCAATCAGTAAAGTGTATTTCTCATTTTTTTTTTTATAGATGGTAATTACAAAATAATTAATTTAATATAAAATTTTCTTATTTCATAATTCTTTATATAATAATAATTAAAATTACCTTATTATATAATAATAATTAAAAATACCTTGGATCATACCTCCTCCCACATTGTTAATAAGCAAAAGTTTATTTAAAAAATTCAAATGTTATAAACTTTTTTTTTTAAGCTAAACTGTGCAATAGGATTGACAGTTTCTAATATCGCAAGACACATCAAGGTCCAAAAACTTATCAAAAGATCATCCCAAGGTTACTAGACCAAAACAAAAGCAAATTAATCAAAATAAGAAACATGTCCTTGATTTTCCAATTGGTCTTCAATGAATTCTTCCGAGTATAAAGTGCCTTCAATCAGCAATAGAGCTTCTTTCGATAAATCCGCAGTAGTATTTAATTCCCTGTAGATACGTAGAATCTCCCATTTATAAAAAGTGCCAATGATTTCCTCAGTTCTCGAACACCATTGATGGAGAGCAATGAATTGAAGATAACCAATTTTTTTAGCCCAATTTATAATAGTAAAAAAGTCACCAAAAATATTTAAAGTGTCTATACCCAAAGATTCCAAGTACCATAGAGCTAATAGTTCAGCCTTTGAATTTGTTTACCAACACCACAATTCAATTTCAATTTGAAATAGTGTATGATATGCACGAGCAACACAACTACCTTCACAACTACCTTCCTTTGCAGCACCATCAAAGAAACCATGAGCATCAATTATGAAAGGAAAGTATATAAACTTCTCTTATTTCATAACTCCTTACATATTGATTAAATAATGATTTAATTAAGTAACAATAATTAAAAATACCTTAGATCAAACTTTTTTCCACACTGTCAATATGTAAGAATTTATTCAAAAAATTCAAATAATATACTTTCCTTATTTCATAATTCTTTAAATATTAATTAAATAATAATAATAATTAAAAATACTTTGGATCACCTTTTTCCACATTGTCAATATGCAAAGAGTTTCATTAAACAAGTTCAAATGATATAACTTCTCTTATTTCATAATTCCTTATATATTAATTAAGTAATAGTTTAATTAAATAATAATAATTAAAAATACATTAAATCATACCTCTTTACACAATGCGAGTATGCAAGAGTTCATTCAAAAAATTCAAATAATATCTTGTTTCATAATTTTTTAGATATTAATTAAGTAATAATAATTAAAAATTTCTTAAATAAGACCTTCCACATTGTCAATATGCAATATTCAAAAAGTTCAAATAACTGTAATAAAAAAGCTTGAAATGTGACTAATAAAAATAACCTACAAAATCCTTATTTTTCAAAAGGTTCAAATAAATATACTAAAAAAACCTATTAATGTGACTGATAAGAATCATACCTCCAAAACCCCGCAAACTCAACTAACTATACTAAAGTTCAATGAACTATACAAAAAAAGCATGAATGTGATGGATAAGGATAATCCCAAGCTCAATGGCATCAACATGCAATGGAAAATAAAAAAAATGTGACTAACAAGAATCATACCTCCCAAACCCCAAACTCAATTAACTATACTAAAGATCAATTAACTATATACTAAAAAAAAGTACATACCCCAATCCAACCTTCTCCTAATATGGGGAGGATCCAAATCCAACCTTCTGCTAGGTCATTATGGGGATGATCCAAATCCTACATCATTTTTGAAGTCCATCTCAGTATTGCACGAGCCAAATTTGTTATATACCCTTAAGGACCACCACTGGGGGTATGTACTTTTTGGGAGGATCACCACTGGGGGTTTGTACTTTTTGGGAGGATCCAAATCCAACCTTCTACTAGGTCATTATGGGGATGGTCCAAATCCTACATCATTTTTGAAGTCCATCTCAGTATTGCACTAGTCAAATTTGTTATATACCCTGAAGAGCCACCAGTGGGGATATGTACTTTTTTGTGACTCACAAGAATCATACCTTCAAAACCCCGAACTCAATTAACTATACTAAAGTTCAGGATATGTAGTTTTTTGTGACGGACAAGAATCATACCTCCAAAACCCCAAACTCAATTAACTATACTAAAATTCAGTTAACTATATACTTAAAAAAAGCTATGAATGTGATAGATAAGGATAATCCCAAGCTCAATGACATCAACATGCAATGGAAAATAAAATTAAAAATAAAATGATTATATTATAGAGAACATTAATCTAAAACCGAAAAACATCATGGATCTTTTGTGAGCACCATATATAACCAGACAATGTTAAAAAAGACAACACACGATTTAAAGGAAGATCATTTGGTCATTTCTGAGCACCATATATAAGCGAAAAACATCATGGATCTTTTGTGAGCACCATATATAACCAGACAATGTTAAAAAAGACAACACACGATTTAAAGGAAGATCATTTGGTCATTTCTGAGCACCATATATAAGCAGACAATGGGTGACAATGTTAAGAAAGACAACACACGATACAAGGCTCTTACAATAATGCAAATACAAAATTATAAACAGTTTCTTCAGGAGACGCCAAATATGGACTTTTCAGCAACACCATCTCTGTGCCGCTGGCGAAAGACGGACGTTACTGTGTACAATTTTTATTTATTTAAGCTTACATTCTTAAGGCTGCAAGCGAATCAGATAATCTACGAAAATATATAGAAAATGCATTAGAATAAACGACTACTGATTTGACATTCTACGATACAATCTAAGGATTATAGTTTTGACGATTTTCAACCCTGGTGGCACCACCCATTTCAGTTTCTCTTCTAGCAGAATCGAGCTGGGAAGCAGCGAAACCAATAGGAGTCACACCGGCAAAAACCGCAACAGTAGCTCCAGTCAGATGACGAGGCCTTGCTTCCGCATTCCAGGGCTGTGCTACGAAGCAAAAACACAGAAACAAAACCAAAACGTTGGACGCCCTCATTTTTCTGAGACCGAAATAAAATCAAGTGTATGAATTCGGCAATTGCACACAGTCTGCATGAAATAAGAGGCGAGTTAAGACGCCTTTATAGAGCGTGTAGTCACGGGGATCTTTAGAGCCGAACTTACGATCCGTGGCAACACGTTAACTCTCCGAGGGATGGTGCACATGGTGAGTACGAAAGATTTCTGGCATGGATATGTACAACTTAGCTGGCCTTTTGGAATGTAACTATTGGCCTTTTCAATGATTGCAGTTGCACCACATGATGCCTCGCTAAACAACATATCTTGTACTCCTTACTTTCTGCTATCGACAAACGCTTTTAAGGCGCAAATAAATAGCTGGCTTATTGCATGTAAACCAGATGTACACATACCGCTTACAGTACAATTTCAATCTGGTTTCTTGCGGCAGCTAGTTTAATTGGCTTTCTGGAATTTCGTTTTTAGTATCGTAGAATGTGGTGCACCATTCGCAACAATTAATGATAACTGAGTTGAATAACTCACATAATCACAACCAGTCGAGACAGGTTACGTGTTAGCATAGGACACTTGAACTATATACATCTATTTTAAAAGGGATCTATCAAGCCTATCAAGCCTTTTAGAGAGATAAACACATAACTACATATTCTGATATAATAAAGTAATTTACATTATAACTATTTACAAGCCAAATGAGTATGATAATTATTTACAGGATAAGTGCATATAATGACATTATAACTATTTACAAGACTAGAGAGTATGATAACTATGATAACTATTATTTACAAGACATTGGCCAAAACTTAAAATAAAAGTTGACTTCTAGTGAAGAATATGGTGCACTGTCAGTTTTTTAAAAATAGTGTAATTATAATTCAAATGTTTGATGTTTGTTTAATGTAGGATTATGTTGTCTTGGTTTAGTGATTGCTTTAGTGTTTTAAAAATAGTGTAATTATAATTCAAATGTTTGATGTTTGTTTAATGTAGGACTATGTTGTCTTGGTTTAGTGTAAAGTGATTGATTTACTGTAAAGTGACTATAGACTCGAAAATTAAGTAGCATGTATATTGTTTTTTACTTATTCTGGGTATGTTTCATACTGCATTTATGTTAGATCTAGGAGTAGCTTTTGTAGTATAGGGGTTTTTTAAGGGACACTTGTCATTGCATTTGATACAATCTATCAATGAGTCATCTAAGGGAATTGTAATGTGGACATATGGTTCCAATGGTGTTGAATTCACATGTGTGGTTTATCAATGTTCATTCAACATGTTGAAATGATGCACTTGTCCATAGTTAATATAATGTATTTATTTCCATAAATAAAAGCAGAAGTAAAATGGGAAGAAGTATATTGTCTCTTAAAATATTTGTTGAATGAATTATTTTTTGCATATCCTATGTTGCTTTTTGTTTTGAGATTCAATACTATTTAACAAATAATAGAAACCATAATAATACAAATATTATCCAAATATAGAACAACAAAAAAAACAATATGATTACTTTCTGTATTTAAAAAATATATATATACCATAGTAAAATTGGATAATCCAATATTATAGTATTTTATATACAGTAAAAATGAATAATCCAATGTCATAGTATTTCACACCAAGTGAAAAGCAAATATTCTATAATATAGATTATTCATTTATTTACATAAATGTTTGGCATTGTTGTAACAATAACAACTAAATTATTTGTTAAATATAAAACTTCTCCCAAATCATTGAGAAAACAAGATGTCTATGTATCTACCTAAAGTCTATAGGTTTTCAAGTACTAAGATAAAATATAATATTACGTGTTTTCAAGTAAAAGAGGATTAAAAAAATATCAATAGATAAAAAATGTATCAACTTATGTTCTTTCAAATCAAATCTTCACGTGTATTGAATAATAATATTCAAGTGAATTATGATCTATTTATTCTATTAATGTAAAACAAATTATTTAATTAAATCATGATTAATTTAGTAACATAGGTATTTATCAAAAGCATGCCTCTCCTTTTTTTTAAGCCTCATCCTTTAAAGTTTACTATTTAAAAGGTGAATACACTAGCATACTTCAGGTCTTAAGAGCATACGTCATACCTCCAAATGGGGTATTATCATTTGTGAATGCACTAACATTGTTCTTATGATGAAGTCACAAGATAAGCTGCGTTTTGAAGGGCAGGTGGATAGTGGAAGGGCAGGTGGATAGGGTCGAAGCAAAAGTGGTCTTTTGAAGCGAAAGGTTATCCACTAAAACGAATTTCACATGTTATAAAGTTGATTACTATGGTAGCAGGAACAACTACCTCTCGCAATATTATTATGGGTGAAGCATTTAAAATATAGAGAAATGTGACAATGTAAGGTGTATATTCCAGGTCGAAGGCTATATCAAGCTAATTTCAATTTTCAAAGCGTTCGTTAAATTCCATGATGTAAACTGAAACCTGCGGCCCTATGCACCAAGTCCGGCATATATAAATGGAAAAGCCTAGGAAAGTAACGTTTCGTGAGAAGTGGCAATAAAAAAAGGATCACTAGCAATTCCTAGTACCTAAAAGGATCCCGATTTCCATGTATGGAGCCAGAAGGGAAGAATTTCATATGTTGTAGTAACTCATTTATGCTAAGGGATAATAGTTGATAAAATCACCACTAAAATTTCCTAAGTTATTATTAATAATTGTAACAACAAAATCCTATATTCTAATCATAATAACTGTAACATCAAAATCCTATATCAACTTTTGATGCAAATGCCAAAAGTGTCCATATTATTATCTATCTAAAACAACTATTTCGTGGTCTCATCTATGTCAAAATAGGATTTTGGTGTTACACTTATTATGATGTAGCAATGTAAATGAATGAGATAGAAATTCTAATAGAACTTAACATTTAATAATAAATAAAAATTTATTTACATTCAATGATAAATAATAATAGTAAAGACTCTTTCAATTTAATATATCCACTAGGATTTCCTTTGAATGCTAATTTACTCTCAACAACTTAAAAAAATCCAATATAATTATATCCAAAAAATATTACACTTACTCCTTTGTCATGTATCCACCAGGTTTCTTTTGGTATCCCATTTCAAAGGGATCTGGTAATATTATGATGGTTGCTTAAAAATTAACTGTAAACAATTGTTACACAATCATAATCGATATTAACTGTGGCGAGTGGACTTTAGTTCACTTTTCTTCATTGAGTGTGAAAAAGAAAGGCCCACCATTTCTCTTAGACTGCACAGATGACACATGAAGATCCTAACAATTCGGTTCACATTTAAAACTAGTTAGACTGCAGAGATGCTACATGAAGATCCCAACAATTGGGTCCAAATTTAAAACAAGTGAAGCTGCAAAACAACAAGTCCCTACCTTATGGACTTGTTTCTTTGCAATGCTGCAAACAATATTCTTTAAATCTTATTTAATGGAAGAGCTTGGTTTTCACTTTCAGTTTTGGCTTAGAGAGGTTGCTTTTCAGTTTCAGTTTTGTCTTAGAGAGCTTGGTTTTCACTTTCAGTTTTGGCTTAGAGTGGTGTCCACCAAAAAAGAGAATGGCAGAGTCACCTCATAGGGAAATTTACCGAAAAAGAATTCATGGCTGTCATTTATGCTATAAATAAATTCCTCCATTACATTATAGGATCCCTAGTGATTGTCCACACTAACCACTCTGCTATCAAATACCTCATGAACAAACCCATAAAAAATGGCAGAGTCACTCGGTGGTTGTTGTTTCTACAGGAATTTGACATTTCAATAATGGACAGGCCACGTAAAACTAATGTGGTTTCTGATTTTCTTTCATGAATAACTATTAATGAAGAATCTCAACCGGTGGATGATGCTTTCTCAGATGAACATTTGTTTTCTATTTCTACTAATGTACCTTGGTTTGCAGATGTAGCGAATTATTTGGTTGCAGGAAGACTTCTGGTGCATATGACATCAAAGGAAAAGAAAAGGATTGTGTAGTGTAGTAGCAGATTTTCATGGATTGATGGCTATTTGTTCTATACGGGACCGAAATTGGTGATTTGTCGATGTGTTTGTGAGGATGAAATTTATTCAATTCTGAGAACCTGTCATGATGGCCCATGTGGGGGACACTTTGTCGATAAACGAACAACCCACAAGATTCTACAATTGGGCTATTATTGGCCTACAATATTTAAATATGCTTGAGACTATGTCCGAAGTTGTGATAGCTGCCAAAGAATGGGACAACCACTGCAGTCAGATGAAATGCCACTTCAGTCTTAGCTTGTGGTAGAACCATTTGATAAACGGGCATTGGAATTTGTTCGCCCTATGAAACCTCAATCCAAGCAGAAATCATATATCCTAGTGTGTACGGATTATGTGACTAAATGGGTTGAGGCGAAGGCACTTCCACGGGCAACAGAACAGACAGTTTCATATTTCCTATATGTAGAAATTTTCACAATCTTTGGATTTCTGCGGGAGATTGTTACTGATGAAGGATCGCAATTCACATCTAAACTCATTAAATCTCTCACAAAACAGTACCATATCAAGCATAGAGTAACTTCACCATATCACCCTCAGGCCAACGGGCAAGTGGAAGGTACAAACAGAATTCTGGAATACGTCCTCACAAAGACTATCTCGCTTCATCAGAGAGACTGGGCTGATAGGCTTCTTGAATCCTTATGGGCTTACAGAATAGCATGGAGAAGTACCACAGGTTTTACTCCTTATCAATTAGTCTACAGTAAGCAAGTCACCCTACCAATAGAAGTGGAAATTAAAACATTAAGAACTGCATTTCAATTAGGCATGGATCTATCACAGGCTCAACATAGTCTCCTGTAGTAGCTTAATGAGCTTGATGAATTGCGATTGGCCGCCATAGAACATGCAGCCATTGTGCAACAACAACGAACCAAGTGGCATGATTAATTCATCAAAACTAAGTATTTTCAAGAAGGTGACTGGGCTCTTCTCTACAATTCCAGGTTAAAAACGTTCAAAGGGAAAATTCACACTCGTTGGATGGGACCATATGAGATCGAAACAGTTTTTGATAATGGTATAGTATGACTCAAAACCATTGATGGTGAGGGAACGCTTCTTATGGTCAATGGTCACAAACTAAGGCCATATAAGAAACCATTGTCCAAAGAGGCGTTCATCTGCAACATTGATGCATGTTGGTGTACCAAATATTTCCAGATCATTATCTCGATCCCTGCAAACAAATAAAAAAAGGACTGTGAAAATCCTTCTGGGATGCAGTCCTATAAAAAAAAAAAAGAGAGAAAAAGGAATGCTTTATTTTGATTCTAATAAATCCATTTTTGAATTCTTTGCAGGGACATTTTATAGCAACTCCTTCTTCTTATCCATACATTTTTCATATCCCATTCATCCTCATTTCACTCCACCCCCCTCCCTAGTATCAATTGCTCATTGATGTCCCTGAATTTTTTGAAACACTCTTCATACTATTTTACAAAGATTTCATACGATATTTTCTCCGGAACACTACAAAAATCATTCCCATTTCATTATATAACCCTTTCCTACATCTTCCATTTCATTGCAAAACTCTTTCTGCTTCACTTCAATTAGTTTTTTGCAATATTACGGATCCCTGTTCTGTTCCATTACATAACCCTTTCCATTCCATTACAGAACCCTTTCTGTTCCATTACCAAACACGTTATGTCCCATTATAGAACCATTTCCATTCCATTATAGAACCTGCTCCATTCCATTACAGAACCCTTTCTGTTTCAGTACAGAATGCCTTATCCACTTCACATATGCTTTCTGCAATGTCTCCATTCAAATATATTGCATAGAAGACAATCCCATCAATCCTAATAGTTTCCTAGGTGGGATGGGCATATTTGGAATTGCAATAAGGAAGCTAATAAATGATGTTTAGACATAGAAGGTTTCAAGTATTTAATAAATAAGTTGAATAAATAAATTCAAGATAAAGTCTAGGTGGAAAGTGGTTTTGAAGACATATGGAGGATGTGGGACCCACACTAGCTTGGTTTTTCAAGGACACATGTCAGCTCTCTCTTGACAATTCGAATTCATGAGAAGGTGAACATTCTTGGGTGAGCTTTTAAGTCATACACATGGCATTGATCATCTTAGGTAGACTTGATATGGATTGGTAGCCTCCATGGAAGAGGAAGAGTCAAATTGGAAGCTTGTGGACACTTGGGCTAGATTCCCTAGCTCCTATGACAACAATGATGGAGCATCTATGACATCTATGAAAAATTGAAGATCCGACCTCTGACATATGACCATTATGACATGTCATCCCAAAAAATAGGCTCCAAGAGGGCGCTCATGGGAGTTGGAGAAGCCAAAGAGACACCCACTCGAATTGGTGGAAGGTGGAAGGCTAGGAAATGTGAGACACATGGCAAATATTCATCCCTTACTCTAATTAGAATTGGATTGAGTTTATGGATGGATTAGGAACCTTATAAGGCTTAGTATGTTTATAAAATACAAGGATAAATCAAGAGAAGGGCTTTTTATCATTTGAAAAAAATTGCATTTGTGAAGAGAGAGCTAGTGGATGACTAGTTCCTTGCCTTAGCCAATTTCAAGGGTGAAAGATTCCCATCCAAGTTGGTGCTTAGAGAGGACACTCAGGTCTTTCATGGAGATTTAATGGAGTTTTATTTGCAGGTATCAGCTATAGTTCATCTCGTGGTTTTGTTTAGTGCAGCACCATCTCTCAACCATTTCCAGTTTTGAAGGCATATTCATGCTCCTTGAGGGAGGGCATTTTTGGTGAGCTCTTGTGCTTCTTGGAAGAGCTTCTCTTGATGTATTTCTGATTTTAATAAGAATTATATACTCTGTTATTCATATTCAGAAAGTTTCAGGTCGAAATACTAGGTGGTTGTATGTAAAAATAAAGATTAATGAGCAAACAATGTCCATTTCCCCACTACATTCATGTATGCCATTATAATGATGATGATTTCGAATAAAGGAATGTTTCTCTGATATATTTGTGATGAATGGAATTCCATTGATGTGTATTACAAGTTTCATATTCAGTACTTGAGCATTTGAATCCATTATACTCATTTTATTTCCATTTGAAGAAGATTTGGTGCCATTTCCCCAAGGGTCGAATTAGTGGTTTTTGTTGTTATTTGGGAGGGGTTTGAAATAGACTTAATGACTAATTAATGGTGCATTTTGGACCATAATAACATCCTTGAGACATCCGCTACCTCTGTTCAGAAAGTAAAGTGGATTGGAAGGCATTTGGGAAGCCATTTTCAGTACTTACCCCAAGGGGATTTGAACCCCAATTTACTAGTAAAATTGCGTACTTGGTCTAGAATCTTAAGAGAGTTTGCAGAGGTCTTTTGGTGGCCATATATCATCCCTTAAAATAATATTCAATTCCTAACATCAGTCACATACCTTCTCAGAATATTTGGGATCATTTGGGGCAAAATTGGGACCTAGGCATCAAAACTAGTCAAGGGTCGAAATTGGAAAAAAGTGAAAAATTGGGCATTTTTGTAAAAATTTAAAAAGGGACATTACAAGTGGTATCAGAGCATGTTGTTGGCACCTGATTCTCTTAACAAGAAGTCAAAAAAATAAACCACCACCCTTTGAACCAGTAGTTGAAGAGGTTTTTGTTGAAGAAGAAGTAGTAGAAGAAAAATAGTCTTTTTTTAAAACCATGGGTAGAGAGGAGGATGAAAACTTAAGACATAAAGAGGAACTTGTCCAAGCCTTAAAACCATGTTTTGATGGGATTTCCATGGGTATGCAGGGGATTACCATAGGTATGTAAGAGATGAGTAGACAATTGATGAAAGGATTAGAATTGTTGGGTAGCCAACTTGCAAGCAAGGGGATCATAGGGGATCATAGTGGTTCAGACTCAGAAGAAAAGAAGAACATGGGTGAGCATTTTTTCTCAAGTACAGGACCCCATAATAGACCTGATGAATTTCAAAGCACACAAAGGCATACTGCACCTAAATTCCTCACACCCAAAGAAGAGCCTGATGTCCAGTTGGATAATAGTAAACTAGCAAACGAATGGAATGAGTTGAGTGAAGAATGTAAAAGAGGTCTACCTTTTGGTCAATACATTGATGCTATATATAAAATGCAAAGTAAGGAGGACAATAGGAGTCCATTCCAAAAAAAAGAATTAAATGGTTCTATTAGTAAAATGCCAGTTCCTACTTTTAATGGTTCCTCTCATAATTCTGCTAATACTTGGGTGCAAAAATTAGATGTGTATTTTCAACTGAATCCTATGTTGGAAGAGGATGCATTAAAAATGGCTATTTTGCTCTTGGAAGGGGATGCTAATGAATGGTGGTTCAATGGCCTAAGAACCTTAGGTCATGATCAGGTTAAAACATATGGAGAATTTGTTGATAGGGTACTAGAGAGATTTGAACAAAAAGATATAGAATTGCATTTCAAAGAACTAGCTCAATTGAAGCAAACAGGGACCCCTACTGAATATATGTTGGACTTTCAAAAATTATCAGTCAAGGTGGCTGATGTATCTATGGGAATTTTGGTATTGCTGTTCACTAAAGGTTTGGCTGAACCCTTAAAAGGTTTGGTCAAATCCCACAAGCCAACTACATTAAAAGAAGCAATGAGCTTGACTAGGGATCTCCAAAATGTGCTTCCTAGAATGAGATTTCCTCCCAATCCTGACTTCAGAATTGAAAAGAAACCTTGGAAAAGAGATGCATCTGATAAGAAGCCATGGAAAGAAGATGAATATGGAAAGGATAAGAAAGAGGAACTAAGTAGGGAAGATCTCAGAAGGAAAAAATTGTGTTACTCATGCTTCCAACCATGTTCATCAGGACATAAATGTGCTAAGGGAAAGGCCCAATTCATTGAAGTATCTTGTGATGATGGGTATGAAGGGGGCATGGAGGAAGAAGGACATACTTCAGCCCAAGAAGAGGGATATATTACAGTAGAAGAAGGGAAACAAGAGGTGAAGCATCCCTCACCCACCAAAGTAAGAATGGAAGCACTTTCAGCAGTACCTCGATATCACATTATTCGATGCAAGGGTGTGGTACTAAGACACAGAACTTAAGTTTTGGTAGATGGAGGATCCACACATAACTTCATTGATGCAAACATGGTGGAGGAGGCACACACTTAACCATTCGATGGCTTCACAGTTGTCATTCCCGGTCACAACATAATGGAGTGCAAAACATGGATTCCACAGTTGCAAGTCACTATAAGTAACTATACTTTTGTTGATAGTTTTTATGTGGTTGATGTTGCTGATACTAATGTGGTTTTTGGAGTGCAATGGTTGTATTCAATAGGAGAGCATACAGTAAATTGTCAAATTCCTGAAATGAAATTCCAAGATTCAAAAGGAGTACTAAGGGTTGTGAGAGGGCAACACACCTATCCGAATCAGGTAGTTTCTTCCCACAGCATAAAGCACCGGAATTGAAAGGTTTTGAAAGACATTCATCATAGAAGGCCATCTGATAGAGGAGGAACAAGTTTGCAGCATGGTAAATTGAGATTGATTAAGAGAAAGCAATCTTGGCTGGGGAGGAATGTAATGTCCCCATTCAAATAAATTGCATAGAAGACAATCCCATCAATCCTACTAGTTTCCTAGGTTGGATGGGCACATTTGGAATTGAAATAAGGAAGAAAATAAATCATGTTTATACATTGGAAGGCTTCAAGTATTTAATAAATAAGTTGAATAAATAAATTCAAGAGAAATTCTAGGTGGCAAGTGGTTTTGAAGACATATGGAGGATGTGGGACCCACACTAGCTTGGTTTTTCAAGGACACATGGCATCTCTCTCTTTCCTATTCGAATTCATGAGAAGCTGAACATTATTGGGTGAGCTATTAAGTCATACACATGGCATTGAGCATCTTAGGTCGAATTGGGATGGATTGGTAACCTCCATGGAAGAGGAAGAGTCAAATTGGAAGCTTGTGGACACTTGCGCTAGATTCCCTAGCTCCTATGACAACAATGATGGAGCATCTATGACATCTATGAAAAATTGCAGATCTGACCTCTGACATATGACCATTATGACATGTCAGCCCCAAAAATAGGCTCCAAGAGCGCACTCATGGGAGTTGGAGAAGCGAAAGGGACACCCACTCGATTTGGTGGAAGGTGGAAGGCTAGGAGATGTGAGAGACATGGAAAATATTCATCCCTTACTCTAATTCGAATTGGATTGAGTTTATGGATGGATTAGGAACCTTATAAGTCTTAGGATGTTTATAAAATATAGGGATAAACCAAGAGAAGGGCTTTTGATCATTTAAGAAAAATTGCATTTGTGAAGAGAGAGCTAGTGGATGACTAGTTTCTTGCCTTAGCCAATTTCGAGGGTGAAAGATTCCCATCTAAGTTGGTGTTTGGAGAGGACACTCAGGTCTTTCATGTAGTTTTAGTCGAGTATTATTTTTAGGTATCAGCTATAGTTCAGCTCGTGGTTTTGTTTAGTGCAGCACCATCTCTCAACCATTTCCAGTTTATAAGGCATATTCATGCTCCTTGAGGGAGGGCGTTTTTGGTGAGCTCTTTTGCTTCTTGGAACAGATTCTCTTTATGTATTTCTGATTTTCATAAGAATTATATACTCTCTTCTTCATATTCAGAAAGTGTCAGGTCGAAATACTAGGTGGTTGTATGTAAAAATGAAGATTAATGAGCAAACACTGTCCATTTCCCCACTACATTGATGTATGCCATTATAATGATGATGATTTCGAATATAGGAATGATTCTCTGATATATTTGTGATGAATGGACTCCATTGATGTGTATTACAAGTTTCATATTTAGTACTTGAGCATTTGAAGCCATTATACTCATTTTATTTCCATTTGAAGAAGATTTGGTGCCATTTCCCCAATGGTCGAATTAGTGGTTTTTGTTGTTGTTTGGGAGGGGTTTTTAACATTCTTAATAACTAATTAATGGTGCATTTTGGGACCTTAATAACATCCTTGAGACATCCTCTACCTCTGTTCAGAAATTCAAGTGGGTTGGAAGGCATTTGGGAAGCCATTTTCAATACTTACCGCAAGGGAATTTGAACCCCAATTTACTAGTAAAATTGCGTACTTGGTCTAGAATCTGAATAGAGTTTGCAGAGGTATTTTGGTGGCCATATATCATCCCTTAAAATCATATTAAAAACCCCTTTTCCCTCCAAAAATATCCAAAATTCCTCCAAAATAGCAAAAACCCTATAAAAAGGGAATAAAAAATATAAAAATTACCAAAAAAGAGGAAAAAAGGAGGAAAAAATCCTATACACCTGACCTAAACCATATGGTTCCCAAAACAATGGGCCAGCACTCCACCACTGAAAAACTATAAATAGGTGATGGAGATCCCTCATTTCATATCCACAATCAAATACATCCTTACTTTTCCAAAATCACACTTGAAACCCTAGCTCACCCTTGAGCTATTTTCAGCATTGAGTGCCCCTTTGGCCCATTCCCAACCATTTGGAGAAAGAGAAGGAGCAAGCTGGAGTTTGGAGCAACCCTCTTGGATCATTGCAAGAACTTCACCAACCTTCACATTGGAGGTAAATTTTAATACAAAGAAAACCATTTATTATTTCTTGTCTCTTATGTCTCATGCACATGTTTAGAAGTAATTTCCATTTCAATGTATTGTCTTTTTATTTCTATTTATTGAACAGCTACTAAGGAGACCATTCTCCTTAGTAGGTGCTCATTTGCACAAGCTAGGGTGAAAACCCTAGCTACAGAAATACTGGGTTCTCAGACAGCTTCACACAACTCTGGTTATCACAGAAGATACCAGTAGCATCCAATGGGAGATCAAATAACTCGGACAGTAGCTTCCGTAGCCATACTACCTCACAACTAGCTGAACAGGCTGCAACATACTCTGCCTTAGCTGTACTCAGTGCTACACAGGACTGCTTCCTGCTAAACCAAGAGCTCACATCTGATCCTATACTGAAGCAGCACCCAGATGTGCTCTTCCTATCTGCAACACTGCCTGCCCAATCTGAATCAACATAACCCTGCAGGTTAAACTTTTGATTCGCTTCATACTTGAGCCCATAATCAACTATACCCTTCAGGTACCTCAGAATATGCTTTACAGCAACCAGGTGAACACTCCTTGGATCCGTCAGGAACTCGCTCAATGTGTTCACCGCAAAGCAAATATCTAGTCTCGTGCTCATCAGGTACATCAAGGACCCAATCATCTGACGATACATAGAAACATCAACCGGCTCAAATGAAGCATCACAAAGAAGCTTCAGATTCGATGCCATAAGTGTGGCCATGGCCTTGCAATCCATCATCCCGAACATCTTCACGATATCTACAGTATACTTCCCTTGTCCAAGGAAGATCCCATCTGTACTCTGCCACACCTCCATACCTAGGAAATAGTGCATCATCCCCAGGTCCTTCATATCGAACTCAGCAGCAAGCTTCCTCTTTGTATCTGCAATCAATCTATCATTTCCTGTTACAAATAAGTCATCCACATACAGGAGCAGAATCACAGGATTCCCTTCCTCAACCTTGTAGTAAAGGTTGGAATCCGCTTTACTCTTGGTAAAGCCCAAGTTAGATAGGAAATTGTCCATCCTACCATACCAAGTTCTGGGAGCTTGCTTCAAGCCATACAAGGCCTTCTTCAGTCTGCACACATATGACTCCCTATCATGTGTTTGAAACCCAAGTGGCTACTCCACATATACTTCCTCTTCAACTACACCATTCAAGAAAGCAGTCTTGACATCCATCTTGTGTATTTTTCATTTCATTGCTGCAACTAGGGCAAGTATTGTTCTGATGGAAGTATACCTGGCTACAGGTGCAAAAGTTTCTTCATAATATATGCCCTCTTTCTGAGAGAAGCCACGAGCTACAAATCTTGCCTTGTATTTCTCTACACTACCATCTACAGTATGCTTGATTTTGTAGATCCATTTAGAAGTCACAACAGACTTCTCTTTAGGTCTTGGGACAACATTCCAAACATCATTCTTCATTATTGATTGGTATTCCTCAACCATGGAATCCTTCCATTCTTTCTTTTCCGCTGCTTCTTCATAACTGGAAGGTTCTTTATTCATGATGTCACAGAGTAAAGCAACATAGCTGGTATGTGATATGGTTCTCTTATTTGCTCTGTGTTCCTCTTCTGGAATGCCAAATCTTTCTGCATCTTGAATGAGATATCTAGCCCATGCAGGTTTCCTCTTGTGAGAGTTATCCTCACGGGGTGGATCTACAGGCTCTTGTGGATCTTCAAACTCACGAACAACTTCTGGAATTGCTTCAGTCAGGGTGGTGTTTTGAAATCTAGTTTCCTTAGGTTCTTCATAAACTTTGATAGGTGCCTTCCTTGATTTGATGAATGTTGAGTTTTCATTAAATGTTACATCCCTGCTAACATCAATCTTCTTGAACCCTGGAAAGTATATTATGTAAGCCTTCGAGCTTTCACTGTAACCCACAAAGATACCCTTCTTTCGTGAAGGATCTAGCTTGGCCCTCTTTTCCTTTTGGACATGTGTGCATACTGGACAACCAAATATTCTAAGATGGCTGACTTCAGTTTCTTACCAGAAAATACCTCTTCTGGTGTTTTGTTGTCCAATATCTTGTGGGGTGTTCTGTTCTGCACATATACAGCTGTTCTAGCTGCTTCTGCCCATAGATGCATAGGTAGATCCTGGTCATGCAACATTGCCCTTGCTACTTCCATGATTGTTTTGTTCTTTCTCTTTGCAACTCCATTTTGTTGTGGATTGTAAGGAGTAGTCAACTCCCTCTTAATCCCTGAATCACTGCAAAGCTTCTTGAAGTCACCTGAGGTGAATTCTCCACCATTGTTGGATATGACTGTTTTGATCTTCTTGTCAGTTTGATTCTCCATCAAGGTTTTGAATTCCTTGAACTTATCAAACACCTCATCTTTGTTCTTCAAGAAGTATACCCAAGTATTCCTGGAGAAGTCATCAATAAATGAGACATAGTAAACATACCCACTCAGAGAACTGGATGACATAGGACCACATACATCTGAATGTATGATTTCCAGGATATCTTTTGCCTTGCTTTCACTACTTGGGAAAGCCTTCTTAATGTTCTTACCTTTTGCACATCCTTTGCAAACACCTTCATGTTTGGTCTTGATTTCAGGAAGACCCTCTATAGGCTTGCTTGCAATTGGAAGTGCCCTATAATGCATATGAGAAAGTCTTCTATGCCAAAGTTCAGTTGGCTCCATGGATTCATGTACCATGGCATGTTCGGGTTGACCCTTCAATTTATACAATCCTCCCTCTCGCTCTCCAATCACTACTGCATCACCGATTGTTTTACCCTTTGGCCACATTAGGACTTGGCCATCTACAAATGTAACCGTCATGCCTTTTGCATCCAATGCAGAGATGGAGAGAAGATTCTTCTTGAGACCAAGTACATAAAGGACTTCTTTCATCTTCAAAGATTTTCCAGAATTTAGGTTATAGGAGGTTTTACCACTTCCTTTGATTGGGTATTGATAATCATCCCCAAGTTTCACCTTATGAGGTGATTCATGTTTAGATAGGTTTACAAAATATTCCTTAAACCCAGTCATGTGTTTGGAAGCCCCACTATCAATTAACCAATTATTACAACCATGGGAGATAGTACCTATGAGAGGAGAGATTAGAACATGCTCTTCTTCACTTGATGAGTCATCATCACTATCATCACTTTCTGCCCTAGCCTTCTTCTTTGGAGGTTCATCATCCTTGGTAGTATGAGCATGGAACTTTCTTTTGCTGCCCTTCTTCTTCTTGCTGGAGTTGTTATTGTTATCCCTTTTGTTCTTGGGACAATCTGAAGCAAAGTGACCCTTCTCATTGCATGTGAAGCATCTTAGATCCTTCTTATTCTTTTGATAGGATCTCTTGTAGTGAGAGTGCTCCTTCTTGGGCTTGCTTCTTTTGGAGTGGGCTGCACGAGCTTGATCTTCACCTCCCATCTTTTCTTCACGAGCTATAAGTCTAGATTCTTCTTGAGAGAATTCCTCCCAAAGTTTACTGAAAGATATCAATTTCTTTCTTGCAAAGATTCCTTGAATAAAGGAGTCCCATGACCTGGGTAGGCCATTCAGAGTGGTCATAACAACTTCACCATTGTCCACTACTTCATCCATAGCTTCAAGTTGTTCCTTGATCTGAGAGACCTTGGAGAAGTAAGATTGAATGGTCTCTCCATTCAACATCTTGACCCCTTTCAATTGATTCCGTAGAGTCATATTCCGATTTATGTTCTTCCCTTCAAATAACTTGGTCAGGGAGTCAAACATCTCTTTGGTTGTCTTCAGAGATGACACATGGAGAATGAGATGGTCTTTGATAGAATCAGCAATGATTCTCTTTTCCTTGACCAAGTTCTTCTTATGCAATATCTTAGCCTCTTCATCCTCTGGGATAGGGATGTCTTCTTTTATATATGAGTCCAACTCATTCTCTTCCAGGATTAACCCAATCCTATACTTCCAGGCTCGGAAGTTATCATCCCCTTCAAGCTTATTCTCAAGCTTGGTGTGTTGAGACATTTTAAAGAGTACTTCAAATGGAAATAGAAAAGATTTAGGTCTTACCACTTGAATTGCTGAAAACTGGATTTGGTCCCGGATTAGGGTTTGTCGAAAAAACCCTAAAAATTCAAAATGTGAATTTCAACTTTCTGAAAGAATAGAAAGATGTGCCTTGATGAGCTGATCAACCTGGTGTATTCAGAAATTGAGATCTACAAAGCTCCACCCTTCAAAATTGCCTTTCTGTCTTCTCGGATTCACTAAGGAGAGCCTTGAATTAGGGTTTGAGTTTCTTGGAGATCTACCCAGCCAAAAATCTCCATCCAAAGCTCTAAACTTTGATGTTTGCAAGGAGATTCTAGCTATGTGTTCATATTTCAGAAATTCCTATTTTTTGGGAAACCCTAAGTTTTAGGGCCAAATATGAAAATGCTCAAAATTGAATTCTGATTGGACAGATAGATTCTCCTTGATGAGTAGAGTCAATCTACTATACTGCGTTTCCAAAATATATGGAGAAAAACCCAATAAACAAGAAACCCTTGGTTTCCGTCACTGCACAATGTCTTCTTCTCAGGTTAGCTCTGATACCATGTTAAATTTTGAGCATTAATTCACAATACTGTAGGATCTTTCCTGAGAGAATAACATGTACAGTATATCAATGCATAACAATCATAATAAGCATCACAAGCATCACAAGAATCAAAAGCATGAGAGACAAGAGACACTGAGTTTCCGTGGGGAAAAACCTAAGGTGAAAAACCCCACAACTTCCTCAGAGATAGAGAGAGCAATGGCTCAACCAAAGTACAACCAAAATACACTGAGATAGTCTCCTAGTAGCAGATGATCCTCCTCCTCACTAGTGCGCCACTTTCTGAGTGAGAGAAGAGTGAGTTTTCGAGTGATCAAATAGAGATCTCTTGATCTCTATTTGTACTTAACCTATTTTCCCATTTACACTATGGGACCGACTTGTCTAGATAGGTACATCCACAATATAATATATATTTCAGGGCCAACCCCACACATGGTGGTGTAATAACCCATCGACAAGTACACACACTTGCAACACTTGTCAATACACATGACGACACTTCCTTATAGAGGAATAACACATCTCTTATAAGGGTACAATAAATATATATGAAATACATTTCGAAGTTACATATACATCAATAGTTTAATAACTACAATGATGTTCCAGGATGAAGTCTTGTCGGGTAAAAATTGATGTGGCCCAGATCAGCTGCTGAAACTGAATGCATGATGTTGTGGATCACTGCTGCGTGTGATTCAAATCCTCGACATGCGTGTGACGTCAAGGATGCTGGGCCCGTACAAGTAAGAAGGGTTCCGACATGTTGAAGGGGCATTCTGTGTCACAACAAATGACTGGATGATGTGACAGTTAAAGTGCGGGGATATGTTGGAAAAGGAGTCCATAATGCTGCGTGAGATGGTTCCGTCGTATTGCGGAATGGTATGGGAAGTGGAACGGGGGAGAATTCTGTAACATCATGCAAAGTGTAATGTCCCTTTTTCAATTTTTATCAAAATGCCCAATTTTTCACTTTTTTTCCAATTTCGACCCTTGACTAGTTTTGATGCCCAGGTCCCAATTTTGCCCCAAATGATCCCAAATATTCTGAGAAGGTAAGTGACTGATGTTAGGACTTGAATATGATGTTCATGGATGATATATGGCCACAAAAATACCTCTTCAAACTCTCTTAATATTCTGGACCAAGTACGCAATTTTACTACTAAATTGGGGTTCAAATCCCCCTGGGGTAAGTACTGAAAAATGGCTTCCCAAATGCCTTCCATCCCACTCGAATTTCTGAACAGAGGTAGGGGATGTCTCAAGGCTGTTATTAAGGTCCAAAATGAACCATTCATTAGTTACTAAGTCTGTTCCAAACCCCTACCAAACAACAGCAAAAACCACTAACTCGACCCTTGGGGAAATGGCACCAAATCTTCTTCAAATGCAAATAAAATGAGTATAATGGCTTCAAATGATCAAGTACTGAATATAAAACTTGTAATACACATCAATGGAAGTCCATTCATCACAAATATATTAGAGAAACATTCCTTTATTCGAAATCATCATCATTATAATGGCATACATCAATGTAGTGGGGAAATGGAAATTGTTTGCTCATTAATCTTCATTTTTACATACAACCACTTGGTATTTAGACCTGAGAATTTATGAAGATGAATAATAGAGTATATAATTCTTATTAAAATAAAAAATACATCAATATAATCTCTTCCAAGAAGCACAAGAGCTCACCAAAAACGTCCTCCCTCAAGGAGCATGAATATGCTTTCAAAACTGTAGATGGTTGAGAGATGGTGCTGCACTAAACAAAACCACGAGCTGTCCTGTAGCTAATACCTACAAATAAAACTCCATTAAAGCTCCATGAAATACCTAATTTGCCTCTCCAAACACCAACTTGCACGGGAATATTTCACCCTAGAAATTGGCTAAGGCAAGAAACTAGTCATCCACTAGCTCTCTCTTTACAAATGCATTTTTTCTCAAATGATCAAAAGCCCTTATCTTGGTTTATCCCTGTATTTTATAAACATCCTTAGAATTATAAGGTTCCCAATCCATCCATAAACTCAATCCAATTTGAATTAGGGTAAGGGATAAATATTTTCCATGTGTCTCACCTTTCCTAGCCTTCCACTTTCCACCAATTCGAGTGGGGGTCTCTTTGGCTTCTCCAAATCCCATGAGCACCCTATTGGAGCCTATTTTTGGGGCTAACATGTCATAATGGTCATATTTCAGAGGTTAGATATGCAATTTTTTATAGATGTCATAGATGCTCCTTCATTGTTGTCATAGGAGCTCAGGAATCTAGCCCAAGTGTCCTCAAGCTTCCAATTTGACTCTTCCTCTTCCATGGAGGTTACCAATCCATCCCAATTCGACCTAAGATGCTCAATTCCATGTGTATTACTTACCATATCACCCAATAATTCTCACCTTCTCATGAATTCGAATTGGAAAGACAAAGATTCCATGTGTTTTTGAAAAACCAACCTAGTGTGGGTCCCACATCCTCCATATGTCTTCAAAACCACTTGCCACCTAGAATTTCTCTTCAATTTCTTTATTCAACTTATTTATTAAATAATTGAACCCTTCCAATGTCTAAACATCATTTATTATCTTCCTTATTGTATTTCCAAATGTGCCCATCCAACCTAGGAAACTAGTAGGATTGATGGGATTGTCTTCTATGCAATTTATTTGAATGGGGACATTACATTCCTCCCCACCCAAGATTGATTTCCCTCAATCAATCTCAATTTACCATGTTGTAAACGTGTTCCTCCTCTATCAGATGCCTTCTATGATGAATGTCTTTCAAAACCTTTCAATTCTGGTGCTTCATGCTGTGGGAAGAAACTACCTGATTCAGATAGGTGTGTTTCCCTCTCACAACCCTTAGTACTCCTTTAGAATCTTGGAATTTCATTTCAGGAATTTGACAATTTACTGTATGCTCCCCTATTGAATACAACCATTGCACTCCCAAAACCACATTAGTATCAGCAACATCAACCACATAAAAACTATCAACAAAAGTATAGTTACTTATAGTGACTTGGAGCTATGGAATCCATGTTTTGCACTGCATTGTGTTGTGACTGGGAATGACAATTGTGAAACCATCGAATGGTTCAATAGTATATTCCTCCTCTCCACCATGTTTGCATCAATGAAGTTATGTGTGGCTCCTCCATCTACCAAAACTTAAGTTATTTGTCTTAGTACCACACCCTTGGATCGAATAATGTGATATCGAGGTACTACTGAAAGTACTTCCATTCTTACTTTGGTGGGTGAGGGATGCTTCACCTCTTGTTTTCCTTCTTCTACTGTAATATATCCCTCTTCTTGGGCTGAAGTATGTCCTTCTTCCTCCATGCCCCCTTCATACCCATCATCACAAAACACTTCAATGAATTGGGCCTTTCCCTTAGCACATTTATGTCCTTGTGAACATGGTTGGAAGCATGAGTAACACAATTTCTTCCTTCTGAGATCTTCCCTGCTTAGTTCCTCTTTATTATCCTTTCCATATTCATCTTCTTTCCATGGCTGCTTATCAGATGCATCTCTTTGCCAAGGTTTCTTTTCAATTCTGAAGTCATGCTTGGGAGGAAATCTCATTCTAGGAAGCACATTTTGGAGATCCCTAGTCAAGCTCATTGCATATTTTAATGTAGTTGGCTTGTGGGATTTGACCAAACCTTTTAAGGGTTCAACCAAACCTTTAGTGAACGGAAATACCAAACTTCCCATAGATGCATCAGCCACCTTGACTGATAATTTTTTAAAGTCCAACATATATTCAGTAGGGGTCCATGTTTGCTTCAATTGAGCTAGTTCTTCGAAATGCAATTCTGTATCTTTTTGTTCAAATCTCTCTAGTACCCTATCAACAAATTCTCCATATGTTGTAACTTGATAATGACCCAAGGTTATTAGGCCATGGAACCACCATTCACTAGCATCCCCTTCCAAGTGCAAAATAGCCATTTTTAATGCATCCTCGTCCAACATAGGATTCAACTGAAAATACACATCTAATTTTTGCACCCAAGTATTAGCAGAATTATGAGAGGAACCATTAAAAGTAGGAACTGACATTTTTCTAATAGAACCATTCAATTCTTTGTTTTGGAATGGACTCCTATTGTCCTCCTTAATTTTCATTATATATATAGCATCAATGTATTGATCAAAAGGTAGACCTCTTTTACATTCTTCACTCAACTCATTCCATTCGTTTGCTAGTTTACTATTATCCAACTGGACATCAGGATCTTCTTTGGGTGTAGTATGCCTTTTTGTGCTTTGAAATTCATCTGGTCTATTATGGGGTCCTGTACTTGATAAAAAATGCTCACCCATGTTCTTCTTTTCTTCTGAGTGTGAACCACTATGATCCCCTGTCATCCCTTTGCTTGGAAGTTGGCTACCCAACAATTCCAATCCTTTCATCAATTTTTTACTCATCTCTTACATACCTATGGTAATCCCCTACATACCCATGGAAATCCCATCAAAACATGGTTGTAAGGCTTCAACAGGTTCCTCTTTATGTCTTAAGCTTTCATCCTCCTCTCTACCCATGGTTTTTAAAAAAGACTCTTTTTCTTCTACTACTTCTTCTTCAACGAAAACCTCTTCAACTACCGGTTCAAAGGGTGGTGGTTTATTTTTTTGACTTCTTTTTAAGAGAATCAGGTGCCAAGAACATGCTTTGATACCACTTGTGATGTCCCTTTTTAAATTTTTAAAAAAATGCCCAATTTTTCACTTTTTTTCCAATTTCGACCCTTGACTAGTTTTGATGCCTAGGTCCCAATTTTGCCCCAAATGATCCCAAATATTCTGAGAAGGTATGTGACTGATGTTAGGAATTGAATATGATTTTAAGGGATGATATATGGCCACCAAAATACCTCTGCAAACTCTCTTAATATTCTAGACCAAGTACGCAATTTTACTAGTAAATTGGGGTTCAAATCCCCTTGGGGTAAGTACTGAAAATGGCTTCCCAAATTCCTTCCAACCCACTCGAATTTGTGAACAGAGGTAGGGGATGTCTCAAGGATGTTATTAAGGTCTGAAATGAACCATTAATTAGTTATTAATTCTGTTCCAAACCCATCCCAAACAACAACAAAAACCACTAATTCGACCCTTGGGGAAATGGCACCAAATCTTCTTCAAATGCAAATAAAATGAGTATAATGGCCTCAAATGCTCAAGTACTGAATATGAAACTTGTAATACACATCAATGGAAGTCCATTAATCACAAATATATCA
This sequence comes from Larix kaempferi, assembly GCA_027924585.1. Taxonomy (NCBI): domain Eukaryota; kingdom Viridiplantae; phylum Streptophyta; class Pinopsida; order Pinales; family Pinaceae; genus Larix; species Larix kaempferi. Next base: position 4,586,469 of record BSBM01001103.1, read on the forward strand.
GATAAACATTCCTTTATTTGAAATAATCATCATTATAATGGCATACATCAGTGTAGTGGGGAAATGGACATTGTTTGTTCATTAATCTTCATTTTTACATGCAACCACTTGGTATTTCAACCTGAAACTTTCTGAATATGAAGAAAATAGTATATAATTATTATTAAAATCATAAATACATCAAGATAAGCTCTTCCAAGAAGCACAAGAGCTCAACAAAAACGCCCTCCCTCAAGGAGCATGAATATGACTTCAAAACTGAAAATGGTTGAGAGATGGTGCGGCACTAAACAAAACCAATAGATGAACTGTAGCTGATACCTAAAAATAAAACTCCATTAAAGCTCCATGAAAGACCTAAGTTTCCTCTCCAAACACCAACTTGGATGGGAATCTTTCACCCTCGAAATTGGCTAAGGCAAGAAACTAGTCATCCACTAGCTCTCTCTTCACAAATGAAATTTTTCTCAAATGATCAAAAGCCCTTTTCTTGGTTTATCCCTATATTTTATAAACATCGTAAGCCTTATAATGTTTCCAATCCATCCATAAACTCAATCCAATTCAAATTAGAGTAAGGGATGAATATTTGCCATGTGTCTCACCTTTCCTAGCCTTCCACCTTCCACCAATTCGAGTGGGGGTGTCTTTGGCTTCTCCAACTCCCATGAGCACCCTCTTGGAGCCTATTTTTGGGGATGACATGTCATAATGGTCATATGTCAGAGGTCATATCTGCAATTTTTCATAGATGTCATAGATGTTCCATCATTGTTGTCATAGGAGGTAGGGAATCTAGCCCAAGTGTCCACAACCTTCCAATTTGACTCTTCCTCTTCCACGGAGGTTACCCATCCATCCCAATTCTACATAAGTTGATCAATGCAACGTGTATGACTTACCAACTCACCCAAGAATGTTTATCTTCTCATGAATTCGAATTGGCAAGAGAGAGCTACCATGTGTCCTTGAAAACCAAGCTAGTGTGGGTCCCACATCCTCCATATGTGTTCAAAACCAATTGCCACCTAGAATTGTTAAAATTTAATATGCTAAAACATAAAATAGCAGAATTACATTCCATTTCACAATAATAGCATATATAGGATCACTGAAGAAACAACAAGCATAGCATAAACACAAGAGACACAGATTTATCCTGGAAAACCCTCATGGGGTAGAAAACCCTGTAAAGCTTCCTCAATATAGATGACCAGCAATATACAAAGATGCAAACCAAAGACATGATCTCCTTCTCCACCATAGCAGACCTCTCCTCCACAAGTGCGCCTCTCTCAAGTGTGTGTGTGTATCAAATGAGGAACATACCTCCTCTATTTATACACTACACTGACATGTATTTTACACAAGTACATGTAGGCTCGTATTTAACCATTACGTTAAATACCCTATTATAACTGACTGGGACGACCCCCACATGGTGGGTCTAATAAACCTACTTACCACAACCAATTCGGAGGAATAAACATCTCCGGATTCATAGTATAATCACATCGGAGGTATGGAACATCTCCGGAATAAATAATATACAAATATAATATTCTTAGAAGTTACAATATTCAACACTCCCCCTTAACGAGAAGGATATTATAACAACATCTACAGGAGCAACGAGTCATACATCATACATGATACATCTATAAATCATTGGAAGCTTTCTTAACATCATCAGTAACTCAACCAGTTACTGGAACATCAACATCTTCAGTACTGAGTCTTTATCTTCTGCAGCACTCGAACAACTATAGCAACATCAACGTCTGGATCCTCACGATCATCAACATCGTCATCTAGAGCATCACGATCAGCATCATCGTCATCATACGATCATCAGCATCATCATTACACGATCATCATCATCGTCACCTCACTATCATCAGCATCGTCATCGCACGATCATCAGTATCGTCATCTCACGATCATCAACATCATCATCGCACGATCAGCATCGTCATCACACGATCATCAGCATCGTCATCACACGATCATCAGCATCGTCATTCACACGATCATCAACATCGTCATCTCACGATCATCAGTATCGTCATCACATGATCATCAACATCGTCATATCACAATCAGCAGCATCGTCATCACACGATCAGCAGCATCGTCATCAAACGATCATCAGCATCGTCATCTATATACATGATACTTCCTTTCGGAATTACTGGATCAATCTCATCACAATCATATTTAAGACTATCCTTCCTTTCGGAATTACTGGATTTACTGTCTAAGGATGATTAGTCCAACCACAGTCATATTTAAGACTATCCTTCCTTTCGAAATTACTGGATTTACTGTCTAAGGATGATTAATCCAACCACAATCGCATTTAAGACTATCCTTCCTTTCAGAATTACTGGATTTACTGTCTAAGGATGATTAATCCAACCACAATCACATTTAAGACTATCCTTCCTTTCGGAATTACTGGATTTACTTTCTAAGGATGATTAATCCAACCACAATCGCATTTAAGACTATCCTTCCTGGATTTACTGTCTAAGGATGATTAATCCAATCACAATCACATTTAAGACTATCCTTCCTGGATTTACTGTCTAAGGATGATTAATCCTACCACAATCACATTTAAGACTATCCTTCCTGGATTTACTGTCTAAGGATGATTAATCCAATCACAATCACATTTAAGACTATCCTTCCTGGATTTACTGTCTAAGGATGATTAATCCAATCACGTGCATTTTGAACCAAGGTCCAGGGATGATGCAGTCCTATCCTCTATTCTCGGAGACACCTGTCTACGGCTCACTTTAGAACTGAAAGTCCAGGGATGATCCAATCCCCTCAAGTCCACCAAGGACTTCATTCTCGGAGACCTCAAGTCTATGGCTCTCTTTAGGACTGAAAGTCCAGGGATGATCCAATCCCCTCAACTGTACACTAAGGACTTCATTCTCGGAGACCTCACGTCTACAGCTCTCTTTAGGACTGAAAGTCCAGGGATGATCCAATCCCCTCAAGTCCACCAAGGACTTCATTCTCGGAGACCTCACGTCTACGGCTCTCTTTAGGACTGAAAGTCCAGGGATGATCCAATCCCCTCAAGTCCACCAAGGACTTCATTCTCGGAGACCTCACGTCTACGGCTCTCTTTAGGACTGCAAGTCCAGGGATGATCCAATCCCCTCAACTGTCCACTAAGGACTTCATTCTCGGATACCTCACGTCTACGGCTCTCTTTAGGACTGAAAGTCCAGGGATGATCCAATCCCCTCAAGTCCACCAAGGACTTCATTCTCGGAGACCTCACGTCTACGGCTCTCTTTAGGACTTAAAGTCGAGAGATGATCCAATCCCCTCAAGTCCACCAAGGACTTCATTCTCAGAGACCTCACGTCTACGGCTCTCTTTAGGACTGAAAGTCCAGGGATGATCCAATCCCCTCAAGTCCACCAAGGACTTCATTCTCGGAGACCTCACGTCTACGTCTCTCTTTAGGACTGAAAGTGCAGGGATGATCCAATCCCCTCAACTGTCGACTAAGGACTTCATTCTCGGAGACCTTACATCTACGGCTCACTTTAGAACTTAAGTTCAAGGATGATCCAATCCTCATTTGTATTCTCATCTATACAGGTACAAATATCCAAGAGCATGTATCACATCAAAACATGTATACATCACTAATCAAAACATGTATACATCACACCAAAACATGTATACATCTAGCATGTATTCTCACTAATACATCTAACATCAAAACATGTATACATCACATCAAAAACATGTATACATCTAAAAATAAAAGATATATAGGAGTTCTAAATCTAAATAATTCTAAGTAACTAAGTGCAACAAAACAAAATTTAAGGGACAGACTTGTTATCAAGTACTATACTACTCCCCCTTTCGAGGAGGGTCCTTCTGGACTATACCAAGCTTGTCTCGGAAGTATTCAAACTTTACTCGAGACAAAGGTTTAGTCAGGATATCGGCAATATGATCCTTAGTGCTTATATACTCGAGCTTGATAGCTCCTCTCTGCACCATGTCTCGTATATAGAAGTATCGGATCTCAATGTGTTTTGACTTATCGTGGAACACAGGATATTCAGACATCTTAATGCAGCTTTGATCATCACACATAATCACAGTGGGATCCATTTCTTAGTCAAACACTCCATATAAAAGCTTCTGAAGCCATACTGCTTCACAGCTGGCAGAGCAGACAGCCATATATTCTACTTCAGCAGTATTGAGAGCCACACTAGAATGTTTCTTGCTGGACCATGAGATCATGGCAGATTCAAGACTATAACATCCACCTAATGTACTCTTTCTGTCTAAAACACTTCCTTACCAATCAGAATCTGAGTAACCATGTAAATGGAGTTCATGACCTCCAAGATAATATAGACCAAAAATCTAATGTACCTTTTAGGTACCTCACTACATGCTTTGTAGCTATTAAGTGAACCTTTCTAGGTTCTACTAGATACTGACTTAGGGTATTTACAGCAAAGCATATATCTGGCCTAGTATTTGTTAAATACATCAATGACTATATAGGGTTAGGTCCACTAAAACGATGAGTCATTAACTAACAACTTCAAGTTGGAGTCCATGGGAGTGGCCATGGCTTTATACTCCAACATATCAAAATCTTTTAGAAACTTCACAGCATACTTACCTTGATTTAAAAGATTCCTTTTGGATCTTGCCATACTTCTAGACCTAAGAAGTAGTGCATTAATCCGAGATCTTTCATTTTCATTTCTGCAGCCATTTTCATGACCTGTTTCTCATTCCTTTTCAGAAAGAGATCATCGTCATACAATAATTGTATGATAGGTTCATCATCCACAACCTTAAGGTAAAGGTTAGGAACAGTTTTACTTCTGGTAATGCCCAAGCTTTGTCATGAAGCTGTCAATTGTCCATTACTCAGCATTGAGTGATCTTCTGCATATCTATCTGTGCCATCTCTCGTCAGATGGGTCTACTAATATGAACCTCAAAATCATTCGAACTCTGTGGTGAGTTCCTTCTTGCATCCATTTCATATGTGTATAGAACCCATATTCAACCTTGTAGAAAAGGTTGATGTCCACATCACCCATGATGATCATTAAGCTCATCAATTGACTACTGATCCTGGGAACCCATACAGAACTTGATTACATTATTAAGAGAATGGTCTTATCTAGTCCCTTGGAGCAAAATGATTCTCTTCCTCTTTCTAAGAGAATCTCTTAACCACAAGCTTTCTATAGTGTGTTTGATTTGTAAATCTTTTGTTGAACATCCATCGCTTATTCAGAGTTCATCATTCATCATGATCTTTCCTACAAATCAAAATTAAGTACATGATTAGTAATACTTCATAATCATCAAATCATATTGACATGATAACCTACTATGCATATAGATATCATTTACATAGTTATGCAACTATTTTGACCAATACTTTGGCACAACACTTTCCCATATCCTGTATGCATACAGTGGCTATCTAGATGCCTTCCATCTCTACCAGAACATACTATCGAGAGTTTGCACAGCTCTCAGTATGTCAGCAAAGAGGTTTCATTCTAGACAAGCAACAATGGAATGTTTTTCCAATTTACCAATCATATGCATATTAGTAGTATACTGTTCAATGCTTTATGAATGTTTACACTCAACATGATATATCCTAGGAATACAAATATGCATACAAGCAATATCATTTACTATTTCTAATAACAACTCAAATACTTATCTTTTATGTTTGTGTGGTTGTCTCCCGCTTGATCTTCTGTATGTCTTCTGAACTTCTATTCATTCTGTACCACTGTGCATGCTCAAGTGTACACTAGTTTCATCCTCATGATCTCATACACAAACATACATTCATTAGTATATTCTCAATATTATCAAAACATTCTAATTCTAAATAATCTTGAATATGTACAGTCATGATTATTAGTATCCAGGGTTTCAAGGAAGTCTTCTTTTACTCATGCATATTCTTGTTTGATCTAGTATGCATAAACCCTTGATTACTAACCAATCATACCAAGTATACTTACACAAGGTAAGATTCTAACATGACATAGGAAAACATACCTGGATTAGTATACCTGCTTAGTTATGTACAACATACCTAAACAATCTCTTCAATGATTTAGAGATCCTGACCTAGAATTTGCATGTCTCGTAGGTTAAACATAATATAACAAAGTCATACATACCTCGTGAGTCTTTGTCTTCATGTTGTCATGGTCATGGAACTTGATTTGTCTTTTGTGATGTACCTGTTTCTTGTTAGCAGACAACATCAACCTTACACAACACCATAATGCATAAGTACAATCATATAGCCCTAGTCAATGAATGTCTTCGATCATTCACATGCATTCATATTGTTACTAGGGTGATAAGACAATTAATAACATTAATCAATATTGTACTATAAAATAACATGAATACAAACACATTATGAATTTAATCAAGAATTAGATTTCAAGGCATACCTGAACCTCCTTAAGTCATACCTGTCGAGACCTTTTGTAGTCTTCTTATGTAAGGCCTTAGCCTCAACTCCCCCTGAAACTTGATCTGGAGCTTGATTAGGGTTTGCTAGAGAAACCCTAAAAATTCAATCTTTGACTTTCACACTTCTGAATGGATGGAAGAATGTGTCTTGCTGAGCTGATCAACCTAGCATTCTTCAATTTTGAAATCTCCAAAATTTGACCCCTTAAAATTGCCTTCGAAACTTCTGGATCTTCTGGACAGGAACCCGAACTAGGGTTTCATGAAGCCCGGTATTCTACCCAACCAAAAATTCGATCTTGGTCTCTAAATTTCAATTTTCCTGAGTAGCATTCAGCCGTGGACTCCAATTCCAAAAATTCAAACTTTCTCCGAAACCCTAAATTCCGGAAGCCATGAATAAAGGTGCTCCAAAAATAATTCTGTTTTGACAGAAATATGCACATGATTGTTTCTGCTATAACTCTGAAATTTATTCTCCAAAGGGTCTGAAAACGTTTTCTGCAGTAGCCTGACCTGTCATATTTCGATCCCGACAGGTCTGACCTTAATTGGATTTTCTGAGAGAGAGTTATGCCAAGTGTTGCAACGTGACCTGTTTATGGGATAAAACAGGAGAGCGAACTTGTACGGCGTTCCATGTGTCACTGTTTGAACTTCGGCCTCTGAAAATTTTTCTTGAGATAGCCCTCCCTGTTATCTTTCCATCTTGACAGGTCTGACCTCAATTGGACTCTCTGAGAGAGAGTTATGCCAAGTGTCGCAACGTGACCTGTTTATGGGATAAAATAGGAGAGCGAAATTGTACGGCGTGCCACATGTCACTGGTTCACTGTCGGCCTCCGAAAACATTTCCTGAGATACTAAAGTCTGTGTACTACCTGTCACTTTTTACAAAATTTCATTTGGAGCTTCCTAGCCCAAGTTATGACCTTTTTTCCAAGGTGACCTGATTTTGACTGAGATCTGGAAGAGGCAGAAACCTTAACTTGTACTGATCATAACTCATAAAGTACAACGAATATGAGCGTTCCCTTTGGACATAAGGTACCTGGGGATGTTATATTCGACCTGTAAGCTTTTCAGACCCTGAACCTTCGCAGAAATGGATTTATAGCGAAAGTTCCACGATGACTGGTTTTTGCTATGTAAAACCCTAACCTTAAAATTGTCGTAAGTAAAGCAAGTGTCGTAAGTGCCATACCTTGTCTTCCTTCAGGTTAGCTCTGATACCATGTTAAAATTTAATATGCTAAGACAGAAAATAGCAGAATTACATTCCATTTCACAATAATAGCATATACAGGATCACTGAAGAAACAACAAGCATAGCATAAACACAAGAGACACAGATTTATCCTAAGAAACCCTCATGGGGTAGAAAACCCAGTAAAGCTTCCTCAATATAGATGACCAGCAATATACAAAGATGCAAACCAAAGACATGATCTCCTTCTCCACCATAGCAGACCTCTCCTCCACAAGTGCGCCTCTCTCAAGTGTGTGTGTGTATCAAATGAGGAACATACCTCCTCTATTTATACACTACACTGACATGTATTTTACACAAGTACATGTAGGCTCGTATTTAACCATTAGGTTAAATACCCTATTATAACTGACTGGTCCGACCCCCACATGGTGGGTCTAATAACCCTAGTTACCACAACCAATTCGGAGGAATAAACATCTCTGGATTCATAGTATAATCACATCGGAGGTATGGAACATCTCCGGAATAAATAATATACAAATATAATATTCTTAGAAGTTATAATATTCAACAAGAATTTATCTTGAATTTATTTATTCAACTTATTTATTAAATACTTGAACCCTTCTAATGTCTAAACATAATTTAGTAGCTTCCTTATTGCAATTCCAAATATGCCCATCCAACCTAGGAAACTAGTAGGATTGATGGGATTGTCTTCTATGCAATTTATTTGAATGGGGACATTGCAGAAAGGGTATGTGAAGTGGATAAGGGGTTCTGTACTGGAATGGAAAGGGTTTTGTAATGGAACATAGCAGGTTCTATAATGGAATGGAAATGGTTTTGTAATGGGACAGAACATGTTTGGTAATGGAACAGAAAGGGTTCTGTAATGGAACGGAAAGGGTTCTGTAATGGAACAGAACAAGGATCCATAATATTGCAAAAACTTATTGAAGTGAAGCAGAAAGAGTTTTGCAATGAAATGGAAGATGTAGGAAAGGGTTATATAATGAAATGGGAATGATTTCCGTAGTGTTTCAGAGAAAATATCATATGAAATCTCTGTAAAATAGTCTTAAGAGTGTTTCAAAAAATTCAGGGACATCAATGAGCAATTGATACCAGGGAGGGGGGTGGAGTGAAATGAGGATGAATGGGATATGAAAAATGTATGGATAAGAAGAAGGAGTTGCTGTAAAATGTCCCTGCAAAGAATTCAGAGATGGATTTATTAGAATCAAAATAAAGCGTTCCTTTTTCTCGTTTTTTTTTTTTTTATATAGGACTGCGTCCCAGAAGGATTTTCACAGTCCTTTTTTTTTTGCAGGGGTTGAGATAATGATCTCGAAATGTTTGGTACACCAACATGCAACAATGTTGCAGATGAACACCTCTTTGGACAATGGTTTCTTATATGGCCTTAGTTTGTGACCATTGACCATAAGAAGCGTTCCCTCACCATCAATGGTTTTGAGTCGTACTGTACCATTATCAAAAACCATTTCGATCTCATATGGTCCCAGCCAACGAGTGTGAATTTTTCCTTTGAACCTTTTGAACCTGGAATCGTAGACAAGAGCTCGGTCACCTTCTTGAAAATACTTAGTTTTGGTGGATTGATCATGCCACTTGGTTCGTTGTTTGTACACAATGGTTGCACGTTCTATGGCGGCCAATCGCAATTAATCAAGCTCATTACGCTGTTGCAGGTGACTATGTTGAGCCTATGATAGATCCATGCCTAATTGAAATGCAATTCTTAATGTTTTAATTTCCACTTCTATTGGTAGGGTGACTTGCTTACCGTAGACTAACTGATAGGGAGTCAAACCTGTGGTACTTCTCGATGCTATTCTGTAAGCCCATAAGGATTCAGGAAGCCTATCATCCCAGGCTCTCTGATAAAGCTGGATAGTCTTTGTGAGCACAAGTTCTAGAATTATGTTTGTAACTTCCACTTGCCTGTTGGCCTAAGGGTGATATGGTGAAGTTAATCTATGCTTGATATGTTACTATTTTGTGAGAGCTTTGATGAGTTTAGATGTGAATTGCGATCCTCCATCAGTAACAATCTCCCACGGAACTCTAAAGATTGTGAAAATCTCTACATATAGGAAATATGAAACTGCCTGTTCTGTTGTTCATGGAAGTGCCTTCGCCTCAACCCATTTAGTCACATAATCTGTACATACTAGGATATATGATTTCTGCTTGAATTGAGGTTTGATAGGACGAACAAATTCCAATGCCCATTCCTCAAATGGTTCCACCACAAGCTAAGTCTGAAGTGGCATTTCATCTGACTGCAGTGGTTGTCCCATTCTTTGGCACCTATCACAGCATCGGACATATTCTCAAGCATCTTTAAATATTGTAGGCCAATAATATCCCAATTGTAGAATCTTGTGGGTTGTTCGTTTGTTGACAAAGTGTCCCCCACATGGGCCATCATGATAGGTTCTCAGAATTGGATAAATTTCATCCTCACGAACACATCTACAGATCACCAAGTCTGGTCTCGTATAGAACAAATAGCCATCTATCCATGAAAATCTGCTACTACGCTACACAATCCTTTTCTTTTCCTTTGATGTCATATGTGCCAGAAGTCTTCTTGCAACCAAATAATTCGCTACGTCTACAAACCAAGGTACATTAGTAGAAATAGAAAACAAATGTTCATCTGGGAAAGCATCATCCACCGGTTGAGATTCTTCATTAATAATTATTCATGAAATAAAATCAACAACCACATTAGTTTTACCTATCCTCTCCATTATTGAAATGTCAAACTCCTGTAGAAACAACAGCCACCGAGTGACTTTGCCATTTTTTATGGGTTTGTTCATGAGGTATTTGATAGCAGAGTGGTTAGTGTGGACAATCACTGGGTATCCTGTAATGTAATGGAGGAATTTATTTATAGCATAAATGACAGCCATGAATTCTTTTTTGGTCACTGTATAATTAAGTTCGGTAGTAGTCATATTTTTACTAATAAAATATATGGCGTAGGGTTTCTGATCTTCCTGTTGGCCTAGGACTCCTCCTATGGTGGTATCAGAGGCATCTGTGAATATTAGGAAAGGAAATGACCAATTTGGTCCTCGTAGGATAGGTGCGGTAGAGACTTTTTGTTTTAAAGTTTCCTACGCTAGTTAATAGGCATCGATCCACTCAAATTGTTTATTTTTGGACATGAGCAGAAATAAGGGACTAGCAATCTTTGAAAATTTTTGAACAAATATTCTATAATAACCTACATATCCAATAAAACTGCATACCTCTTTTTGTGTGCATGGGATTGGTAAATTGAGGATTACCTGAATTTTTGTTCGATCTACTTTGATGCCATCGGGAGATACGAGATGACCCAGAACGACGCCCTGAGTGAGCATCATTCTGCATTTCTCACAGCTGAGACACATGTTCACTTCCTTGCATCTTGTAAGTACTTTGTCCAGATTATTCAAAGCTTTTGTAAAATCTTCACCATGAGAGGTGAAGTCATCCATAAAAACTTCCATAGTGTCATGAATAAGATTAGAAAAGGTGTTGATGAAATGTAGTAGGGGCATTGCATAATCCGAGAGGTAACATGCAGTATGCGAAGGTACCCCATGGGCATGTGAATGTCATTTTCTCTTGATTCTCCGGTGATATCCTGATCTGATTGTACCCACTGAAGCCATCCAAAAAGAGAAATACTTTTTGCCTGCTAGTGTGGCCAACACACGGGGGGTTCACTTAGTGAACTTGTTACATAGCACGATCGTTCGGAAGATATTAAAGAATACCCCTAATTTCACAAAATATTGGAAAATGCATCCTAAAATTTTATTGTTGAACCCCCCTCCCAATATGCCTTTCCAATTAAGAAAACCCCTAGTTTCACCAGATATTGTAGGTATCCATTTTTATCAACCCATTTTTAACACTCCCTTTATATCATATTATCAAATTGTTACAAATAGGAGCCCTGCCACATCTTAGTATAAGCAAACAAGATGCTAAATAAAATAATAGTATAATGCTAATAATGATCCCACTAGGATTGCAAGGGTGACTGATCAATTTCTATCATTGGAAAGTGGAACACCCAAAGAAATAGTACTGGGGAAGGAAAAATGCATAAAACGCAAGCTAGTCAAGAGATCAACATAACAAAGAATGTAAAAGACCGATAGTCCAATTGTTAGGGCAATGCTTATAAAATATGAGAATTGCAAATGTTTCACACTGCAACCTTCTAATCTACCAATTTTATATCATGTACATACAAATATATCCATAGAGAACTCATGTTTTCTATAAGCTTAATAAATTAATATCCATAAAAATGCAAAATTGAAACCCTTTATGGAAGGACACCCAGGCTACCTTCCTATCAAAACAAACATCATTGATGTTTGAACCCAAATGAACATAGAAAAATTCCTTTTACTTTTCAATAACACCATTGATCATGTGCATAGCTTGGATTTGGGTCATTCACAAGATCCAATGAATGGCCTCCACTTCCTCTACATTTATTCTTGCAATCACTGGAATTAACAACATTTAGTTACTTTCTCTTGGGTTATATCTATTTTTTTTTTATCTTTAAAGGATAGGGAAAAAACTCCATTGTTAGGTTTCAAGCATGCAATAGTTATAAAGATACACAGATAGTGAAACGTATATGATACCATTTCATAGCAACGATAACACATAGGGTATGCAAATAAGGATTTAGATTTTCACCTATGTTCATGTTAATTCTGGAATATAATATTAAGACAGATGCATTACATATAAGAATTGAAATTACAATTATGAATGTGCCAAATATAACTCAATCTAACAACTATTCCTAACTGGCAATGTGAAAATATTAAAGAAGAATACAGAAAGTTGAAAGAAATAATTAGTCAAGAAACATTGATCTAACTTTTCTTGGTTCCAGTGAGCCAAGAAAGATTGATCTCACTTTTCTTGGTTGTCATGGAGCAAGGTTTAATTGAATCTCAATGCCCACCTAAACCCCAACCTAAAAAATGATGATTTAAATCGTTTACTTGAATTCCTACAAAAATACAATACAATTGTTCAAGTCCGGAACTCCCATTTAACTACATCTCTTAACTTAAAAATGAAAAACAATATAACGTCAATTCAAAGCAAGACTAAATAAGCTATTAAATGAGGATTTCTCAAGGACAATAATCCAAAGAGACTTCCATCGATATTATCATTGGTACACTATTATCAAATTTATGCAAAACTTAGGATCATAAACAATCTCAAATAAAAATGGAAGGTCCTTAAGTTTTAGGTGGGTATGAGTTGAGCCTGTGATTTGGACGTATGAATCCATACTACGATTTGGAAGTTATTTTTCAGCATTCCCAAATAAAATAACCCCCAATATTTATATTAATATGTCAAATTAAAACCCCCCTTGACCCCTTAATACGAGGCAATATATTTTTGAGGTTTTTAAGAGAATTCAACCCCCCAATATGAATGGACGTGATATGATATTGCCTCACTAGTGAACCCCCCGTGGGCCAACACCTGATCGATGAAAGGTAATGGAGAATGTTCCTTATATGTAGCTTTTTTTAATTCCTTGTAATCAACACAAATACGCCATTTTCCGTTCTTCTTAGGAACTATGACCAATGGGGACACCCATTTGCTGTCAGAAATAGGATAAATAAAATTAGCAGCCAACAACTTTTGAAGTTCCTCTTTGACCACCTCTCTGAGTGTTGGATTCATATTGCACTGGGGTTCCCTAATAGGTATGGAATCGTCCTTGGTATAGATATGATGTGTAAAGAGGTCAAGGTACAGACCTTTCATGTTACTGTAATCCCAGGAAAATGCAGACTTAAGTTTCTTTAATATAGAGGTAATTTGTTTTGTTTGTTGCTTCGACAATGTCAGGCTAATATTTAAGAGCTTACCAAGTTCAATTTCCAATTCGCTAATCTCAAAATCAACATCAAGCGTAGAAGTAATATAAGGTGATGTAGATGAACTTGGAATGATGTCAATTTGTTGGGTAGCGCAAACTGAACTAAATGATTCCATAAAATCTCCCGAAGGTCTAGAAGAAATAAATTTACTAAGCAAATCATCCTCAGTTAATTGTTTTGTTGCCAGTGATTGTTCAATCATGTATAGCTATAGGGTTTCATCTGCTTGCTCAGTTTCCTCTTCATTTGGCCACAAGGGAGGTTCTAGTTGTATCGTTGGCTTCGAAGGAGGATAAAAGTGACTTCCTTAACAACATTACCATGGGATATGCACATATTTCCTGATCGACAACCAATATAAGCACCCGATGTGGCCAATCATGGTCGACCGATATTAGAGTATAGCCTCCCAAATTTGATTTTGTTTGCAAGACCATAAAGTCCACCAGGTATTCCCATGAATCCACTGAAATAAAAACATCCTCTATAATGCCATATGGTCTTACAAGAGACTGGTCAACAAACTGTAAAATAGTATAAGTTTGCCGAAGATTTGTAATGCCAAATCTATCCATTGTTTGTTTAGTCATGACATTAATATCTGCTCCCAAATCTATCAATGTATTAGAGAGAGAAATGCCATTGATTTGTACATTGACAATGGGGCTACTAGGGTCAGAGTACTTAATAGTAAGAGCGTTCACCATCATTAATTCTGCCAAATATCCTATCACATGGACTGTTTGGGGTCCTTTCTCTTCCTTCCTGGTTTTTCAAACATAACTCTCTGACATCTTTGGAGTAAATAGGAATGTCTTTAATAGCTTGGAAGAGTGGAATCTTCACGCAGACATTTCGTAATTCTCCGAGGAGATCAAATTCTGATTGAGGCATAAGTTTATTTATGATTCAGAACTCAAGATATGGTGGAGGTTCCTTTTGCTCTGTTTGTGGCGATTTCCTGGGTGGGATGGGTGGGAAATTATCTCAAGATCACACAGGTGTCTCTTAAAATTGGACTGGTAATATTTTTGGTGTCTCTTCATCTTCCTCCTCTGTAATTATAGGAGAGGTAGTTTTATTAATTTTTCTGCTAGAGCATAATTGAATGTCATGGCAGTCCACTGTGGAGATGGAATAGGATGGATAATTAGGTAATTCAACAACCATTACAGGTTTTCCAACCTTATTATTAGTGTTAGGAGTGGGTTGTGAGAGAAGAAGTGGTTTGGGAGGTGGATTGTTCAATTGCAGGGTTAACTGGGGATGTGGAAGAGGTTGCATTAATGGTTGTACTGGTGTGAATAGGAATTGAGGATTCTGTACTTGAGGGGGAAGATGCTGAATTTGTTGTTGATTCCCAAAACTTGAATTCCTCCAGCTTGATTTCCAAAGGCTACTTTGTGGATATGAAAGTGCCCATGCTTGTTGAGGCATATGTGGGTACCAAGGATGAGAATTTTGTTGAACTTGTGGAGCTTGTGGAACTTGTGACTGGTGTATTTGAGCATTATTCCAATAAGGATTAAATGTTTGCATGGGATCTAGTACTATACCTGAGGGTCGGGGTTTCCATTGACACTTTTGAGATATAAAACAAACAGGTTCTGCGTCTATCCCTGCTTCCTCATATATTTCCTTGAGTCCTAGAAGCGAAGGGAAGTCTTTCGTTGGATGCTCCTAGTCATATAGGAGGTAGATTTCCACTCTGTCTAATGGGAAGCTCTTGAGAGGGTGTCTCCTTCTGCATTTAGGACAAAAAATAGCCAAAGCTCAATCTTCCTCGTCTTTCCTTTTCTTTGCTTTAAGTGCATCTAACTGAGAGCTCAGGGAATTGAGTATGTCGTTTTTAAAACCCTCCAAGAGGTTTCCAATCTCCATCCTTGAAACTCCTTCTCTTGAAGTCTTGGTGGTCCTATTTACTATATCTCGAATCCCTCTTCCCGATCTGGAGGCACTCCTCGAATACCTTCTATAGAGGTCGCATATTTATACATATTTTAGTAGGGATACATCCCCTGCACCCATCAAATTCAGCAAATCAATGCAATCATCTCTGATCCTTCGTAAGAGAAGAATTTTCAATGCATCATCATTTAACTCATTATGTCTTGGTCTTTGCAAATTATATTGGAATCTCTCCACATAGTCTTCTAGGTTCTCATCCTCTTACTGGATCATTTTAAAAATTGCTTCCTTCTGATCCTCATCTTTGCAATATTCTTGATATTTATCCAAGAAGACCTTCTTCATTTGAGCCCAAGTAAATATACTGTCTCCTCCTAGCCCCATAAACTACCTTAGAGCCTATATTTTTAATGTGGATGGAAAAAGTTTTAGCTTCTGGTGATCTGTAACATAATCATAGCTCTTGCAGAGGACATTGAATTTAAACAGAAACATGTCCGGGTCCTCACTTGCCATACGATGAAAATTGGGCAATGCTGAATGTGCAATGTTCTTCATATGGTTTGTAAGTGTAGATCCAGATCAATTTCGGATTGGAAATTCGAAAGTAACTGTTCCGGTACTTGATTCTCCATTTGTATTTCCTCGGTTTGTCTCCTCCCTGTTGGGAATGTGCTCTCCCTCGCCATCCATATTCACCATAAAATCTTCAAATGTAGCTGATCTTGCTGACAACAGAGATTTAGCAAACAATTTTTCCTCACTCCCTTGATTGTTAACACTGAGTTGATTAAGAAGTCCTCCTTCTTGAATGAACTCTGCTTCTTGAGTGAATTTTGTCACTGGTATATTCTCCTCAGCATGCGTTGGTAAGATCGTTCTATCGCTGGGTGTGGTAGAATGCTCAGGCCTTTCAATCTCTTGCTTAGAAATGCTGATAGAAGTTGAACTCCCTTGAACACATCCTCCTCTTATTGTGCTAACTACATGGTTAGTACCTGGGGAGGTATCATATGCGTATACAAGTCTACCTGTACTATCTCTTATTCTACACATAAATATTTTGCATGATTCGAGATCACAGGAACTTGTGGCGGGAAATATTCTAATGAATTTGTCTGTGCATCTTACTTGTTCCTCCTCCGAAATCACATCAGACTATTTTCAGAAGAAAAAAAATGTCATACACAATCCACTTAAAGGAAAGAAAAAAAAGTGCAACTACAGAACTAGAAAAAATCTATCAAAAATTGCAATGTCCTTGGCAGCTCCCCGAAAACGGCGCCAAAATGACAAGCTCTTTAATTCACTTTTAATTAAATTGAAATAGAAAGTTGTGCATAAATTATCAACCCAGGGCCATGAAGGCTTATGAGCTACCAGACAAAGTATATGTCAGACAGTGTAATTTGAATGATTTTAACACAGAGGAGATCGATGAATTACTAAAATGGAATCAAAGTGCAATTGTCGGGGAATCAATTTCTGAGAAAATCAAAACTGACGGAAGGGAACTTGCAATCAAACCCGAAGCACTAACTACCAAATTTCAACAAACATTTTGCTATGTTGCAGAAAGAAACTACCAAATTTCAACAAATGTTCTGCTATGTTGTGAAAAGAAATTAATGCCTGAACCTAGAATTAGCAAATTGAGAAGTTCACACGAAAGCAATTCAATAAACAACAACTATAGTAAGAGAATTGTAATGAGCTACTTTAATTTAATAGTCTGCTTATACCATTATCAACTAGTAACATGATCTCAACAGTAATCTTAATGTGACCATTCACCACAGAAGTATTCTTGATTTAATGTTCATAATCCATATATTCCTCTATGTTCCCTAGCAATGATAAAAATGATTACACTATCCAGTAGTATCACTATTTAAACATTCACACTTAACTATGATCAGCACACCAATTATAAATTTGAAAATCAAAACATCACTGCAGCAATATCAACTAAATGCAAAAGGAAAGGAAATCCCAACTACCACAACACCTATCACAGAAGGGGGCCCTGCCTTTGATGAGAGGAGCTGGGAAAGCCACTCACTCACACAAAATTGATTAACACATCCAGAATCAGGAAAATATAGATTTATATATCAAACATCTGATCACAGCAGTGTTTGATTGATTTGTGCAATGTGATGTCTAAACTCTCTCGGAGGAGGTTCATAGTTTTTATACATCAACGCTCATAAGAAAATCATGAAAGACCATGCAGTTACAACCAATTCCCAAATCAGGCTCGTCTGATGATTTCCAAAGGATCTCGTGCACCAATCCAGGAACTAGTTCCGAGTAGAGTGGAGGTAGTCCAAACAATGGATCGGAGTAGTAGCAGCCCGTTGGATGACCCAACAACTTGAGTCATTAAAGCCCCAAAATGCTGAGTTGAACACAGAATCCCCAATCCTTGGATTGATTGCATAACCATGTACACCCTAATTACTTGACCAATAATGACGTAACATAATGATCATGAGGTTAATATATAAACTTGAGTCTTATATGCAAGTGTCCAGCTCCCATAATTCCTTCATTCTAGAACCTGAAAACTAGAATAACATTGAACCTGAAACACCACTTCTTTAGTAGGCAATCATGGCATCATAACTCTATCCAAATCATAAGCAATTTGGGAAATAGCAAGGAAAACGAGATCAGTCCTTATGAAAGCCAAAACTTTGCCAAATGTAATAAAGAGAGCAAGTGGTAATATAGGATCAAGTCAAAAAGTTCATAAACAAGGCAAAATATGAGAACAAAAAGGGTCATATACATAGCCCTTCAACATGCACCTGTTAAGATTATAAGAAAACAGGGTAGAGTCTTTGTAATTCTCTCCATTGCAGCCGAGCGTGACTCACCCTTCGCATGTGCGGCATTATAGACCACCAATTTCACAATTTCCACTCCAAAACTCTCTCAATCCATCCACCAAGTGAATTGGATAGGTGAGTTCCACGTTATTTGTCATTTGATTCATTTTTTTCGTCATTTTATTCATTTTTGTTTGTTTATTAAATTTGTAATAATTCCCAAATTAGTAAAATAATAGAGAATTTTTCAATTGTAGAGTGTAAACCTACACAGTCAATGAACAAAATGTTAACATGGAGTGTCACATACCCTCCCATCTATCCAATTCGAGGAAGGGAACATGATACCAATACTTGGGATTTTACATAAACTCAACCCATTCATTAGATTCATACAAGTAAAAATAGATCAGTGTGGATGCAAATCAAGCAATTATGCACAGCAGAATTAAAACATCATCCACACACAATTCATGCTCATTCAACATATCAAAATAATCATCAAATTAATGCATTGCAGAAGCAAATACACATCAGATACTTATCTTTATGGTGAAATGGTCCCAAGCAAGTAGCTATGTCGCTGCAACGTTCCACCCAACCATAGTCCAGTTGTGTTCATCAATCTCTCAACAAAACTTCCACCCCTGAGCTGGGCATGAATTCTACAAGGAAAAGGGGACATTCAAGCTCAGGCACAACCAAACAAACATTGCATCTAAGCCAAGCCATTCCACTGCTGGGTTTATCAGGCTAAAGCTGAACCTTAGATGCTTGCACTCAAACTCAAGCCAAAGCAATGGATGCCCATCTCAACCCCAACATTCCTTACATAGAGCAACTCAAAAACTAGGCATGGATACACATTTTCAGCAATGGGATTTTACAAAACAGGCTCCATGGGTTTTCCCCAAATCATGGCTCACCCAAAACGAACTGTGAAAAGAGAAATTCGTCCTCAGGGAGAAACCCGATTTATTCCACAAGTTATGAGCATTTCAAATGGCCAAAACAGCCTCACTGCAACCCCAAATCGATCTATTCTCTTCCCCACTGGTAACCAAAACAAAAACGCCCTTCCCATCTTGAACGATGAAGGAAAACATAGGAAATCCATGGAGAAAAACGCCCATGTAGCTCCAAACTCCTGGGAGAGCAAAGCTGCTTCATGGGTAATAGCTTGGGGAGCAATTCATGGTTTTCTTCTTGCCCAAGAAGCAAAACACGATTTTCTATGAAGGGTGGCTTGCCCATACTCAAATTTGGACAACCATACCTCCCATTCTCCAAGGCATTAACTACCTCGACCAACTCTTTCGAGAAATGAATGATTGGGTACAAAAGTCAAAATGGGTAGTTGAGGACTTGATGGGTTATCTCATTGAAACTTGGATTGACTTGATTGGCTCAAGGGTTTGAATGTTTTCCCTCCCAATTCCTTATAAAATCATGCCCCCATCTCTTGTTGCATTGAATAGTTGGTTGTGGATATTTTATTAAAATGCATATTTACATGATATTTACAATTCCAATGTGCCTGGCCAGCACGTAAACAATATGCATCAATAAATCGATGGCAGGGCCTTGGCCTTGAGCTCCTCACCACGATTTTATAACAATATTACATTATTTACATTTTTAATGCAATAGGGTCAAGATGGAGATGTGACATGGAGTCCGGTGAAACACAAGAAAACACAAATATTGGAACCAATAAAAACCCTCAACAAAATCCAAATGCCCAAGAAAAGTGAAACACCCAACAATGTTTTGACCAAGATGACTTGAACCATTATGTAAATGAAATGAGAGTGCACACTCGAGAACTAATAAACACATGGGAACCATCTCGAGTGTCTCTTGCCACCTCAATTGGGAGCTCAATTAACTCCCTTATCCATGCACATCGCCAATTGACTAACATGACTGAATATAGAGCTAGGATCTGGGAGTATTATTCCACAAGCATTTCCAACGAGGAAATAAAAGAATTGAATATTACAAAGGCCCAATTATAGAATATGTTCACCGATCCAAGAACACAACAATCACTTGACAGTAGAAATCCACGTGTTTGCATGGATTGGTGTCATTTCCAACAATGGAGGGACAATTGGATGGATAGGTGGTTCATGGTTTACGATAAACCTCCCTGCACTAATAGGGAGGTTCCATAGTACTTCCTTCGGTAACTGTGGGCTGAGTTTCTGCTCGGTTTACATGTCAACTATTTTGACATAGCCGAGTTCCAGGGTGTTGGGTGTGTCTCTTCCCAAGATCGACTTGCTTCTAGGAGGATCCCACTGAGAGGGACACTAGCTCCTAGGAACGATCCCAACCCCTGTCCCCAACCACCTCAGTTATCCCACAAACATGATCATATCGAGGGGGCGATGAGGAGTGTTGCACATTGACTGCTTAGACACACTAAATTTGCAGTAGCTACTACAGTGGAGAGATAGGTTGATCCTAATAGAGACGTAGGTGCAGGGCCTTCACGACAGAGACAGGATAGACCTGTGACTAGTGGTAGCCATGTTGCACCTTCTAGTTCGATGAGGACAATGCCACATATTTGTCCCCATCATGGGCACCAAGGATAATTTTAGGGGCAAAATTTAGCCCATGGGCTATTTTTCCATGTTTTTTTCCAAAAAAATATTCGCCAATTTACATTTTGTGAAGCCCCATTTCGCCCAATTTTTTATGGGGTAAACTTTTTTCACTCTAAAAATCGCCAAATTATTATATAATCTATATAAAATACTTAGAAATTGAAATAATTTTTGAAAAACATCACCCAATATTTTATAGTTGAAATTTTAAGAATTGGTATAATTCGCCAAGGTTTATGCACTTTTAAATAAGTATGGATCCTTAAAATTATCCTTGGCGGGCACACTTTCCTTGGCTCGATCGAGGGCTGCTATAATTTGTAAAGTAATTTTAAAGTATTTGTGTTTGACTTAAACTATTATTTCAATGTACATTTATTTAGAGCTGAGACACCGTCATGGGAGAACATAGGATCTCCCAACCTGGATACAGTAATGGAAGCTGCAACTGAAATTGCGACACCTCACACAGAGGTATTTTTAGTATCTCACACAATGTTGTTATTACTTATGGCATTTCTATTTTATGTATTTATATTTATGACATACATGAGGATAGTTTGTACAATATTTTTTAATATTTTGATTGACTAAATAATTACTTGTTTAATATTTTCATAACGTGCATGCATTTTGGTGTCCGTAGGTATGCGCGGATTATGATGATTATCCATCTCTGCCAGCGATCGATAGATCACAATATACACAGGTACAATGTGTAGTTAAAAGCACGCTTTTAATTTGAAATGTTACGACATACTATGTATGGTTTAATTTAATTTTTTTTTACTAAACTATGATATTAGAAATTTGTATGTAGGGGTCACCAACAGCTGCAGGCCACTTTAGTCCTAGGTTTCCACCCTCTCCCATGAGCCTCCCCCCTCGCTTCCATCCAATCCCCTCCCTTTGTCCACCCCCTCCCTTCCATCAAGCCTCCCCTCTCCGTCCATACTCCCCCCTCCATCCATCCTCCCTCTTTCATCTACGCCCCCCCATCTATACATCCTCCCCCATTCATCCATTCCCCCACATCTATCCATCCTCCCCCATTCTTCCATGCCCCCCATTCCATCCAGCTCCCCCACTTCATCCACAACCTCCCTTCTATCCATCCTCCTCCCTCTATCCAGGACTGCCCTCCCATTCACCATACCTCAACATCCCCCCTATCCCTTTTGGGTCGATACCCCCTATCATACATCTAGTAGGGGTTCATCGTCCACGATGTCCTCCTACACCCCATACCACCATGTCCTCCTCCACCATATCATCTCCAGTTCCTGGCACTATTGTGGCTAGTACTATTCTAGTATCTTCCAATGTATTTAGAGTGGTTGCACTCATAGTTGTTGCATCTACATATGCGCCCCCCATGACTGCTCGGAGTAGGTTGTCCAACCAATTACTCCACCTCCTAGCCCAGAAGCCCAGCCATGTCCATTGTCAGAGGTGTTCACGGCAGGGTATTTTTTAAGGATTATAAAAGTATACTTAAGTATAGTATTCTAAGCGATTATTTTGGATTGAAAAAATATAAATATAGATTGGTAGGTGAATAATAAATATGAAACATACAATTTACTAGTGAAGTTTGTAAATTTTGGCGAATATTATGATAAAAAAATATTTTATGTATATATAGGCAATATTAGAGACTAAAAATGACCAAATAGCGATTTTTTTTTTTTGAAAAGAGGGACAAAAAATAGCCAATTGGCGAAATTTTGCCCTTAAAAATTTGCATGGTTCACGGTGAGAATCAAGTTAATTTATGAAAATGTTTTGATGCATTAACCAAAATTAATTTAAGAAATTATTATTTTTCAATGAAATGATTGTCATAAATGTTGTAGGGTGGAATTGCCGAGAGGCTCAACAGATCCAGGACACCTGCCTCACATCTCCCACTTGCATTAGCGGTGATTTATTTAAGATTTGAATTGTACATTCATTTTATAAATGTGGTAAATGTTACGAATGCTTGAAAATGATGGTATCTTATATCATTTGTTTCAGAGCCTGGAGAGATGGTCTACTCCTAGACGAAAGAAGACTTGAGGTACCAGTAGCTCCAAGCCTAGAGGAAGATCGATTTTGGAGATACGCCTGGGAGTGAGCGGGGTGGTCACAATGCTTGACACACCATGTTATGTACATTAGACACGATGTGGCACTTTTGGGCACCAGTTTCCATGTACCTTGTATCTACGACATAGGTTGCCATGTATTTTGGATCTACAGCATGAGTTGCCGGATTTTGTATAAGGCATGAGTTGCCATGTATTTTGGATCTACGACACGAGTTGTCAGATTTTATATAGGGAACGAGTTTTCATTGTATGTACATTGAGAATCATGTTCCACTATTTGCCTCAAAATTTATATGTTTGTTCGAGTTTTGTTCTACTGTGGTTTTATCTCATGGACTTTGAAATATGGTAGAATGTACATGTTGGCCTAAGCTCTACTAATGTTATGATCATATTAGGTTTTCCATCCATTGAGAATGTTGTCACAAGTTTACATATCTATCATATAAAAAATTTCATGCTACAATCAATTTCAAACCATTGAGGGGATGAACATACACCATGCACCCTTTACAACTCGACCAAATGAATTATTTGCAATAAATACTAGTTATGGTCCTAGAATCAACCATGATCATTTGCAACAAAATTGTCAACCATGCCATAAAAACATTTCATTCATCTAATAAAATTAGGTTTCTAAATTACGTTTTGGGTGCTAGGTACAATGTTTTTCTAGTAGTGTGCACCCTTTCCATATAGATGAGAAACTATGTATATATGTGTATAATGGTTTGGATTCAAATGTATGCACATGAATATATATGTACAATGAAAATGATTTACTTTTTATATGTATTATAATTTAGGAAAGGGATTAGGCTACATAATAGGGTTTCATTGTGATTAGAATACAAACAAGGGTTTATGCTACCAACTACGGTTTTTAGGATAGGATCTCATGTTTCTAGGATAGGCTCAAATCTCTAGGGTTACCAACTTAATGTTGAACTCTAGTATCATCGAAACATTGTCACCAACACCATGCCCACTAGCACAATCACCATCAAGCCTCATCATCCTCTTGCTCATGGTGCCACGATCCTCATACCTATCAATCATATGTCATCCACCATCAACCCAATGCACTTTTTGTCATTGTCACCGTCACCATATCTATCCTCATGCCCATTATCACCATTGTCATCATTGTGCTCATTGTCACAATTGTCGCCATCATGCTCATTGGAGTCTACGCCATTTAGCCTCTTTGTTTATGTATTTTGGGTCAGATATGGATTGCACTTGATTTGTTTTTAGCTATATGCACCATTGCTATATACATGTTAGAAACTTTGCATGAGTGTATAATTATTTGGATTCAAAACTAGGTTTTCTAGGCTAGGCTCTGGGTTTCTAGGCTAGGCTCTAGGCTCTAGGTTTATGGGATTAATGTTGAACTCATTTATCATGAACATAAAAAAATGTAACCCTCACTTAAGCAAAACCACTTATCAGGCATGGGAATATTTTTATACCTTATTTTAACACTTGCATTATGAAGTTTCATCAAATCTTAGAGGAATGACTAATGTCCTCGGAGGAACACCTTCGAGATTCAAGGTAGAGGAGGGGGCTAAATCCTAGAGGAGGGGGAACATGGTGCTATTTATAAATAGGATCCCAATATAGGAAAGGATATTTTGATATGTAATTATTTTTTGTAGCTTGACATTTCCTACACTCTATAGGACATTTAGGTCATTTTCACCATAACTCCATCCCCATGTTCATAGTTGCCATCCCTATTCTCATTGTGCCATGACCATCATGATTCATCAACACCATGCCCATTTCCACCATCAATGTTATGACCATCCTTCTCATGCCCATGTTGTCACCATCAACAACATGCCCATTGATACCATCAATATAACCTTCATCCTCATCATGCCCATGTTGTCACCATCGCCATTGAGAGGCATTGGAATTTTTGCACAAATTTCCAATTCAAGAGTCTAGATATTAATTTTTGTACGATATTCCAAGTCCCCTTAATATTAATCTTTGAATCCCAGAGACTTAAGATAAATAAATATGAAATTTGTATGATAATCCGTAGGATTAAATTTCTAGATTTTTAGCTAGATATAATCAATGGAGAACAAGTAGATCTAGAATATCTAAGAATTCCAACTAACATTATTCTTTAGGGTTAGTAGATTTCATTTTAAAAGAAAACAAAAAAATACTTTTTTGATATTGTTAAATTTTCAGAATTTACTTCAATCTGATCTAGGATCTTAAATGAGAGAACAACATGTACAACATATCTACAGCATATCAATCATGGAGACAATAATGCAAGCACACAAGAGACACAAAGATTTACTTGGGGAAAACCATAAAGGTGAAAAACCCCAATAACTTACTCAGAGATAGATAGAGAAATGATACAACCCAAACATAAGAGATAGACATATCCTAGCAGCAGATCCTCCTCCTCCATAAGTGCGATACTCCTCCTTGAGTGCATGAGTGAGAAGTGAGTGATTAAATAGAATTCCTCCCGCACTCTATTTATACTTGACTTGACTTGCCTTTTACATAAATCATGTAGGCTCGAACTTAACCACATAACATAATGCTGACTGGGCCGACCCCCAATAGGGTGGTCTAATAACCCTTTGACCCACATGACTTATATAGGTCCGACCCCAACAAGGTGGTCTAATAACCCATCAAGTATAAGTTACGACACTTACAATATAAATGACGACACTTCCGTATAGAGGAATAATAACATCTCTATAGGAATACAATATACATATATGTGAAATACATTCCGAAGTTACATATACATCAACAGATATATTATATGTGGATGGTAAGCACAAATTAATGTCAAAAGACTCAAGCAAGTATGGACTCACCCAAGAATTACTTAGGCCATTTGATGTGTTGGAGGACCAACACAATTTCACAAAGGAAAAGAAAATATCTCTCACTCCTTTCCTCTAAGGTTGCACTCTACAAAGAAGGGGTTAGTATTCTTTACATTGGTATTCAATGAAGGTCTCCAAATAGCACAAGATGGACCAACAAAAAACCAACAACCAATGAAATAAATGAAAGAGAAAGTCTCTTTATATAGGAATTGAGACCCAACTTCATCCTTGTTGTCCCTATATGTGTATGGGGTTACTTAATCATCATTTCCTATGTGATATCCCACCACACCCAATAGTTCCACATATGATATTTATGGTTTTTCCCATAGACACTTGATAGAGACACTTTCAACCAGCTCAAAGATACCTCTAGTCTACCTTCAATCTACTTAGCCTACCTTGCCATATGCCATATAAAAATGGGGACATCCAGTTGGTACCGGTGTTATATGGCATATCCTCTCTAATTGACTTATGGTAAAACAATTTCTTATGTGTTTACATAACATTAGGAGGTCAAAGGTGTTACGCTATAATGACTCACATATCCTCAAAATTGTCTCAATAGCTTAGGGAGAATCATGATGTGGTTATAATTGTATGAACTCTTGTGTGAGGTGTTCCCTTAGGGATTTAAGCAAGCACAACCCTCATTTCATCTCATTAACAACATTTACCTAGCCATTTTTCATATGCCATTTTAGTAGCCACTTCACCCAATTTCATCATGTCCCCCTTTTGCAATAAACTAATTATGTGTCATGTTCTAAAGTATATGCATATTTTTCCTATGTGTGGTGCCTAAATCGAAGTGGAAAGATTCAAAGTACTATAAAGTAAATAAAATCAAATGATGAATGTGAGTTATGCCTCCTTGCAAAAGCCATGATACTTTGTCATAGCTTAGCAAATCCAAATCTAAAGCAAAGGGACTTGAAGGTAATCTAGTTGCATACATGTTCTCCTAATGAAGTATGTATCAACACTTGGGAGCCAAAGAACCCTAAGACATGTCCTATATGGTAGTTTGAAAGCTCCTTTATGCACGTGTGGGAGGTGACACAACCCCGTTTCGCTCATCAGTTTGGGTTTCGTGACCCTGGAGCAAATCCTCAAAGTGTCCCTGAATGGCCACAGAGTACCTAACCAAAAATACTGTAGAAAAAAAAGTGTGTCTCCGATCGTGAATCCATCAATTCCGATGGATTCAGAACTCCTTGTTTCAGCTAGCCCCACCCCCCAACACCGTGCCTCGAACATTTGAAAATGGTGTTATTGTGCCATCTTTGGTACTAGGGTTTTGCTCAGTGAAGGCCATGCCAATATTGCTCAAGGGGGTCATTTATGATCCAAAGAATCCCACGAGAGCGTGGCCATATTGAACACATCCAAAATGGACATGTGCATGTGTGGAAGCTGACAGGACCCCGTTTCGCTCGTCAGTTTGGGTTCCATACCCTCGGAGCAAAACCTCAAAGTGTCCCTGAATGGCCACAAGGTGCCTGGAAAAATTTCCCATAGAAATAAAACCGTGACTTTGATCGTGAATCCGTCGATTTTGATGGATTTCGGACATTTATTTTTAGCTAGGGGACCTCCCACACCATGCCTCTAAGGCTTGGAAATAGTGTTATTGTGCCATCTTAGTAACTACGGTTTTGCTCAATGAAGGCCATTCAATTTTTCCCAAGGGCGGAATTTCCCATCCAAAGGCTCCCTCACATGTGTGGCCATTTTGAACACATCCACAATGGCCATACGCACGTGTGGGAGCTGACAAAACCCATGTCCGCTCGCTGTTTTGGGTTCCATGGCCCAGGAGAAAATACTCAAAGTGTCCTTGAATGGCCATAGGGTGCTTGGAAAAAATGCCCGTAGCGCAAAAACCATGATTCCAGTAGAGAATCCATAGATTCTAATGGATTCGGGAAACCGATATTCAGTTAGAGGACCCCCAACACCGTACCTTGAAGGCTTATAAACGGTTGTATTGTGTCATCTCAGTAACTAAGGTTTTTCTAAGTGAAGGCCATTACAATTTTACTCAATGGGTTCAATTCTTATCCAAAGGCGCCCGAGCATGAGTGGCCATAGTGAAAACATCCACAATGGCCATGTGCACGTGTGGGAGCTTACATAACCCTGTTCTTCTCGTCGGTTTGGGTTCCGTGACCCCAGAGGAAAACCTCAAAGTGTCTCTGAATTGCCACGGGATGCCTGGAAAAAATGCCCATAGAAACAAAACTGTGACTTCAATTGTGAATCGGTTGATTCCGATGTATTTTGGACACCGGGTTTCAGATAGGGAACCTCGCACACCATGCCTCTAATGCTCGGAAACAATGTTATTGTACCATCAAAGTAACTAGGGTTTTGCTTAGTCAAGGCCATTCCAATTTTTCTCAAGGGGGTCCATTCTGATCCAAAGGCTCCCGAGCGTGCATGGCCATCGTGAACACATCCAAAATGGCCACGTGTATGTGTGGGAGCTGAAAAAACCCAAGTCCTCTCACCGGTTC
Organism: Larix kaempferi; assembly: GCA_027924585.1. Lineage (NCBI taxonomy): Eukaryota > Viridiplantae > Streptophyta > Pinopsida > Pinales > Pinaceae > Larix > Larix kaempferi. The sequence continues at coordinate 4,615,042 of BSBM01001103.1, forward strand.
GCATTCCATGACCCCAAAACAAATCCTCAAAGTGTCCCTGAATGGCCACAGGGTGCCTGAAAAAAATTCCTGCACTACCAAAACCATGACTCTGATCATGAATCTGTCAATTCTGATGGATTCAGGACACTGGGTTTCAGCTAGGGGACCCCCCACACCATGCCTCGAAGGCTCAGAAAAATTGTTATTGTGCCATCTTAGTAACTAGGGTTTTTATCAGTGAAGGCCATTCCAATTTTGCTCAAGGGGGTCAATTATTATCCGAAGGCTCCCTAGCGTGCATGACCAATGTGAACACATCCACAATGGCCAAATGCATGTGTGGGAACTGACGAAACCTAATTCCACTCACTCGTTTGGGTTCCGTGCCCCCTGATCAAATCCTCAAAGTGTCCTTGAATGGCCACGGGGTGCCTGACCAAAATTACAATAGCACCACAATCGTGAATCCGATCGCAAAGCCGATAATTCCAGTTGATTCAGGACATTGGGTTTCAGCTAGGGGTCCCCCACACCATGCCTCCAATGCCCAGAAACGGTGTTATTGTGCCATCTTTGGAACTACGGTTTTTCTTAGTGAAGGCCATGCCAATCTTTCTCAAGGGGGTAAGTTATGATTGGAAGGCTCCCGGCCGAGCATGGCCATAGTGAACACATACACAATGTCCACATGCATGTGGGGGAGTTGATGGAAGCCAATTTTTCTCTTTGGTTTGGGTTCCGTGCCCCCGAAGCAAATCCTCAAAGTGTCCTTGAATGACCACGGGGTACTTAACCAAAATTCTCATCGCACAAAAACCAAGACTCCGATCATGAAGCCATTGATTCTGGTGGATTTAGGATGTCGATTTTCATCCAAGGGACCCCCACATCGTGCCTCCAATGCTTGGAAACGGTGTTGTTGTGCCATCCCTGGAACTAGGGTTTTGCTCAGTGAAGGCCATGCCAATCTTGCTCAAGGGTGTCATTTATGATCCGAAGGCTCTCGACCCAGTGTGGCCTTTGTGAACACATCCACAATGGCCACATGCATGTGCAAGAGTTGACGAAACCAAATTCCGCTCGCTAGTTTGGGTTTCGGGCCCCGAGAGCAAATCCTCAAATTGTCCCTGAATGGCCACGGGGATCCTGACCAAAATTCCCATAGCACCAAAACCGTGACTCTGATCAGGAAGCCATCGATTCTGGTGGATTCAACACGCTTGGTTCTAGTTGGCACCCCCCCACACCATGCCTCCAATTCCTGGAAACAGTCCTATTGTGCCATCTCAAGAACTAGGGTTTTTCTCAGTGAAGGCCATTCCAATTTTGCAAAGGGGGTTCATTTATGATCTGAAGGATCCCGACCGAGCGTGGCCATCATGAACACATCCATGATGGCCATGTGCATGTGGGGGAGTTTATGGAAGCCAAGTTCACTCGCTGGTTTGGGTTCCGTGCCCCTGAAGCAAATCCTCAAAGTGTCCCTGAATGGCCACGAGGTGCCTGACCAAAATTATCATAGCACCAAAACCATGACTTTTATCACGAGGCATCAATTCCGGTGTATTCAGGACACTGTGTTCTAGTTGGGGGACCCCCACACCATGCCTCCAATGCCAGGAAATAGTCATATTGTGCCATCTTTGGAACTAGGGTTTTTCTCAGCGAAGGCCATGCCAATCTTCCAAAAGGGGGTCAATAAGCTAGATTATGTTCTATAGGGATGGATTAGGTCTCTGGGGCTAGGTTACATCTCTAGGAATAGATAAGTATTCTATATTAGGTCTTCAAGGTTGTAGGTCTACTTTAGGCTTTTCGGGGCTAGATTTGATTTTTTTCTGTTTCTAGGGCTAGATTAGGTTCTATAGGGATAGATTAGGTCTTTGGGCCTAGGTTACATCTCTAGGTCTAGATAAGTATTCTAGATTAGTTTTCATGTCCCCTCCCATCCTACCAGCTAGATGGAGAGGATTGTGAGGTTAAACCGGGCATCCAGCCCCATACATTAAAATCAATCATTCAAATAGAATGAAAATATACATATAAAGATGAAAGTGCAAAACGGACGAGATACTAAACTGGGCATCTAGCCCCATGAACTTATTACATAAGCATTCACATAATATATAAGAGAGATATGTAGATGCATAGCTATTTTTATAACACAGCGGAAGTCATATCATTTACACCTTCACCATACATTAAGATGTCCATCAATTAAATAATTTCAAGAATATACAGGGAATACTTATCTTGAAAAAATAGTCCAAGCAACTGGCTATGCAACTGCAACGTTCCACCCATCCATAGGCCAGTTGGGATTATCAATCTCTTGATACAACTGCCACCCTCGAGCTGGGCATGATCTCTACAAGGAACCAGGGAACAGCAAACTCACACATAGCCAAGCATACACCAAGATGAGCCAAGCCAATCTGCAATTGGGTTTGTTTTTCTAACACTTTTCGTCCCACAACCACGACTTGAAGCGCGGCTGTTAGGCTCTTTTACGCGGCCTGTAGCTAGGCTCTTTAGCTTGCATCAGCGGCTCGCAGCGCAGTCTCTTTGCCCCTTGCCATGGCCCCATCCCACTTCCTTCTTCTCCCTAAAAGTGGCACCAACTGCACCCTCTTGTTCCTTGCACACAACCCCGACCGCACCTTCCTACTCCTTGCGGGCAGCCAGAGCCACAGCTTGCTGCACCCTCCCTACGGCCCTTGCCTCTGTAAACAGCCCGCGCCGTAGTTTCGCCACTCGCAACCATGGCCCCTCTTGCACGTCCCCCTGCTACCTTCGCGGCCCCTACCGCGAACACCGTCCTGACATCCGTGCCACAAAACTCAGCACCCGTCCCAACTTGCGCATTGCAAAATGCAGCTGCCAACCCTCAATTCATGCCCAGACGCCGCGCTCGTCAGCCTGCATCTCGTGCCTCCAGCCGGTCTCACCATCCCACATCCCACACTCCACGCTGCTCACTTCGGTGTGACAACCGTGCTCCAATTCGATTTTTCTATCCCAATACCTGCGCTTTGAGCCACGTAGTCCGCCTTGACACCCGCGCTCAAATTTAACCTTTTTCCACTTTCTTTTCTACAAATTAACAACAACCATCTATTTCCAGCAACACCTATCACTGCTAAGCTGTCTTTCCTTATTAGTTGCTTGTTGTTTAAGAAAGGAAAAGAAAAAAAAAATATTTTTAAGCCTCTATAATCCAGCAAGTTAAACAGAGTTTGCATAGCAGATTAATTTCAGTATTTTATTTTCAAACATTTAAATTTCAGCTTTTACATTCCTAGTTAGCTACCAACACCATGTGTGCACACACTCAATCACATTAACTGAAGTGAGCCACAAAAATTTACTTAACTCAACCAACATTTAACTCACTTAGGAAACACAAAAGAATATTGTAAATAGGTAGGACATTAGGGATAGGCATCCAAACAACACCCCTCTGTCATTTACACTTGAGACATAGTTGTTGAACTCTAGGGATCCAAAATCCCCTTTTTGGTTTTGGTATGGTTAAAACCAATTTGTCGGAGGGTCGTTCCCCTAGGAGGGAAACGGTTGCAAGACTAGTTCCGGAGGTCTGAGTGGAATACCATAATCCATTTAGTAACTGAAGGCTACCTACTCATTGTTCTCGTTGTACTACCATGTTGGGAGTACAACAGTGATAGAACTAGAGCTGCAGATTTACCTTTTCAGATGTACCATGAACGGGGTATCTTAGTTTCCATTCTTCTAGGATTCTTTTACCCAGAGTCCCTCTCGGTATGGGGATATCCTTAGCCATTTGGTCCTGCTTCTCGTATTGTCTGACTTGGATTTCATCACCTTGCAGAGGATACAATTTGTTCGAACCTTCATACCTGTTAGATAGGTGGTTGCATGCTCCTATACAACCACCGGATTAGTCAGTCCACCTTTTTTATTTTGTTAGGAACCCTTCTTGTTGGTATTCTGACCATTTTTCTTGCTGCTCCATTTGTTGTAGCACAACTGTTGCAGCAAGCGTTTTGATGTTGTTGTTGGCCTGAGTGCCATATTTTTTACGCTCTCCTTTTGCACACATGGTTGCACCAGTATTTTTGACATTTCCACTCGCCATGAATCACTCGTTTTATTTTCATTATCATCGTTGAGCCTCCGAGAGAGTCTCGACGCCTATGGGGCCAGTCCCCACAGCACGACTTACTTGGCTCCACTCGCCATAGGCATAGAGCCCCGTCACCAGATCCCAACGCCCCTTACTTCACATCGAGTTCTAAACCAGAGAACCCTACATACACAACACCGTCGAGCCCCATGGATGGCATGAATTCGAACCCCTTCTATGGTGGGGTTGTTGGTGGTGGGTCCTGTTGGCTTGGTTTTGCAACCAAGCTTAGTGCTATGGGCACTTGCTAACTAGTAGCAGTAGTTTCAATATTAAGCAAAAACAATAAACTAAATCTAAATCTAAACTAAACTAGCATGTGCATATCATAATAAACTTTTGAATTAAAAAACAAGAACAAGAAATAGAGAAAATAAATTTGTATTGAAAATGGGGGCAAGCTAGTGCTTGCAATAATAATACCTCCAAGTGATGAAGATAGTTGAGAAGCTCCAAGGGTGAGCAGCTCAAAACTCCAAAGGGTCCTTTCTCCAAGGTAGCTACAATGGCCAAAAACTCAAGGGAGATTTTGGCAGCATGAGGATAGAAAGATGGATGGATGTGAAATGAAGAGCCCCTACCACCTTTTTATAGTTTTTGGTGGTGGGGAATACCATTATGGTTTTGTGGAAACCAATGGTATTGACCAACATGGTTTAGGTACCTTTTCCCTCCTTTTTCCTTTTTTGAATATTTTGAATATTTTTATTCCCTTTTTAATATTTTTGGGAATTCTGGACCCTTTTTGAGGGTTTTTTATGCTTTTTTAGGAAAAATACTCATTTTGAGTGGAAAAAGGGGTGTATTAAGGTCTTTTGGTGACCTTTTGTTGGCTTTATAGGTTCAAATGGTGAAAAAGTAGACAAATGGGTCATGTGAATAGGGAAATGAGCTAGTGAGCACTTTTTGGGTGTTAACAGATTGCCCCCTGATGTGTGAGGGCAGGAGCTCATCGTATGGCCGATAGACATCATAGTTCTTTTGTCTTTTTTCTGGGGTTTGGGGAGGAGAAGAGACCGATTGGAGAGTGGATCCACGACCCTTGGAAGCTGCAAAAAACAAAAAATATTACATGGCCTCAATATGAATGAGGAATAATCTCTGATAATGGACGAGGCGGGCATACCCATGCTCATATCAAGATATATACATAACAATTAGTCCCAAGAAGGGGGATGTGAAAAATACATAAACAATCTGCTGGTACGTGATAATGGTCCAGAGGGGACATCATTCTCGGATGTACTCATGATTATAACATGACTGATCTCAATAACTGATACACTGGAATAACTGAGGAACTGCTGAAACTGAAGGTGTCCAACATCTGTAGGGACTCAATGACTGTGAGCCATCTCTGGGAAGTATATGCAACTGTATACTCGAGGGAGTATAAAACTGAGGTACACTTGAATACTGTCACCATGCGCAACCCGGATATCTATAGAAAAAATGTAACTGGTTGTTTCCATAAATAGACTCTCAAATGTGGAAGAGTCAGGAGGTATCCGGGGTCTTCGAATAATAACTGAAAGGGACCAATACCCTGTGCGAGTCTCAACGATGCGATCAAGGTGTTGAAGTCGAGCATGTGAGAAACAACCATTTGGAGAGGCACTGAGGACTCTTCTCGAAATGATTCGTACGCACTCATCATAAATGGTGATGAGTCCAAGACACAGGGACCTCTAGGTCTATCCTCTGGAATAAATTTGGTTGTCATCGACAGAGGGAGACCAACAACTAACAAGGCAATGATGTTTCCTTGATAGGAGCGCGAGGTGTAGAACTGAAGTGTGGTAGTACTAATGGTAGGACTGACATACTTGTGGGGATGGGAAGTAACTGGGGTCATATAGTGGATAGACTCAAACTTCCTTTGTTCAGAGCATGATGACATGGTTGACCTGGAAGCATAGGCAACTGACTTGTAGGTGTGGGTATCATTGCTTTTAAGGACTGAAGGGTATGTATTAACTCTGGGGGGGGTCAAGATGATGGGTGTTGTCGAGGGATTCTCAGGGTGACATACTGCAGAATACTTTGAGCAAAGGCGACCAAAATGGGGAAGCTGCCATATGAGTAGACGTGATCTGTTGTGGCACCGAGAAGCACCATTGGGTCCTTCTTCGTAGTTTTAATGAGCTCCAAGAAGGTATAAAAGTGTGCTCTGAAATGGTACTGTCCTGTGGATTGTGTGAGCCCAGGACTATTCGTGCTCATTGGTGCTTTCATTTTTAAGGAGTCTGAAAACGATAAGAAGACTCTACAGTGGGTATGATTACTGTCCTGTTGGTTTTACGAGCCCAGGATGGTGATTGCTCATGGTCGCTTTCATTTTTAGAGAGTCTGAAGGCTGTAAGTCGACTCCATTGGTGTTCTTTTTCATGAGTTAGTCTCCAAGGCCCGAAAAAGCATAAAATGATGCAAATGGAGAACTCTTCTAGCCGATGTGACTAGAGTATTCCTTTTTCGGAATTAGTCTACAAGGTCCGGAAAATGGGTAAAATTATACCAGGTAGACGCCCTTTCAGATACTTTTAGCGAGCATGAAAGGAAGCAAGGTTGCTCGGTGAGCTTTTCATTGTTTTAGGAGTCAGAAAAGAGCTTAACAGAAACTCCCTAAGTGCCTTTTTCGTAAAAGGGATTGCTAGGCCCGAAAAAGGGATAAAATTATACCGAACAAAAAGGGATTGATGAGAGCGAGAAAAGGTCTCAAGCACCATCATGAGTGCGGAAAACTGGATCCGGTGACATAAAGATTGTCAAAAGGGGGCTGCGGCCAATGTGGCACGCAAACCAAGGCAATGAGAGGGCATTTTGAAAAAGTGGCTGAAAAGTATGGTCGTGAGAGTGAGAAATGATCTCAAGCATTGTCACAAGCGCGAAAAACTGAATCTGGTGATATAAGGCTTGTCAACAACGGAGAATGGTAGATGTGGCACACAAGTCGAGGTGATGAGGGGGCATGGAAAAAATGCTCGAAAAAATATGAGCGTGAGAGCGAGAAATGATCTCTAGAATCATCACGAGCGCGGAAAACTGAATCCGGCGATATAAGACTTGTCCAAAACGGACGATGGTCGATGTGGCACGCAAACCTAGGCGACGAGGGGGCATGGGGAAAAAATGCCCGAAAAATCTTGAGGTGAGAGCGAGGAATGATCTCAAGCATCGTCATGAGCGTGGAAAACTGAATCCGATGATATAACACTCATCCAAAATGGACGACGGCCGATGTGGCACGCAAATCAAGGCGACGAGGGTGTCCAAAAAATTGTCAAAAAATGGACCTGATGAAAACAGAAAAAGGAAAGAACTATCATGAAGTTATACAATGGACGGTGGTGTCCATCCGATTTACTATTGGTAAAATCGTTTGAGGTACAACCCGTTGCGTGGGTTGCGGAGGGGGTTTCCTTCTGAATCGGTCAGAATGTATGCCCCCTGTCCGAGGCAAGTGTGTATAATATATGGGCCTTGCCACATGGACACAAACTTTCCTTTCCCAGTTTTGTCATGAGCTTGATTGTAGGCGAGGACGAGATCCCCTTCAGAAAAATTTATTGGGTGGACATGTTTATCATAATTCAATTTGGATCGGTTCTTGGTTGTTTCCATGTTTTGAAGGGCTGTGCGCCGATCTTCATCGGCCTGCTCCAGGAGTAGTAAGCATTGCTCAATTGGGGCAGTGTCCGGTAGGAGTTCAACGACCATATGTAGGGTTGGAATCTGGCACTCAATGGGGAAGACGGATTCGACACCATGAACTAAGTAGAAAGGGGTAAAACCGGTGGCGGTTTTAGTTGATGTGTGGTATGCCCATAGTGCCAGGAAGAGCATGTGGTGCCAATTTGACTTGTGTTTGTCTACAGTGCGCTGGAGGATGGTTTTCAAAATTTTGTTTATCACTTCGACTTGGCCATTTCCTTGGGGGTGGTAGGTAGAGGAGAAATGGTGTTCAAATTTTAGTAAGTTTGATAGTTCTTTCCAGACGGCGTCTTCGAAGTGAGAGCTGTGGTCCGAGACAAGTTGCTTTGGCACTCCAAAACGTGCGATAACATGGTTGAGAAAGAACTGGGCTGCGGTGTCGGCTGTGCAAATGTAAGTTGGCATGGCCTCCGCCCACTTGGTGAAATAATCTATGGCCACAATAATATGTTTGTGACTGCTGGCTGACGTGGGATTGCAATCAAGGAAGTCAATGGCCCATTTGCAGAATGGTCCGGCAGTAACGACTGGATGAAGCGGGGTGGGTGGGGTTCTTGCTTTGGGGGCAAAAAGTTGACATTTTTGGCAATGTTTGACTGCAGTGATGCAATCAGTAAATAATGACGGCCAAAAGTAACCTGCACGAATGATCTTTTGGGCGGTGGCCATGCCATAGAAATGGCCCCCGCAGGCACCGCTATGACAATCATTGAGGACTTGTTCTGCCTCACTATGGGATAGGCAACGTCATAGGATGGTATCAACGCCGCGTCGATAAAGCAAATCCCCTAACAAGAGGTATTGGGGGGCTTGGTGATGTATATGACGGCGTCCGTCACAATCGATGTGGGGTCGAAATTTCTGCGTGCGAAGGTAAATTAGGATGTCACTGTACCATGGGTCGTCAAACGAAATAATGAAGATGTGATCGTCAATCAGATCCGTTTGGATAGCGGGTGATGACGAAGAGGATGGGAGGTCAGAGATGAGATGGGCAAGCGCGAGGGCTTTGTGCTCTTAGGGGTCTTGAAAGTAAGGTCATATTCCTGGAGGATAATGACCCATTTAGCAACACGACCTTGTAGGAGCCGTCAGTTTAGGAGATAGACCATAGGGTTGGAGTCGGCGACAACCGTGGTATCACTGAGCAAAATGTAGTGTCGCAATTTTTGGACGGAAAAGACTACAGCTAGGGCTAATATTTCCTCGTATGGGTAACGTAAGGGTGGGCCAGACAAGGTCTGGCTGACATAATAAATGACATGTTCTTGGTGAGAGGCATCTTCTTGGACCAAGACTCCGGACACGACATGTTCAGATGCTGAGACGTAAAGGATGAAGTCGTGAGAGAAATCCAGAGGGGAGATCAAGGGGGCTTGTGTGTGAGCTTTCTTGAGGGCTTCGAATGCCGTGTCTGCTTACTCATCCCAAACAAAGGGTATGTGGGTGCGAAGTAGGCGTAAGAATCTGTGAACTTTGGTGGTGTAATCAGGAACGAAGCGATGAAGGAAATTAGACCACCCCTGCAAACTCTGGAGTTGTCGAAGCGTGTGCGGAGAGGGAAGGTCTAAGATGGCTTTGAATTTCAGGGGATCAACAGTAATTCCATCCTGGGAAACAATGAAACCCAACAAACGGCCTGTAGGAATGCAAAAGACACACTTGTGTGGGTTCAAGCGGATCTTATATTTGCGACAATGCAGGAAAACTTGCCGGAGGTCGTTAAGGTGGTCTGATCATTTCCGGGAACGAGCTGTAAGGTCATCAAGATAGACCAGTAGGATATGGACCAAGTCGTGAAAACAATAGGTCATGGCCCGCTGGAAGGTGGCACCAGCATTTTTGAGGCCGAAAGGCATGACACGATAGGAAAAGGTGCCCCATGGGGTAGTAAAGGAAGTCTTGTACTGGTCCTCCTTACGAATCTAAATCTGGTTGTATCCGGAAAAACCATCCATGAAAGATAGGACTTCATGTCCCACACATGCATCAATGAGTTGGTCAATGAATGGCGTGGGTAAATTGTCTTTTGGACAAGCGCGGTTTAAATCATGGAAGTCACTGCATACTCTAAGGGTGCCTTGTTTTTTGTTGATGGGAACGGGGTTTGAAACCCATGTGGTATAAGCAATAGGATAAATGAATCCTGCTTCGCGAAGTTTCTCGACCTCGGCTTTAACAGCGGGGAGCTTGGAAGGATGAATGGGTCGCTATTTCTGACGAACGGGGGGGACATCAGGCCATGTGTCAATGTGGTGTTCTATAATGGCGGGGTCAAGACCAGGCATTTCGGTATAGGACCAGGCAAAGACATCACGGAATTCTTTAAAAAAAAATTTATATGCCTAAGTTTTTGCTTGAGTGTAAGATGTGCCCAGCGAGATGAGCTTAGGTTTTCCAGGTGTGGTGGAAATATCAATTTGTATAATGGGGGAAATGTTGGACATGTTCCCTTCTTTGAAGGCATCCGGTGCTGGGATGGGGTCCTTGAACCAATCGACCTTAGTGGGTATGAAATCTTTCGATTCGACCGATAGCTGGTTAGATGCCATGGATGTAGACGCCTCTAGGAGGAAGTATGAGCGATGATGCATATCGTCCCAAGGGTAGTCGGGTACAGTGAGTGTTTCCAAAATTTTCTCATCAGTATGGAAGTAGTCAAACCATAAATCAAGGGGTTCTGGTTTGAACGTTGTAGTCGAAGAGATCATGTAGATGGTGTTAATCTCTTTGGATGAGGATGATGTGGGAGGGTAGATCTCCTCGATGAGGGGAGGAGATATTTCTAAGTCGATGTTATTCAACTCATACAACGTTGCTCTGTAATTTGGGATATCAAGACAGTGATGTGAGTAATGGCCATAAACACCGCATATGGCACAAGGGTGATTAGTGCGCAGTGATTTATCACGAGGCTTGGGGTTTGAGTCGATTTTGACAACCGGGATGTTGGGGTCGTCATCAAGCATTTGCATATGTTCCTGTAATGTGGGTAATCATGGAAACTGATGAGTTGGATGACCTAACTCATCACACACAAGCATTTGGGAGGAGCACGAAACACGGGGGGAGGTTTAACTGCTTTGGGAGCAGGTACGACAATGTATGGTTGTGGGCCTCTGCCCCCAGTGGGCCTGATGAGAGGAGGGGGATTCGTAGATGACGAAGGGGTAGTGATACCAGGAGGTGGTTGAGTAGAAGTGACAATGGGTTGCACCGGTTGCAGGATGACATTTGGTGTCGGCGGGGGTACGGGAGGCGAAATATACCAAACTGGTAATCCCAATGTTAACCCGGGGAGACTAAGAGTAGCCATAACCGGAACGCTTACTACGCCCGAGGGAGGGAATAGAAAGGGGATTGTGTGAATGGGTGTAACACCAATGTGACTAGGGACCAGTGGTGGTTTAGGTAACAAGGATGGTTGGTTGTTGGGTGTTTGTGTATTGTGGGAAAGAGTACAGAGGTCAGCGACGTGGGTCTCTGGTGACGGTGGTGGAATGGACATGAATGTAGAAGTCATCGGTGCGTCGGAGTAAAGTCCGGGTCCCACAGAGGAAACAAACGAGGTAGTTGCACCATAAATAGGTTGTTTTACCATGGGGAGAACATTTTCAGGTGAGGCAGGGGCCTTGGGGTCGTAGTAGGTAAGTTGGTCGACCTTGACCACGCGTCCCTCATGGGGGAACATCATGGTATGGAAAACGGATGAGGCAACCGCCCGCATGGCATACATGTAGCTGCGGCCAAGTAAGAGGTTATAATCGAGTTGGGCATTGATGACCTCAATGTCAATGAGCACGGTTTTACCCGCCAGCTGGACGGGGACATTAGCTAATAGACCTTGGGGTTGAGCTGAACGGCTGTCGTAGGCTCGTAACACAGTGGTGGACTGCTGGAGAGTAGGGGATCCCAACTTCTGCCAAATGAATGTGGACATGACGCATGTGGATGCACCTTCATCGATAATGCACCGATGGATGACAAGATTTCGAATGGAAACAGAAACTTGGAATGCTAAAGTAGAAGGTAAGCATGGTTCGGACTGGTCCGAATCGAATGTCATCAGTTGTGAATCATTGGGGTCAATGGTGCCAATGGCAGAGAGTAAAGTCTTAGGCTGTGAAGGACAATTTTTTAAGACTTCCAAATCAGACATGGTTGCAGGAGACTGGGCTAAGTCGTCTACAATGTTGTAATTCGACGCAGCACGAGCATTGGGATTATTATTGATGCGACGAAGTGGGAAACAAGGTGCTTTAGAAGTGCCATCGAGTGGAGCCGGAGGTATATGTAACGTCTGATCTATGGGATGGACGTTAGTGGTCTTATCGGCGGGAGGGGCTTCAGAGGTGGAGCCATATTGGTTTCGACGAGTTTGGAGGTTGGCATCGGCTGTTGACATCATCAACAAGTGGTGAGTACCTGAATCGAACATGGGTTGATCAGGAGCTGCATAAGTGATCTGTTGTGGTGGCGTGTTTCCCTGAGGGGGAGCTAACGGCTGAGTGTTCACTACACCTTGGTTTGGAAAGGGGTTTTGCAGCACCAAAGGTTGATGTTGAGGTGGTGGAGGGTTGGGTGGCACCTGAGGAGCCGCTTGCCCTTGACGATGGGCATCGTCAGTCCAAAGTTTCTGAGCTCGCTCCAAATGTGGGCAAGCATGTGTGTAATGACCATAAACCCTGCAAATAGAACAAGGATGGTTTGTTCTAAGGTAATTGTTTTTGGGATGCATAGGATTACGATTTGGATTCCAGTTGGGAGGAGCCGCATTGTTATTTTGCGGAGGATTGGGAGGTGGAGGACCTTGCTGATGTTGTTGGTTATTGCCGCGGTTACGTCCTCTTTCACGGTTCTGTTGCGCACCCTGGTTGCGCTGGTTTTTTTGGTGTTGTGGCTGGTTGTGCTGTGTGTACACTTGCCCTTGAGCAGTGGGAGGATTTTGGTTCACCGCAGGTGCGGGAGCAGGTTGTGGTGGATAATAAACCGGTGGGGCGGGAGGTGGTCCAGTTACTTGTTGGGGTTGTTGGTAACCCTGAGCTATTGGAGGTGTTGGGTTAGCTGTCTTAGCTAGCTGTGGGTAGTACATGTGTTGAGGTGCAGCTTGGGGGGCGTATGCAGGTTGTGCATGACCAAAGCACTGAGGTGGACATGAAGGTCCGTGGGTATGTGCCATGGGAGCATATGAATTGGTTGCTCCAGATTGAGATGTAGCCCGCGAAAGGTCGGGGCTATGGCTAGGATGTGCAATGGAAAAGGGTTGGGGATGCGGGGTAATACGACCAATGATGCCATCTGCGGCATGGGATGCCCATAGCGCGTCGTCTTGGGATGAATCACCTCGAGGGGCATCTGGTATAATGGTATACAGATAACCCCACTGGGCGTAAATGAGGTCAAATTGTTGGGCTTTGAGGATGGCGTCTTCTTCAAACTGGGATCTTTCGGATGCCACATCCTTGGCAATGAGAGGGAGGAGGGATTTTAGAAACCAATCTAAGAAGATACGGTCGTCTAACTTGATTTTGCAGAGGCTTCGGCGTCGACGCCACTCATGAATGTGGTCAGTGATGTGGGTGGCCGTGTTCTGTCTGCAAGACAATAGGATCTCGACTCCCGCATCATAGCGGACAGGTAACTGGAAGAACTACAGGAAGGTCGAGGCAAGGGAGGTAAAGGTGGCATGCGTCCCATGGGGCTGCTTGATATACCACTTAGCTGCAGAGCCAGTGAAGGTGCGCTGTAACAGGCGGAGGCGGACAGAGTCATCCACTATGGAGTTGGAGGAACACCATAGATGGAAGGACATGATATGGTTCTGGGGGTCCTCACCTGCCTTGCCCTCAAACTTAGGGATGTCGGTGGGGAGTTTGGTAGGCATGAGAGGCCACACAGGATCGTGTCTGATAGGATCATTGGTGAGCCTGGCTAAGTCTGGTAAGTTCAGACTCGCCATGTACGGTAAGCTAGCAGATGTAGTGACTGGGACATGACTAGTCATGGTGGTATGATGTAGGGGTCCAGTAGCGCCTAAGGGTATGCTAGGTATTGAAGGTATGTGTCCTCCAATAGCTGTGGTCTGGTATAGGCCAGCGTTTCCAAGTGCAACATGGGTTACACCGGGGTTAGGAATAGTAGTAGGTATTCCTGGGATATGGGTTATGGTAGTGAGAGGGGGTGTGACCCCTATGTTGGGAATACCCATAATAGGAGGTGGTCCTGTGTTGGTGGGCATTCCTAAAGGTGGAATGTCCACCATATTAGGCATACCTAGGGGGGTTTTGGTTTCCATGGATGGCACCGCAGTATAAGGGTTGATGGATGTCTCTCCTATGGTGCTAGTAAAAAGTGGGTTGAATGGTGTTCCAGCCATAAGGTTGGTTGGGAATAACGCAGTGGGGTTTTCAGATTCTACCTCAGAATCAGATGTGAAAGAGGCGTGTTAGAATCGGATGACTGTATGGTTGACCGACGATGTGTCGAGTCAAGGGATAAGGCTCTATGTCGGTGACGTAGAGAGCCAAGTAGACTAAACTCTGGGAGTTCGCCCTGAAGATGACGAGAGCGTCTAAAATTCTCAATGGTGAGAAATATGTTGTTTGTGTAAAAATATGTTTTGTAAGATGGTAATGTATAAAAAACTCTAAACCCTTAATGCAACCAAGGGTGCAAAAAAAAAGGGGAGTGAAAATGAAGGCTCTCACGCCAAAAAATCAACCTCAAAAAGGCACTTATTATAGTAGTTGTGCTATAATAAGTGGAGCGATGCAAAAAATGGTCAGAATACCAACATGCAAACAGCTTCTAGAAAAAAGAGGTGCAACTAGACCAAAGGTGGAATATATCATGCAAACACCTAACTAAAAGTATTGTGAATCAACAAACTATATTCTCTGCAAGGTGATGAAATCTAAGTCAGACAATATTGAGTGTTAAAACAACGGCTAGATATCCCCCTACCAGGAGGGACACCGGGTAATCAATCCTAAAGAATGGCAACTAGGATACTCCGTTCATGACACGTCCGGAAAAGGTAAATCTGTCGTTTGGTCCTTTTACCACAATACCCCCATATAGGGAAATCCCGAGAACTGCGAATGGTATCCCTTCGGTTACTGAATGGATTTCGATATTCCACTCAGGCTTCCGAAAACATCCTCGCGACTTCAACCCTCCTAGGGGAGAGGCCTTCCGATAAACTGGTTATGACCATACCAAAAAATACTAGGAGATTTTGGTTCCGTAATGGACAACTTCTATGTCTCAAATGTAATAACTGAGGGGTGTTATTGGAACAACTATCCCCCAAGTTCTACCTAGCTACAAAGTTCTTTTAAGTGTTCCCCTAGTGGGGTTAAAAGTTTGTTTGAAGTTAGGGTAAATTTTAAGGCTCAGTTTAAATTATGTGTTTGAGTGGGTGCACGTGTGGTATTTAAACTGAAATTAAATGCTTTGCAAAAAATACTCAAAAAACAAAGGATCTTTTGAAATAGAAAAGCAAATAATATGACTTCTTCAATAAATGGAAATTAAATGCTTTGCAAAAACTATTCAAAAAACAAAGGATCTTTTGAAATAGGAAAGCAAATAATATGACTTCTTTGAGAAATAAATGGATTTCTTTTAAAATTTGCTATGGGCAAAATATCAAAGAAGTAAACAGTAAAAATTTTTATCTAGATAAAATGCAAATAAATCCTTCTTTCAATTTCTGAAAAATTTTAAAAAGACTATTTTAAATGTGCATTCTAAATAGTAAAAATATTAAATGGCTGTAATAATGCAGATTTTTTGATACTGTAAAATAGCTAAGTGGGCAGAAAATACAGTAAAAAATTAATTTTTTAAACGGATTGGCCGAATGGAAAAAATGGCATCGCGGCTTTTGACAGAACAGCCGCAATGGACCGCGCGGGTTTCTGTCGCACAGTCGCGATGGGCAGCGCAGGTTTCAGCCGCGAAGCCACAATGTGCAGCGCGGTATTTCGTCACACAGTCGCGATGTGCAGCACGTAAATTGGCTGCGAAGCCGCGGTGAGCCGCGTGGAAAAGAGCCGCGCAGTCGCGATGAGCCGCGCGACTATTGGGAAAAAAGCCGCGAGGAAAAATCCGTACACCGACGCCGAAAAACGAACCCAAAAATGAAGATTTCGGGCTGTTAATGGCAATAAAAAGGAGCAAAATCCAGAGCAACAATAGATCTATTGTCTAGAAAGGCAGATCTATGGTTTAAACTGACTAAAATGAACAAATATTAAGATCTAAAGCAAAAATAAAATTTTGAGATCTAAAGATTCAAGCCAGCTGAGTCGCCAAAAACTATTGGCTTCGTTTTGCAACCAAGCTTAGTGCTATGGGCACCTGCTAACTAGTAGCATCAATTTCAATATTAAGCAAAAACAATAAACTAAATCTAAATCTAAACTAAACTAGCATGTGCATATCATAATAAACTTTTGAATTAAAAAACAAGAACAAGAATAGAGAAAATAAATTTGTATTGAAAATGGGGGCAAGCTAGTGCTTGCAATAATAATACCTCCAAGTGATGAAGATAGTTGAGAAGCTCCAAGGGTGAGCAGCTCCAAACTCCAAAGGGTCCTTTCTCCAAGGTAGCTACAATGGCCAAAAACTCAATGGAGATTTTGGCAGCATGAGGATAGGAAGATGGATGGATGTGAAATGAAGAGCCCCTACCACCTTTTTATAGTTTTTGGTGGTGGGGAATACCATTATGGTTTTGTGGAAACCAATGGTATTGACCAACATGGTTTAGGTACCTTTTCCCTCCTTTTTCCTTTTTTGAATATTTTGAATATTTTTATTCCCTTTTTAATATTTTTGGGAATTTTGGACCCTTTTTGAGGGTTTTTTATGCTTTTTTAGGAAAAATACTCATTTTGAGTGGAAAAAGGGGTGTATTAAGGTCTTTTGGTGACCTTTTGTTGGATTTATAGGCTCAAATGGTGAAAAAGTGGACAAATGGGTCATGTGAATAGGGAAATGAGATAGTGAGCACTTTTTGGGTGTTAACAGTGTTAAGATTTAATATGCTAAGACAGAAAATAGCGGCATTACATTCCATTTCACAATAATAGCATATACAGGATCACTGAAGAAACAACAAGCACAGCATAAACACAAGAGACAGAGATTTATCTTGGGAAACCCTCATGGGGTAGAAAACCCAGCAAAGCTTCCTCAATATAGATGACCAGCAATATACAAAGATGAAACCCTGAGACATGATCTCCTCCTCCACAATAGCAGACCTCTCCTCCACAAGTGCGCTATCCTCAAGTGAGTGAATGTGTATAATGAGGAACACACCTCCTCTATTTATACACTACTCTGATATGTATTTTACACAAGTACATGTAGGCTCGTATTTAACCATTAGGTTAAATACCCCATTATAACTGACTGGGCCGACCCCTCTAGGGTGGTCTAATAACCCTTTGACCCACATAACACATACAGGGCCGAGCCCCACTAGGGAAGTCTAATAACCCAAGTTACCACATTCCGACGGAGGAATAAACATCTCCGGATATACAATAAGATCTTCACGGAGGAATGAATCATCTCCGGAATAATAAAGTACAAATATAATATTCTTTGAAGTTACAATATCTCAACACTCCCCCTTAACGAGAAGGATATTATAACAGCATCTGCACGAGCAAGGAGTCATCAACATCATACATGATACATCTATAAATCATTGGAAGCTTTCTCAACATCATCAGTAACTCAACCAGTTACTGGAATATCTTCAATACTGGAACATCAACATCTTCAGTACTGAGTCTTTATCTTCTGCAGCACTCAAACAGCTACAGCAACATCAATATCTGAATCCTCACGATTGTCAGCATCGCCATCACACGATCATCAGCATCGTCATCACATGATCAACAACATCGTCATCTCACTATCATCAACATCGTCATCACACGATCATCAACATCGTCATCTCACGATCATCAACATCGTCATCACACGATCATCAGCATAGTCATCTCACGATCATCAACATCGTCATCATACGATCATCAGCATCGTCATCTCACGATCATCAGCATCATCATCACACGATCATTATCATCGTCATCTTACGATCATCCGCATCGTTATCTCACGATCATCAGCATTGTCATATCATCTCGATCTACAGCATCTGGATCATCTCAATCTACAGCATCTGGATCATCACGATCTACAACATCTGGATCATCTCGATCTACAGCATCTGGATCATCTCGATCTATAACATCTGGATCATCTCGATCTACAACATCTGGATCATCTCATCTACAGCATCTGGATCATCTCGATCTACAGCATCTGGATCATCTCGATCTACAACATCTGGATCATCTCGATCTATAACATCTGGATCATCTCGATCTACAGCATCTGGATCATCTCATCTACAGCATCTGGATCATCTCGATCTACAGCATCTGGATCATCTCGATCTACAGCATCTGGATCATCTCGATCTACACCATCTGGATCATCTCGATCTACAGCATCTGGACCATCACGATCTACAACATCTGGATCATCACGATCTACAGCATCTGGATCATCTCGATCTACAACATCTGGATCATCTCGATATACAGCATCTGGATCATCTCGATCTACAGCATCTGGATCATCTCGATCTACAACATAAGTATCCTCAACCATACAAGTACATTAATCAATACATGTATCATCAAAAGTATGTATTCTCACCAATACATCTATCATCAAAACATGTATTCTTACTAATACATATATCATCAAAAGCATGTATTCTCACTAATACATCTATCATCAAAAGCATGTATTCTCACTAATACATCTATCATCAAAAGCATGTATTCTCACTAATACATCTATCAATACAAGTATCCACACTGATACAAGTATACACAACAGCAGCATACCCTGCAACACACATGATCCAATTACGGGATGGTCAATCCCTCTCACTTTAGGACATAGGTCCAAGGATGATACAATCCTGATCCACTTATGGGATGATCAATCCCTCTCAATTTAAGACATCTCTCATGTCTATGGATGATGCAATCCAGATCAACTTACAGGATGATCAATCCTTATCCTTTTAAGACACCTCACCATGTCTAAGGATGATGCAATCCCGAATCAACTTACAGGATGATTAGTCCTTATCACTTTAAGACACCTTACCATGTCTAGGGACGATGCAATCCCAATCTACTTACAAGATGATTAGTCCTTATCACTTTAAGACACCTCACCATGTCTAGGGATGATGCAATCCCAATCTACTTACAGGATGATTAGTCCTTATCACTTTAAGACACCTCACCATGTCTAGGGACGATGCAATCCCAATCTACTTACAGGATGATTAGTCCTTATCACTTTAAGACACGTCACCATGTCTAGGGATGATGCAATCCCAATCTACTTACAGGATGATTAGTCCTTATCACTTTAAGACACTTCACCATGTCTAGGGACGATGCAATCCCAATCTACTTACAGGAGGATTAGTCCTTATCACTTTAAGACACCTCACCATGTCTAGGGACGATGCAATCCCAATCTACTTACAGGATGATTATTCCTTATCACTTTAAGACAAGTCTCATGTCTAGGGACGATGCAATCCCAATCTACTTACAAGATGATTAGTCCTTATCACTTTAAGACACCTCACCATGTCTAGGGACGATGCAATCCCAATCTACTTACAGGATGATTAGTCCTTATCACTTTAAGACAAGTCTCATGTCTAGGGACGATGCAATCCCATCACATGCATTTTGAACCCAGTTCATGGACGATGCAGTCCTCACGTACATTTTGAACCCAGTTCATGGACGATGCAGTCCTCACGTACATTTTGAACCCAGTTCATGGACGATGCAGTCCTCACGTACATTTTGAACCCAGTTCATGGACGATGCAGTCCTCACGTACATTTTGAACCCAGTTCATGGACGATGCAGTCCTCACGTACATTTTGAACCCAGTTCATGGACGATGCAGTCCTCACGTACATTTTGAACCCAGTTCATGGACGATGCAGTCCTCACGTACATTTTGAACCTAGTTCATGGACGATGCAGTCCTCACGTACATTTTGAACCCAGTTCATGGACGATGCAGTCCTCACGTACATTTTGAACTAGTGGTTCCGGGATGATGCAATCCCCATCACTTTATTCTCGAATACCATACGTCTACGGATCAATTCAGGGACCAAGGTCCGGGGATGATACAATCCCCACTTCTCGGAGACCTTACGTCTACGGCTCTCTTTAGGACTGAAAGTCCAGGGATGATCCAATCCCCTCAACTGTACACTAAGGACTTCATTCTCGGAGACCTCATGTCTACGGCTCTCTTTAGGACTGAAAGTCCAGGGATGATCCAATCCGTTCAACTGTCCACTAAGGACTTCATTCTCGGAGACCTCACGTCTACGGCTCTCTTTAGGACTGAAAGTCCAGGGATGATCCAATCCCCTTAACTGTCCACTAAGGACTTCATTCTCGGAGACCTTACGTCTATGGCTCTCTTTAGGACTGAAAGTCCAGGGATGATCCAATCCCCTCAACTGTCCACTAAGGACTTCATTCTCGGAGACCTCACGTCTACGGCTCTCTTTAGGACTGAAAGTCCAGGGATGATCCAATCCATTTTCTTTCTAGGAGACACTTGTCTACGGCTCACTTTAGAACAAGTGTTCAAGGATGATACAATCCCCACATGTATTCTCATCAATATACTATCGATCCTGGGAACCCATACAGAACCTGATTCACACTTCTTCTTTAATTGCACCATTAAGAGAATGGTCTTATCTAGCCACTTGGAGCAAACATCTCATCATGATTCTCTTCCTCTTTCTAAGAGAATCTTCTAGCCACAAGCCTTCTATATTTTGTTTGATTTGTAAATCTTCTTGTTGAACATCCATCACTTGTTCGGTGTTCATTATTCTTCATGATCTTTCCTACAAAACAAAATTAAGTACATGATTAGTAATCCTTCATAATCATGAAATCATGATAACCTATTATGCATACAGATATCATTTACATAGTTATGCAACTATCTTGACCAATACTTTGGCACAACACTTTCCCATATCTTGTATGCATACAGTGGCTATCTAGATGCCTTCCATCTCTACCAGAACATACTATCGAGAGTGTGCACAGCTCTCAGCATGTCAGCAAAGAGGTTTCATTCTAGACAAGAAACAATGGAATGTTTGTCCAACTTACCAATCATATGCATATTAGTAGTATAATGTTCAATGCTCTATGAATGTTTGCACTCAGCATGATATGTTCTAGGAATACAAATATGCATACAAGAAATATCATTTACTATTTCAAATAACAACTCAAATACTTATCTTTTATGTTTGTGTGGTTGCCTCCCGCTTGATCTTCTATATGTCCTTTGAACTTCTATTCATTCTGTACCACTGTGCATGCTCAAGTGTGCACTAGTGTCATCCTCATGATCTCATACACAAACATTCATTCATTAGTATATTCTCAAAACATTCTAATTCTAAATAATCTTGAATATGTATAGTCATGATCATTAGTATTCAGGGTTTCAAGTAAGTCTTCTTTTACTCATGCATATTCTTGTTTGATCATAGTACTCTTCTGGTTAATTAAATCATGCATAAACCCTTGATTACTAACTTTATGAATAAGCATAACCAATCATATCAAGTGTACTTATATAAGGGATCCTAACACAAGGTAAGATTCATTGGAAACATACCTGGATTAGTATACCTACTGGGTTATGTACAACATACCTAAACAATCTCTTCAATGATTTAGAGATCCTGAGCTAGAACCTGCATGTCTCATAGGTTAAGCATAATATAACAAAGTCATACATACCTCGTAAGTAGAACAAAGATTATGGATGAGTCTTTGTCTTCATGTTTTCATGGTCATGGAGCCTGATTTGTCTTTTGTGATGTACCTGTATCTTGTTAGCAGACAACATCAACCTCACACAACATTATAATGCATTAGTACAATCATAAGTGTCAACACCCTAACCAATGAATATCTTCTATCATGCATTCATAATTTTGTTAAGGTGATAAAACAAATCTAAAATCAAGATTGTACTAACCGTAATAACATGAAGACAAACATACCATAAACTTAATCATGAACAAATCGCAAAACATACCTCGATGAGTCATACCTGTCGAGATCGCCTGTAATCTCCTTATGTAAAGCCTTAGCCTCATCTCCCTCTGAAACAGGAACTCCTTCACTTATGCAGGTGACCAATCCATCTTCTTCTAGGATTAACCCTATCCACTTGATTTGCAAGAACTAGACCTGGAGCTGGATATGGGTTTGTCAGAGAAACCCCAAAAATTCAAACTTTGAATTTCAAACTTCCGAAAGGATAGAAATATGCGCCTTGATGAGCTGATCAAACTGATATATTCAGAATTTGAAAACTGCAAAGTTTCACTCCTCAATTTTGCCTTTGAAACTTCCGGATTCACTGGACGTGACCCTAAACTGGGGTTTGATGAATCCCACTCTTCTTCCCAATCAAAATGTTTGATCCAAATCTCTAAGCTTCTATTTTTCTGAGGAGCTTCCAGCCATGTTCACAGATTTCAAAAATTCTCATTTTTACAGAAGCCCTAATTTTCCACTTTTCTGATCAAAGTCCCGAACTAGGGTTTGATCAAGCCCAGCCTTCTGCCCAACCAAAAAATATAATCTTGGTCTCTAAATTTCTATTTTGATGAGTAGCATTCAGCCGTGGTCTCCGTTTACAAAAATTCCAACTTTCTTCAAAGCCCTAAATTCCGGAAGCCATGAATGAAAGTACTCAAAAATAATTCTGTTTTGACAGAAATATGTACCTGATTGTTTCTGGTGTAACTCCAAACTTTTCAATCCACAGGGTCTGAAAAAGTTTTCTGATATAGCCTGACCTGATATCTTTCCATCCTGACAGGTCTGACCTCAATTGGATTCTCTGAGAGAGAGTTATGTCAAATGTCGCAACGTGACCTGTTTTGGGATAAAACAGAAGAGCGAACTTGTACGGCGTGCCACGTGTCACTGTTTGAACTTCAGCCTCTGAAAAACTTTCTTGATGTATCTAGGCCTGTTATCTTTCCATCCTGACAGGTCTGACCTCAATTGGACTCTCTGAGAGAGAGTTATTCCAAGTGTCGTAACATGACCTGTTTATGGGATAATACAGGAGGGCGAACTTGTACGGCGTGCCACGTGTCACTGGTTCAACTTCGGCCTCTGAAAAAGTTTTCTGAGATAGTAAAGACTGTGTACTACCTGTCACTTTTTACGAAATTTCATTTGGAGCTTCCTAGCCCAAGATATGACCTTTTTCCCAAGGTCACCTGATTTTGACTCAGATCTGGAAGAGGCAGAAACCCTATATTGTACAGATCATAAATCACAAAGTACAACGAATTAGAGGTTGTCCTTTGGACACGAGGTACCTGGAGATTTATTCTTCTTCCTGTAACAATTTCAGATCCGAAAACTTTCCCAAAACGGATTTATAGCGAAAGTGCTACGATGACTGGTTTTTGCTATGTAAAACCCTAACCTTCAAATTGTCGTGAGTAAAGCAAGTGTCGTTAGTGCCATACCTTGTCTTCCTTCAGGTTAGCTCTGATACCATGTTAAGATTTAATATGCTAAGACATAAAATAGCAGCATTACATTCCATTTCACAATAATAGCATATACAGGATCACTGAAGAAACAACAAGCACAGCATAAACACAAGAGACAGAGATTTATCCTGGGAAACCCTCATGGGGTAGAAAACCCAGCAAAGCTTCCTCAATATAGATGACCAGCAATATACAAAGATGAAACCCTGAGACATGATCTCCTCCTCCACAATAGCAGACCTCTCCTCCACAAGTGCGCTATCCTCAAGTGAGTGAATGTGTATAATGAGGAACACACCTCCTCTATTTATACACTACTCTGATATGTATTTTACACAAGTACATGTAGGCTCGTATTTAACCATTAGGTTAAATACCCCATTATAACTGACTGGGTCGACCCCTCTAGGGTGGTCTAATAACCCTTTGACCCACATAACACATACAGGGCCGACCCCCACTAGGGAAGTCTAATAACCCAAGTTACCACATTCCGACGGAGGAATAAACATCTCCGGATATACAATAAGATCTTCACGGAGGAATGAATCATCTCCGGAATAATAAAGTACAAATATAATATTCTTTGAAGTTACAATATCTCAACAAACAGGTCCACCACTAGCCCAACTATCACTTTAGCATCTATCCCCGCTATACCATCTAAAGTCCCTACACCTACCATTCCTGTCACTACATCCATCCCTATGGCCAGTGGGTTAGTTACCAATATGACCCCATTGATGACTACTGGTACAATCGGGGGCACAGGCCCGTCTTACACGATTTCCACACCTATGAATGGAGGTCCCACGATCCCAGTTATGACACATACAATTGCCCCACACACTGGGGGAAGCAGCCCACCATTACCACTATGGCCAACATAGTTGCCCCAACACCTATGCCACATATTTCTGCTAGTTTTCCATTCATGGCCAGTCTCAACCTTCCTGACCTAGCTAGATTTACCAACGACCCCATCAGACATGATCCCACATGGCATCCTATGTTGGACACCAAACTCCCATCGGACATACCCAAGTTCGAAGGGAAGGGAGGGGAGGACCCCCAAAATCATATCATGTCCTTCCACCTTTGGTGTTCTTCTAACCCCATTGTGGATGACTCTATCTGCTTACGGTTATTGCAATGAACCTTCACTGGTGCTGCAACCAAGTGGTACATTGACCATCCACACGGGACCCATTCCACATTCACTTCCCTCTCCTCCACTTTCCTGCAGTTCTTCCAGTTGTCAGTTCATTACGATGCTGGTGTTTAGATACTCCTATCTTGCTGACAAAACATGTCCACCCATATCACAGACCATATCCATGAATGGTGCAAATGGCGTAGTTTGTGTAAGATCAAATTAGAGGACCCCATCTTTTTAGATTGGTTATTGAAATATATTATACCAGACATTGCTAAGGATGTGGCATTTGAATGACCACAATCCGAGGAAGAGCTATCCTTAAAGCGCAACAATTTGATCTTATCTATGCTAAGTCCAGCTATTTATAATCCATTTTACTCGATGCACTCCGCGCCGACTCCTCCTGGGGCGACGTGCCAGGGGCATCCCATGCTACCGACGGAATTATCGGGCAGGTGGCATCGCATAGCCAACCTTCTATGGCCATGCCTTCGACTAGTGGCCCCAACCTTTTGCACCCCGCAACCCATTCAGGAGCAACATCATATGCCCGCATGGCTCAACCTCCTCATACCCATGGGCCATCGTATCCACTGCAATGCTATGGCCACACACCTCCAAATTACAATCCCCTTGCAGCACCTACCGCTTATTACCATCCACAAGATCCACCCACACACATGCAACCCCAAGCCCCTCTGACTTATTATCCCCCGCAAGCACCACTTGCCCAACCACAAGCCCCCCTAGCTTACCATCCACAGCAGGAAGCCGCAGCACCTGCCCAACAACAAAATTCTCCCAACCCCCAAGGGAAAGTTTATTCCCAACAAAATTGACACAAAATCATCCTGTCCAACGAAATGAGCAAGGCTAGCAAACCCGGGGAAGAGGATGTAACCGCGGGAACAATCAACCCGAGGACCAAGGCGGTCGACAACCCAACCCCCCAAATAATAACAACATCGCTCCACCCAATCAAAACCCTGACAGACCACCTCGTTAAGGAAAAAACCCAAATCCACGAACAAAGCACCCATGTTCCATATGCGGGGTCTATGGCCACTATACGCACATTTGTGCTCACTTGGAGTGCGCTCGTCAATTATGGATGGATGACGCCCAACGCCAAGGACAGGATTCTCCACCCGCACAACCGAATCCCCCACCACCTCCTATGGTATTGCAAAATCCCTTGCCCACGCAAGGAGTGGTGAATACCTAACCAATGGTTCCCCCTCAAGGAACTACGCCCCCACAACAACAGATGACATACGTTGTGCATACCAATTAACCCATGAATATAGGCACCCATCACCTCCTTATGATGTCATCAGCTGATGTTAACCTCAAGACAGGCTGAAACCAATATGGTCCCACTTTCGAAACCACCCCCGTTGACACGGTTGCCAATGCTCTTTCCACCGATCAGCCATTACACATAAACCTGGCACAAGGTGATGGGGCCCCTAAAGCTCCCCGCTTTCCCCTACACCACATCAACAATAATCCCAATGCATGTGCTTCTCCCAACTACAATATCGTGGATGACTTAGCTTAATCACCCGCTGCCATGTCAGCTCTTGAGGTCTTAAAAAATTGTCATGCACAATGCAAGATATTGCTATCCGCTATGGGGCCATAGACCCCTTTGACTCATGAATGATGGCATTCGAGTTGGACCAATCTTAGCCATGTATTCCATCCATGTTAGCTTTTCAAGTTTCGGTGTTAATCCGAAATCTTTTCATTCATCGATGCATCATCAATGAAGGTGCCTCCACTTGCTTCATGTCTACATTCGTGTGGAAAAATATCAAATCACCTACTTTACAGCCATCCACAACCACCCTACATGCTTATGAAGGTCGCTCTGCTCAACCTCAAGGCCTGTTGGCCAACATCCCAGTCCATTTAGCTGGGAAAACCATCCTCATAACCATTAAGGTCATCAATCCCCAACTTGATTACAACCTCCTACTCGGACGTAGTTATATGTATCCCATGAAATTTGTTGCTTCGTCGATTTTTCGTATCATGATGTTCCCCTAAAAAGGAAAAATCATCAAGGTTGACCAACTCATGTACTATGACTCGAATTCCCTTGCCGCACCAGAAAATTTTCTCCTCGTGGGTGAGCAACATGTTTTGAGTACACCCACATCATTAGTCCCTTCGAGTGGAACGGGAATATACTATGAAGCTCCCATGACATCCACCTTTAGATCCATCCACCCAACCCCACCGGCACTAGAGGTATCTGATCTATGCACAATTTCATCTAACCAAATAGTGCCCAACTCACAGCCACTTTTGCTTCCACAACCTCCAACCCTACCTAGTTATGTTGGAGCAACACCTATCCATACAATCCCGTTCTTATTCCCACCTTGTGGAGTAATAAGCACACCAGTTATGGCTACGTTGAATGTCCCTGAGTTAACCCTAGGACTACCTTTGTGGTATCTACAATCCCCCACCCCCCCCCTCCCCCCCGACACCACATGTTGTTCTACAAATAGTCCAACCAATCAATACCTCCAACCAACCACCTCTCGGCATGGCAGCCACTCATAACCGCCCACCCCCTGGTGCAACATCCACATCTACAACAAGCCTTTCCCCTCCACCACCCCGAAATACCTGGGGCAAAGGCATGCAAACTTACACAGCTCCACTGGCAAAGAAACCTATGGTACCTCAACCACCACCCCGCACACCACCTAAGTGCTCGTTATGTGATGATTTGGGTCACGCTACCCATAAATTCCCAGATCTACCCAATCTTCAAAAACATATGAAGACTTTGGATGATGACCCCAACATTCTCGTAGTCGAGCTAAATTCACCAGCCCACCAGTGCAACAAAGCACCAACCATGCTTGTGCCATATGTGGAATATACGGTCACTACTCACACCATTGTCCGGATGTCCCAGAATATAGATTGGTTCTCCATGAACTAACCTAGTCCTCTCTAGAGTCATATATCACCACCATCGAGGAGATTAACCGCCCCGTATCCTCCTCATCAGAAGATATTAACACCATATGCATGATGTGTATGGTAGATAGGTATGACACACCTCCGGTACATATCCTACCTCTGATTGATGAAACATCTCAGTGCTTCTGTAGCGACGAGGAAATCCTCGAAGCACTCATTTCACCCGACTATCCCTGGGACGATATGCATCACTGGTCATATTTCATCCCCGAGGATTCCACCTCTACAATGGCCCACCAACTGGAAATCGAGACCAAGGATTTCCTCCCTGATAAGGTGGACTGGTTTAAGAACCCTATCCTAGCACCCGACGCCTTTGAAGAGGGGAACATGGTGAACATTTCACCCACTATACAGGTCAATATATCCCACCTGACAAAGCAACCCGAGCTGATTACATTAGGGGCCTCTTGTATGAAACAGGAGGTCAAATAATATAAGAATCTTTTCGAAGCATTTTGTGACATCTTTGCTTGGTCCTACACTGAGATGCCTATTTTAGACCCGGCCATTATCAAACACCACATCGACACTTAGTCGGACGTCCCACCTGTCCGACAGAAGAAAAGACCCATCCACCCATCCAATCACTTACTCTACCTAGGTACCCATCCACCCATCCAGAAACTGCGTAAATCCAGATTCATATATCCCATCGCTTACACTATTTCCAACCCTGTACTCATCAACAAAAAACAGGTCACTCTCTGTGTTTGTACGTATTTTTGCGATCTCAATCGTGCTTTTCCCAAAGAAAATTTCCCCACACCCTTCATCGACCAGCTCATTGACGCTTGTGCGGGACATGAGTTTCTCTCCTTCATGGATGGTTTCTCTGGATACAATCAAATCCATATCTAGAAAGAAGACCAATACAAAACTGCATTCACTACCCCATGGGGCACCTTTGCATATCAGGTCATGCAATTCAGTCTTAAAAACACTAGCGCCACCTTCCAGCATGCCATGACATATTGTTTCCATGACTTGGCCCATATCATCCTAGTTTATCTGGATGACCTTACCGCTCGGTCAAAGAAACAGGCCAACCACTTAAACGACCTCCGGCAAGTCTTTTTATGTTGTCGCAAGTATAGGATCTGCTTGAACCCACTCAAGTGCGTCTTCTGCGTCCCTGCAGGCTAGTTATTTGGATTCATCATTTCCCAAGAAGGGATAACTATCGACCCCTTAAAGGTTCAAGTCATCCTAGATGTCCCATCCCCCCTTACCATACGGCAGTTACAGATTTTACAAGGGAGAGCCAACTTTCTTCGTCGCTTTGTCCCAAAATACGCTACAACAGTACATGGTTTTCTTTGCTTACTTTGTACCTTCATCCCATTTGTCCGAGATGAAGAAACACAAGCAACTTTTCAAGCCCTTAAAATATCCTTAACCACCACCCCCCTCATTTCCCTCCCATAATTCTCAAACGATTTCATCCTTTACATTTCAGCATCTGAATACGTCGTCTCAGGGGTTCTTGTTCAAGAGGATAGTGCGTGGAAAGAGCATGCAATCTACTACGTGAGTCAGACATTATCTGGCACACAACTGCGTTATCCCCAAGAGGAGAAGTTGGCCCTCACAGTCGTCTTCTCCGTACAAAAGGTCTGCCACTACATTCAATTACGCCAGACTACCGTTGTGGCCGACTCCAATCCTATCATGTACCTCTTGAGTCATCGCCTCCTTCAAGGCCGCATGACTAAGTGGGTCATCATACTCCAAGAGTATGACCTCACATTTACAACACCCAAGATCATCAAAACCCTTGTATTGGCACAACTCATGTCGGATTTACCGTCACCATCCATTTCAACTTCCATTAATACTAGTCCCCCTGATGACCACTTATTTATCATTTCTTCGGATGAACCTTGGTACGGAAATATATTGGTGTACCTTTGCACACAGAAGTTCCGATCTGACCTCAATCACGATGGGCACCGACGCATTTGCCATCACACCTCTCGTTACCTTCTCCTTGATGATGTGCTATACCATCGTGTTATTGACACCATTCTACCTCGCTGCCTCACCTGAAATGAGGTTGAGAAAGTCCTTAATGATTCTCAGAGTGGATCCTGTGGTGGCCACTTCTCAAGGATGGCCACCTCCCAAAACGTTATCCACGCCGGATATTTTTGGCCCACCCTCTTCACTGATTGCATCATTGTATTCAGGCACTGCCAAAACTACCAGCTCTTTGCACCCAAAGCAAGGACCCCCCATACTTCACTCTATCCAGTTATCACTGTTGGTCCTTTCTGCAAATGGGGTATTTATTTTATGACATGCAACCCCCCCTCAGCGAGTGGCCTCAAGTACATCATTGTGGCTGTCGGCTACTTCACTAAGTGGGCCGAGGCCATGCCCATGTTCAATTGAACGAGTGAGACTGCAACTCGTTTCTTCTTCAACCATGTTATGAATCGGTTTGGTGTCCCAAAACAACTTGTTTCCGACCACGACACACACTTTGAAGACTCCGTATAGAAAGAGTTGTCCTCCCTTCTCAAATTTAAACATCAATACGCCTCTTCCTATTACCCCGAAGGGAATGGCCAAGTGTAGGCTATCAACAAAATACTGAAGACCATTCTTCGGCGTACAGTAGACCACCACAAGTCCAACTGGCATCATGTGCTATTTCCCGCACTTTGGTCTTACCGCACATCTACCAAGACTGCTATGGGTTTCACCCCTTTTCGTTTGGTCCACGGCGTTGAGTCTGTCCTTCCCATCAAGTGTCAGATTCCTGCCCTCCATATCGCCATCATACTCCTCTCAGACACTTCACCACTCAAGCAACACCTAATCCTTTTGGAATAGGCCAATGAGGACCATGGAACAATCCTTCAAGCCATTGATGTTGAAAAGAACTATTCCAAAGCCGGTTACGACAAGCACGTCCACCCTCATAATTTCTGAGAAGGGGACCTAGTATTGGTTTATGACCAAGCACATGACAAGACTGGGAAAGGAATGTTTGAATCAATGTGGCAAGGTCCATACATTGTCCACACCTGTTTGGGACATGGGGCATACATCCTCACTGACTCTGACAGAAACCTAATGCACAACTCCGTAATGGGTTGTACCTCAAACGCTTCTACCCTTAACATTTTTTGGACCCAGTAGTCCAGGTTGTACAATTTATTTCTTTTTGTTTTTACTTTTTACATCTAAAAACCTCACATTTTGTTCCCCTTGCATAACCACAGATGGATCCTATTCTGACACCTTATCTCAGTTTTTCCAATGGCGCAAGTCACTGGTCTCCGAACCTCACCTCCATAGTTTGGGTACTTTATTCCCCCTCACATGAGTTGATCCACCTTGATGAAGTGTGCATAGGCGCTGCTACTAAAAACCAGGATGAGTACGATGTTGTGGCCGGTCTCTTGACAACTGCCCTATATATGGGAATATGTCACCTTGGTGTGTTCCTTGACTCCCAGCTACTTGTTTCCCAACTCAACAACTGTTACTAGGTACAGGATCCTTTCCTCTTTAGAAAGTTCCTGCGCACTGAACAAATTATCAGACAATTCGAATCCATTACATTCAATCATGTCCCTCGAAATAAAAATAGTGTAGCAGAACAAATGGCTAACAATATTCTATATTGGCACATAAACCACCATATATACGGCATAAACCATAAACATGCATTGCCATACCATCTACATGTACATAAACAATCATATAAGCATTTAAAAACCATTAAAAAAAAACATCATCATAAGTGCATCCACGTGCATAAGAAGAAACTAGCATCATAAGCACATCCATGTGCATAAAGAACAACCATTTTCACAAAAACACATCCATGTGCCGGTTTATATATATATCATGAAAATGTCATAAGTGCCCATGGAACCCAAAATACATATAAACATATCGAGGAGCCCCAACAGCATCCTCGCCATATAATGCAAATCCGTATATACAAAAATCCCACATGCTCATCGCAGTGGAGGCAGTCCCATCAACTTCCTAGTCGGATTCATCTTCCCGGTAATCATCGTCACCATCGTCCTCCTCCTCCTATGACCTCTTTGCCTCGGTCACTGACTCATCCTCTCCTCGCTCCTCCTCGGGCATGTCAGCAGCCTCTGCCGCCAACTCATCCTCTCCCCGCTCCTCCTCAGGCTCGTTAGCCTCCTCTACCGCTTACTTGACCTCTCCTTGCTCCTCCTCGGGCTCTTCCTCATCATCATCTCCTATATGAGGGACATCCCCTCGAGCCATAGCCCTCACAATCTCGGCGGCCATCGCAATGCGCAGCATAATGGATCTCCACTACCGAGGATAATCATAACATATATCAATCAATGTCTGATCTAAATGTTGCCAACCCACATCCACTAGCCCCTCTAGGAGCCGATCAATACCGACTCGTAGATACTCCATCGTAGTCGCATCAGTCTGCCAACACCCCTCCCCGCGATCGGCCAGGTCCACCCTCTCGACTCGACCTCTCTACGACCAATGTCCCGGTGGTGGCCGTGGTCCCACATCTGCATAAAACAACACCAAGTTGTCAATATCAAAAAATACTATAGCTACCATCTATGCTATCAAAGTAGATATAACATGATACTATAAGCAGAAATCATACCAAAGATATACGTACCATCCGGCCCCCATGCCTGACCAGGAAGCCGCAGTAGCTGAGCATTCCCTCGATAGTCCATCTGGCGGTATGTGAAATTGTCAATGACTACTAGCAGCTGCATCCACTGCCCGAACAAATCCTATGTAAAGAACTGTCCTACAAGACCACCACGTATGCAAGTCATCATCTCACACCATCTCTGCATCAGCGGCTCTGTGCGTCCCCCATCACACACTTCTAAATGAGGTCGCAGTGTAGGGACTCGCTTGAAGAAAAACGAGCACAAAAACTAGGGGAAACAGAACTCCCCTGCCAAATGCCTCACATTGCTCAGCTCCCGCTGAACAACTGACAAATACATCTGGCCCCAGGCGTAGTAAGTCCCAGCCAAAACCTGCTCCACCAAAAACATCTATCCCCCCGAGACCCGATGTGGAGCATGCAAACCCAAAATGCACACAACTAGCGCAGCAATAGACTGAGTTGTCGGACTCTCAACATCACAAATCAGTAGTGCATTGGCATGCACTTTTGCAGTATGGTAGCAGTGTCTATTCAGTAAGACTTGCATAGATACATTCCCTACCCTCCTAGGTAGGGTATCATTAACCATTCCCAACCTGGGTAGTCCAGTCAGAAAATAAACATCGGTGATCGTGATATCCAATCGCTTGCCCTGGATCATGAACGCCTCAAGATACGAATCCTAGAACGTGACTAACTTGTTCAACAACAATCTAGTTGAACGCATCAACGACAGCTACGAGAAATTTAGTAAACCGCAATCGACCAAGGCCACCGGTACACCCATATCCTCTCGAATATTGTCCAAGATAGTATATGGTATCTCTCTCTCTCACCACATAACCCTCAACATCTTGCCAATGAAGCCAACAAAAACCCATTAGAACCATATAAACATCCCATAGATCCCCCCCACGTTGGTGCACCGGTTCCAACAAGCTATCTGAACCCACAAGTGCGCTCTAGAGAGCGCTTTTTCCTTCGAAAAGCGCGTGCCTAAAGCATACCTGTCAAGCCCATAGTGGCGCTCTGAAGTGTGATTTCCTCTTGGAAAGCCGTGCTTTAGAGTGCTACTGTGCCCTCCAGAGTTGCACCCTGAATCACATTTTTCCCTCGGAACGCTGCGTTTTAGAGCGCAACTAAGAAGTGCTCAGCCGTGCACTACAAGCGCATCTCTAAGGACTCCCAGCGTGCTCTATATCACGACTGTGAGAGGCACAGCCGGCTTAGAAAGCGCGGATACCTCACCCAAAATTGCGCACATGTCCCCTCCAAAGCCGCGCTTTGGTGCCTTGGCCCCAGGCAACGCCCGACACGCCCCCCCCAGAGGCCCAATTCCCAACAAAAACTAAATAAAATACAAGGCTAAGGACATGAAGGCTTACCTGCAACTCTCAAAATGCAACTCCATCGTTTGGATCTCTCATAATCTCAGTTTTCACCTTTGGCTCTCTACAATCTCCTGTCAAACTCAACTATAACAATGACACATGTCATTGGGTCCATTTACTATTTATAGACATTTGACCAATCCTTATTTTGGCATGCCGGGATCATACGAGGTCTATTTTTTGAGCCGTTGACACCACCAGATTCAGTTCGCCAAGACCTTTATGATGGTTGAGACCTCTTCCCGTTTTCACCGAAAAAAAAATTGAGGCTTTTTTTCCTAGCCCCCTGCTGCCTCGATTTGCGTTCCAACTCTATTTTTTGCATCGTTTGCATCACCAGATTCATATTTCTGTGCTCATGATGATGCTTGAGATTACTTCTCGTTCGCACGAAAAAAAAATTAAGGCACCTTTGCCCCCCCCTACCCATCACCTTGATTTGCGTAACAACTTCATTTTTTGCACTGTTCGCATTGTCGGATTCATATTTTCGTGCTCATGACGATGCTTGAGATCATTTCTTTCTTGCACAAAAACCCTTGATGGGATTTTCTAGACCCCTTCTTGCCTCGATTTGCATGCCACTTTGGACACCACATGGCCATCATCTTGTTCGGTATAATTTTATACCTTTTTCGGGTCAAACAACTCCTTTACGAAAAAGGCACTTAGGGATTTTCTGTTAAGCTCTTTTTTGACTCCTAAAAGAATTAAAATATTGCCAA
The DNA here is from genome assembly GCA_027924585.1 of Larix kaempferi. Taxonomy (NCBI): domain Eukaryota; kingdom Viridiplantae; phylum Streptophyta; class Pinopsida; order Pinales; family Pinaceae; genus Larix; species Larix kaempferi. The sequence goes on from BSBM01001103.1 coordinate 4,649,544, forward strand.
GCAATCTTGCTTCCTTTCATGCTCGCTAAAAGTATCCGAATGGGCGTCTACCTGGTATAAGTTTAACCCTTTTCCGTACCTTCTAGACTAATTATGAAAAACGAATACTCTTGTCACATCGACTACAAGAGTTCTTCATTGCATCCTTGTATGTTTTTTCAGGCCTTGGAGACTAACACACGAAAAAAAACACCCTTGGAGTCTTCTTATTTGCGTTTAGACTCTCTAAAATTGAAAGCACCCACGAGCATGCACCATCCTGGGCTCATATAAATCCACATGATGGTACCTCTTCACCATTTTAGAGTCTTCTTATCACTTTCAGACTCCTTAGAATTGAAAGCACTTATGAGCACGAACTGTCCTGGGCTCGTACAAATCCACACGACAGTACCATTTCAAGCACCCTTCTATCCCTTCTTTGAGCTCCTTAAACCACGAAGAAGGACCCAATGGTGCCTCTTGGTGCCATGATAGATTATGTCTAGTCCAAACATTATGCCAACACTGCAAGTATGGTCGTCTTTGTTCATAGTATTCTGCCATGAGTCACCATTAGAGTCCATTGGTATCACATATGAGTTCTTTCCTCCCCATTCCAGTCATTATCCATGGACCTTTAAGCTATGATCCCCTTCCCTGATGTCAATTTCATATGCTGCCAGGTCAGCCTTGCTGTCATACTCTGAACAAAGGAAGTTTGAAATCCACCCACCCTATGACCCCTATCCCCACCACAGTATATCAATCTCATATTTAGTATCACAGCTCCTGTTGGTATACCTCATGCCTCTATCAAGGAAATGTTAATTTTTCAGAATTTACTTCAATCTTATCTAGGATCGTAACTAAGAGAACAACATGTACAACATATCTACAACATATCAATCATGTACACAATAATGCAAGCACACAAAGACACAGAGTTTACTTGGGGAAAACCATAAAGGTGAAAAACCCCAATAACTTCCTCAGAGATAGATAGAGCAATGATACAACCCAAACATAAGAGATAGACATCTCCTAGCAACAGCTTCTCCTCCTCCACAAGTGCGTCGCTCTCCAAAGAGTGTGAGAGAGAATAATGAGTGATCAAATAGAGATCTCCCGATCTCTATTTATACTTGTCCTGTCCTGCCCAATAAACTAATGGGGCCTACTTGTCTAGCTTAACCCATGGTTAACTTAATCCGGGCCGACCCCACATGTGGTGGTCTAATAACCCATTTACCCACATGACTCATACAGGGCCGACCCCATCAAGGTGGTCTAATAACCCATCAAGTATAAGTTATGACACTTACAATATAAATGATGACACTTCCGTATAGAGGAATACTAACATCTCTATAGGAATACAATACACATGGGTAAAATACATTCCGAAGTTACATATACATCAACACTCCCTCTTAACTAGGAAGGTATTTCTCGACACAGATCTGCTAGCACAAGTCTTCTTCTCTAGATCATCATTAGCGAATCATCATCCTTGAATCATCGTCATCATCACTACTGCTACTATCTTAATCAATCTCTGAATCTACTCATCATAGGAAGTTCTACAGAGCCAATCCATTTTCATGCTGTATGTAGGCCCACCACCTATAGGTCTTCATCATCTGTGCGAACGGTCTGATAGAGGTGGTCTCTCAGGACTAATTTTATGTGTTGATGCAATACCTGACAAGAGCATCCCAGGAACATTTATGTGCCTAAGCACGACTGGCAAGCTCTCCCAGGACTGATTAGTTGCATCCCCTTCACAATACCTTTAAAGAGCATCCCAGGAACATTTATGTGCCACAGCACGACTTGCAAGATCTCTAAAGAGCATCCCAGGACATATTACGAGCACATAGCTCAACCTCTCGGATCTCCAAGACTGATTACATGTGAATAGACAATACCTTTAAACAACATCCCAGGAACATTTATGTGCCGCAGCACAACTGGTAAGATCTCTAAAGAGCATCCCAGGACTTATTACGAGCACACAGCTCAACCTATCGGATCTCCGGGACTGATTACATGTCTCCGTAGTAATACCTCATCCCATGATTGATTACAACATATAGCTCAACGTATCATATCTCTGAGGACTGATTACATACTACATAGCAATACCTCATCCTAGGACTGATTACGAGCACACAGCTCAACCTATCATATTTCTGAGGACTAATTACATGCTATTTGCACAACCTACCACATATCATCTCTGACCTCCAAGTATCAATTTGATACTCATGATCTAACTGATCATCATCGCATGAAGCATCATCTTGATGCTCATGATCATACTAATCATCATCACTATATCGTCCTGATACATATCATCTGGGGAAACATCCTAAGCTCGTCATCATGATCATCCTGATCATACAATGCATACACAGTATTTTCCTGATACATATCATCATCCATGATCTACCTGGTCATACAATGTATCCACCTAATACGTCTACAAATACCTGATCCACCTGATCATACCTGATACATATCAACATACATGATCTACCTGATCATACAATGTATCCACTTGATACATACACAGATACATAGTCCAAGCATCCAACATGATGCATATACATATACATGATCCACGTGATCATATCCAGCATCCAACATGATGCGTACATACATACATACATATAAATGATCCAACTGATCATATCCATCATCCAACATGATGCATATATACATACATATAAATGATTCAACTGATCATATCCAACATCCAACATGATGCGTACATACATACATATAAATGATCCAACTGATCATATCCAACATCCAATATGATGCATACATACAAGCATATAAATGATCCAACTGATCATATCCAGGATCCAACATGATGCATACATGCAGAGCAGTAACTGGAGCATCGTCCTAATATTCATCATCCATGATCCTCCTAATCATCATAGCATCGTCCTCTTCATATCATCTCATCGTCGACGAAGCACATCCCATATGCACATCATCCAACACTTACACCACCGACATGGGAGAACACATCTACCACCATTCGGGGAAGGCTCCAGCCCTTACTTTTTCACCACGGGAGAACACATCTACCACCATTCGGGGAAGGCTCCAGCCCTTACTTTTTCACCACGGGAGAACACATCTACCACCATGTGAAAAATGGCTTCATCCCTTACATCTACACCATGGGAGAACACATCTACCACCATGTGAGAATGGCTCAGCAATTACACCACAACCATGGGATAACACATCAACCATGTCAGAAAAGCTCATGTGCATCTGCATCTTCCGCACTCATCACTTCCCTTTGGAAGGAACCTCGATCTGAAGTGCACCAAGCCTCTCTCTGAAGTACTCAAACTGGACTTTGGCCAATGGCTTGGTCAATACATCTGCAACTTGGTCATCCGTCGCAACATACTCTGCATCGATTGTACTTAGTGCTACGCAGGACTGCTTCCTGCTAAACCAGGAGATCACCCCTGATCCCATACTGAAGCAGCACCCAGATGTGCTCTTCCTATCTGCAGCACTGCCTGCCCAATCTGAATCAACATAACACTACAGGTTAAACTTTTGATTCGCATCATACTTGAGCCCATAATCAACCGTACCCTTCAGGTACCTCAGAATATGCTTTACAGCAACCAGGTGAACACCTCTGGGATCTGTCAGGAACTGGCTCAATGTGTTCACCAGAAAGCAGATATTTGGTCTCGTGTTTGTTAGGTACATCAAGGACTCAATCCTCTGACGATACATAGTGATATCAACTGGCTCACATGAAGCATCACACAAAAGTTTCAGGTTTGATGCCATAGGTGTGGCCATGGCCTTGCAGTCCATCCTCCCGAACCTATTCAGGATCTCTACTGCATATCTCCCTTGTCCAAGAAATATTCCATCTACACTCTGCCACACCTCCATACCAAGTAAGTAGTGCATCATACCCAAGTTCTTCATCTAGAACTCGGCAACAAGCTTCCGTTGCATGTCGACAATCAATCTATCCTCACCTGTAACAAACAGGTTATCTGCATACAAAAGTAGTATCACTGGATTGCCTTCCTAAACCTTGTAGTAAAGGTTGGAATCCGTTTTACTCTTGGTAAAGCCCAAACTAGATAGAAAGCTGTCTATCCTAACATACCAAGTTCTTCACATATATGACTTCTCGTCATGTGTCTTAAAACCAAGTGGCTGCTCCACATACACTTCTTCTTCAACTACACCATTCAAGAAAGTTTTCTTGAAATCCATCCGGTGTATCTTCCCTTTCATCACTGCAGCCAGAGAAAGTGTATCTGGCTATAGGAGCAAAAGTCTCTATGCTACCACCTACAGCATGCTTGATCTTGTAGATCCTCTTGGAAGTCACTACAGACTCCCCTTCAGGTCTTGGGACTGCATCCCAAACATCTTCATGATCGACTTGCTACTCCTCGATCATGGCATTCTTCCCAGATCCCGGGAAGTTCAATATCTTCAATATTTTCAATAGATAACTTTTTTGTTGAACAAATGTTCTAGTCCTTCTTTTGTAGCAGATGGTATACGATCTTTCCTACACAATAAGTCAAATTGCATGATTATAAAACATCTCATAGTTTTCGGAACAAATTCTTACACATAAAGAAATATGTCATACAGTCATGCAATTATCTTAGCCAATGCTTCAATACAACATTTATCCATATCCCATAACTTTCTAGATGCCTTCCAATCTCTACCAGAACATTGTTAATAGTTTGCACAACTCCCAACATGTCAGCAAAGAGGTTTCATTCTAGATAAGTAGCAATGGAATGTTGTATAGTGCCATAGGCCACTTACCCATGTATATTAGTAGTATATTGTTCATCAATGCAACTATTCTAATATATATAATACACAACCTAAGTCTAGGAACATAAGCATATACATCATTGAACAACATTAATTAAACAAATACATATGTAAGAAATGACAATTCAAATACTTATCTTTGTTTGGTTGTTGGGTGGACTCCCTCTCAGTCTTTGCTTCTTTTCTGTAACTCCATTCTGATGTGGATTGTGAGAAGTGGTCAACTCCCTCTGAATATCTGCATCCTTGCAGAAACTACTGAAGTGTGCTCCTTCTTGATCTTTGCTTCCATTTAGGAACAATTAGAGTGTGCTCCCTCTTGATCTTTGCTTCCTTGAAGGAACAACTGGAGTGTGCTCCCTCTTGATCTTTGCTTCTTGGATTACTTTTCCTTGAACTTATATCCATCCTTAATCAATATGCATGCTTATTAGTATCATCATTGTGTTATTTTCGAGGTCTCATACATAATCACACATTCATTAGTATAATCTTAATACTATCAAAACACAATAATCTTAAACATGTATAGTCATGATCATTTCAAACAGAAATAATAAGCATTAGTATTCAAGGACTCTTATGGTTAGTTATATCATAAATTAAAGTAAGAAACATAATATTCCTAAACCCTTGATTACTCAAACCTATACTTTCATGACTCTTCTGATTAGTCATATCGTCATTTAAGGTAAGAAACATAATATGCATACACCCATGATTACTCAAACCCATGAATAATCATTATCAATCATGCCATTTATACTTATATAAGAGATCCTATCATAAGGTAGGATTCTAACTTGATATAGGAAAACATACCTGGATTAGTATGTTAGCTAGTTATGTCTAACATACTCACATGATGTCTTCTTGTTCTCTTCAATGACTTGTTCTAGTAACCTTCATATCTCATAGGTTAACCATTATAGAACCAATTTATACATACCTCGTAAGTAGATATTCTAAGTGATCCATGACAATGGATGAATCTTTGCCTTCATGTCATCATGATAATATGTTCTTGAACTAGAACATGATTTGTCTTTCTTGGTGTACCTTTCATGTTAGCGGACAACATAAACCTCATACAACACCATAATGCAGTAGTACAATCATAAGTGTCAACACCCTAATCAATGAATATCTTCTATCATGCATTCATAATTTAATTAAGGTGATACGACAAGTCTAAATTTAATCAAGATTGTACTAACCGTAATAACATGAAGACAAACATACCATAAACTTGATCATGAACAAATCTTGAAACATACCTGTCGATATTGCTTGTAATCTTCTTATGTAAGGCCTTAGCCTCATCTCCCTCTGAAACAGGAACTTCTTCACTTATGCAGGTGACCAATCCATTCTCTTCTAGGTTTAACCCAATCTACTTGATTTGTAGGAACTGGATCTGGAGCTGGATTAGGGTTTGTCAGAGAAACCCTAAAATTTCAAACTTTGAATTTCAAACTTTTGAAAGGATAGAAATATGTGCCTTGATGAGCTGATCAAGCTGGTATACTCAGAATTTGAAAACTGTAAAGTTTCACCCCTCAAATTTGCCTTTGAAACTTTCAGATTCAATGGACATGACCCCAAATTATGGTTTGAGAAATCCCACCCTTCTTCCCAATCAAAAGGTTTGACCCAAAGGTCTAAGCTTCTAGTTTTTTGAGGAGCTTCCAGCCGTGGTCACAGATTTCAAAAATTCCCATTTTTGCAGAAGCTCTAATTTTCCACTTTTCCGATCAATGTCCCAAACTAGGGTCTTATCAAGCCCGACCTTTTTCCCAACTAAACATTCTAATATTGGTCTCTAAATTTCAATTTTGATGAGCAGCATTCATCCGTAGTCTCCGATTACAAAAATTCCAACTTTCTCCAAAACCCTAAATACCGGAAGCCATGAATGAAGGTGCTAAAAAATAATTCTGTTTTGAAAGAAATATGTACCTGATTGTTTCTGATGTAATTTTGAGCTTTTTGATCCACAGGGTCTGAAAAATTTTCTTTTGATATCCTGACCTGTCATCTTTCCAACCCCATAGGTTTGACCTCAAATGGATTCTCTAAGAGAGCGTTATGCCAAGTGTCGCAACGTGACTTGTTTATGGGATAAAACAGGAGAGCGAATGTGTACGGCGTACCACATGTCACTGGTTCAGTTTTGGCCTCTAAAAACGTTACCTGAGAAAGTAAAGTCCGTGCACTACCTCTCACTTTTTACGAAATTTCATTTGGAGCTTCCTAGCCCAAGTTATGACCTTTTTCCCAAGGTCACCTATCTATGATTGAGATCTGGAACAGGCAGAAACCATATATTGTAGAGATCATAAATCACAAAGTACAATGCATTAGAGGTTGTCCTTTGGACACAAGGTACATGGGGATCTTAGCATCTCCCTGTACAATTTTTAGACTTTGAAACCTAACCAAAGTTTATTTATATCGAAAGTGCTACGATGACTAGTTTTTTCTATATCGAGCCCTAGCATCGCAAGTGCAACAAGTGTGATACATGCCATACCATGCATTTTTTTAGGATAGCTCTGATACCATGTTAATTTTTCAGAATTTACTTCAATCTAATCTAGGATATTAACTGATAGAACAACATGTACAACATATCTACAGCATATCAATCATGGACACAATAATGCAAGCACACAAGAGACACATAGTTTACTTGGGGAAAACCATAAAGGTGAAAAACCCCAATAACTTTTTCAGAGATATATAGAGCAATGATACAACCCAATCATAAGAGATAGACATCTCCCAGCAGCAGCTTGTCCTCCTCCACAAGTGTGCCACTCTCCAAAGAGTGTGAGAGAGAATAATGAGTGATCAAATAGAGATCTCTTGATCTCTATTTATACTTGTCCAGTCCTGCCCAATAAACTAATGGGGCCTACTTGTCTAGCTTAACCCATGGTTAACTTAATACGGGCCGACCCCACACTTGGTGGTCTACTAACCCATTTACCCACGTGACTCATACAGGGCTGACCGCATCAAGGTGGTCTAATAACCTGTCAAGTATAAGTTACTACACTTACAATATAAATGACGACACTTCCGTATAGAGGAATAATAACATCTCTATAGGAATACAAACACTTCCGTATAGAGGAATAATAACATCTCTATAGGAATACAAACACTTCCGTATAGAGGAATAATAACATCTCTATAGGAATACAATACACATGGGTAAAATACATTCTGAAGTTACATATACATCAACAAGAAACACCATTACCTTGGTAGTGGCACAGTCTCCCTCTGTCGACACCCACCAATCTATTCCATAGGATAGACTTAGAGGTCCATGTGCCTTGACTCATCACCATCAGTGGTGAGTGCCTACAGACCATTTTTTAGAGGAATCCTGAGTGCCTCTCCGAACGATTGTTTCTCACATGCTCGACTTCAACACCTGGATCGCACCGATGAGATTCGTGCAGGGTATTGGTTCTTCCATTTATTGGTCGAAGACTCTGAATGTCCCCTGAGTCTATCCCATTGGTGAGTATATTTGGAACCTCCCTAGTTGAATGTTCCCACGGATATCTGGGCTGTGCTTGGATATAGTATTTAGAATAAATTCAATTATATGCTTCCCCATGTACCTAGTTCAAATTCAATAGAATATCAGTTGTTATGGTACCACAGTCAGTATGGATGCCACTATGTTCATACACCAGTTTTTCAGATCAGTCATGGTTGGACCACGAGTATGTCCCAGATTTGTGTCCCCGCTGGATTGTTATGATGTACACAGTAGTTATCCATGTATTATTCAGGCTCCCTCTTGGGCCTCATTATCATTTATGTATCTTGATACGAACATGTGTATGCCCGCCTCATCCATCTATTGAGATTATTCCTCATCCATTATTGAGGACATGTATATTCAATTTGAGTTCTTGCATTTCACATGGAGCCCATGTTCCGGTCTCCACCTAGTTTCTGATCTTCTCCGACACAATGCTCAGACCCTCAGAAAACAATAGAAGCGATGATGTCTATTGGCCATACGATGAGCTCATTCCCTCACACATCAGGGGGCAATCTGTTAACACTAAAAAATTACTCATCAGTTCATTCCTTTAGACACATAACCCTGTTGACCATTTTTCCTATCATTCTAGCCTCCAGAACCTCAAAAATGTCCAAATGGGTACCTAAAAAGGAAAAAATCACCTTTTTCCTCCTCAAATTAACTCAATTCTTTCAAAACATAACAAAAACCCCCAAAAGGGGGTCCAAAGTTCCCAAAATAAAAATAAAAAGGGAATAAACAAAACAAAACAAAATTCAAAAAAGAAAGAAAAAGAGGGAAAAAACCCTAAAACCTCTAACCTAAACCATTTTGGTACCCAAAACCATGGTTGTTTACTCCACCACCCAAAAATCTGTAAAAAGTTCATGGAGGCCCCTCATTTACCATCCACCACTTACCTTAACCTTATGCTTCCCAAATGAATCTAGAACTCTAGCCCAAACCACTTGAGCTACATTTCTCCCCTTTGAGTCAATATTGGCCCCCACCTTTGAGCATTTGGTGAAGAGAAGGAACCCACGGAGTACTAGTGCATCGATCCATATGACTGCAAAAAACTCCATCGTCCTCATATTTAAGGTAAAGAATTTCATGCAAACCCTTGTTTTCCATTTATAAACAAATCAAAATTTATTTTACTATTTCTCGTACTCATTTCATGTTTTCCATCGTAGTTTAGATTTATTTTCCATGAATATGTTAGCTTAATCTTGTATTGTTGTTTTTCACATTTAAACTCTTTACCTTTGTTCGAACTAGTTCTAAGGATTCCATTATCCTCAGAAGGTGCTCTTTTGCATGAGCAAGGGTGAAAACCCATGCTATAGTTATGCTGGAGAAATTCATAGCTAAGAGAGAGGAGTAGGAGCCCAGGGTTGTGGTTACGACAGTGCGAGTGCAGGAACAGGTATAAGCTTTATGTACTTTCTACATTTGTCAATAAAGATTGAGACATTCTTTCCTTTCCGATATAGATTTGCTTATATCTATTATCATTTGATTACGTGTTGATGTTATTTTGATTTATTAATATAAATATCTTATTTGTGTTCAAATACGCTTGAGAAAGGTCTTGTGTTTGTGTTATAGGTTGTTTGCATAGGAGAACAAAGAGAAAAGCTTCGACCGACCTTCACAAATAAGGTATATATTCTCTGAATTCTAATCCTATTTATTTATAAAAAATGTTGGAAAACCCTTATATGTCTATCTGATAACCCCCAGTACGTTGGTAGTCTCTTTACCCAACTATAAGAGTAATTTCCTAACAACACCAACGTTCCTGATGCAGGAGCATCGAGGCCTAGGAAGAACAGTTGAAGTTGATCAACATGAGAAGTTGACCAAGGATAATTTTGACGACCACTGGTGCAAAGAGAGATTGCCTATCGAATTCAATGAGTCTAGCAGAAGCTGTCGAGGTGCATCAATAGAAGGAGAAAGGTCGAGAGTCGACATGTCGAAGGTCGATAGACGACATGATCGTAGTGAAAGAGGTCAAGTGTCGACAGGTTGTCGAACAACGACACTGACATGTTTGAGGCGGAATCCAAGTGTAAAGGAAGGGGCGGACTAGAAAATCTGTAGAAGATAAGTAAATCAGACAGGTAAGTCGAAGGATGACGAAAGATAGTATGGTCGAGGTCAGTGATGGGACCGACTACTATAACAGAGTCAGAGAAGCTCAGAATTCAAGACAAAGTACTTGGTAGTCATTTGGGGTTTCCAAGGAAGTTAAGAGAAGTTAATAAGGTGGTTGGGTTCAGGACAAATGTCACCAGAGGCAAAGGTTGTGCAGCATGACTAGAGGGTGCTGACAACTGCAAGTCTCAAGATCTGGAGGATTCGGTGAAAAGAGGAAGATTGTCTCTGGGATCAGAGTGATCTCGAGAGCAGCAGTAGTGGAGTAGAGTAGAAGACCAATGTGCAGGAACAGAGAGGGGATCTTGCGTCACTCATGGCTCATTCATTCCAGCACTCAACAGAACACTAAGAGGAGGAGAGGGTCACACAAAGAGAGAACACACCATTTACTTCTGTATATTGTAAAGGCTAAGGCTGACTAGTTTAGTTGTTTACATTTCCTTGCATCTAGCACTGTAACCGTTAAATATTTGATTGAATTAATAGAAGGAAGCTTCTGGCACCCTATTTACACCAAGTTTGTGTGAGCGTCATGTGTACTGTGTTATTGTTAAGCAAGAATGTCTCGCCGAACTTCCTTGCGCTAGTTGGTATCAAAGCCGAAAAGAGCCGTGTTGTTGCTGCAACATCCCCCCCAAAATTTTGTAAATACTAGGGCCCCTCCCTTATTTTTTGAGAAAGGTTTTGCTTAGAAGTCAAGTCCCATCCTAAAAAGCCTTTTTATACTTAGTTTTTCTAAAAGAAAGCAAGTCCTTAAGTCTAATTTTTTTTCCTTTTAAGTAAAACTCAGCTTTCATAGCCGGAATGGCGTCACAACTTGCCGAGATGAGTCGCAATGGCTGACCTTTTTTGTTAAGTTTTTAGCCTTTCCTGTTGCGTCGCAACTCATTGAGTCTTGCCGCAATAGGTGGACGTTTATGCTTAGTAATTTTGCTTCGGACAAACTCTCCCAGTTCCACTGAAACGGTCGCTCCAACTCGCCCAAAGTTTCCGAATCGTGGCCCTTTTTGCCTTGTTGTTTTGAGTTCTATATTGCGGCCAATCTTGCTGAGTTGTGCCGACATAATAGGTTCCCCTCTGTCATTTTCATTGAACCTTCATTTGCACCCAAACTCAACATTTTGGCCCGAAACGATCGGCATGTCGTTCGAAATCTTGAGTGCTTCGGAAAGTTCCAGTGGAACTCAACAAGTTCAGCCGAAACCATCACTAACAGAACGCAAGAGCCTCCGTTAAGAGAATGAAAAGGAAGCCGGTCAGACTCAGAGAGACTCTCCGAAACAAGATAGTAGGCGACCTGGTTCAAAAGACGCCGAACTTGCTAAAATATGTCGTCCCGTTGCACAAACACCTGACAAGTACTACCGAAAATGTCACCCCAACTCACCGAGGACTTCCATTTTTTACGGTTATGAATTAATGCTGAGCAACGGTGAAAAGAACCTAGTTACCTCGCCATAATGGCATTTTTAATGCCCCACTTACCCAGTTAAATGGCCACACATGTCAGTTTTCTTTTAGTAGAGAGTAGGCTTTGGGGGTTGTTTATTATTGTTTTTATTCTTTTTCAAAACCCCATTCGAGGTTGACCCAACCATCCAACGACAGACAAGTCTGGAGCTCCGTCAACTGTTTCAAACCCATTCATCCACTACCAGGTATGTTAGACTATTAATCTCTTGTGTTGATGTTTTAGTAGTTAAAGCTTTGCTCTTCACATTGAAGCTCGTTTGATAGACCTTCGATGCAACCACCTTTATCCACATTAGAGTTTTTTGTTCCCTGTTAATCTATCCTGAGGCCTCCTGAGTAGCCCCACTTAACCCCCGCTCGCTATCATAACAAACCTTTTAGCATGCAGTCATATCAACCTCACTGATCCAATGCAGTGGGGCATTATCATGGTCGCAGCGCCGAAGCCTGTTGTCCTACTTGCATTTTTCCCGACCCTTTGTTTTTAACAGAGCAACCAAGCTTGTTATGTAGTGGTATCACTCTATCGAGCCGACCTAAAAAGGAAACCTAGCCCTGCTCTTTTTTATTTGCTTTAATGAATGTTGGCTTAGCATATACTTTCTTAGATTACTTCTTGAAGTTTGTTTAAAACATATTATCACTGCTCTCCTGCTTAGTCCATGCTTATTTTTTTGATACTATCTTGGTTCAAATTTTAATTGTTGTTTTCTAGTTTGATTAGTTTTTGAACCTTTTCGTTCATTGTCAAGTTTAAATCACAATGCCGAAAGTTGGCAAGAGGAAGTAAAAAATGTCTGAGCTTGAGTCAGGTGCTGAATCAGTTTTAGAAGAAAGATTCGAGACATTATACGAAGATACTAAGCCAATTATGGCCATTGTTCTTGAATTGAAGTGGGGAGAGCTGCATCACATGATAAGGGATCAGGATATTTTGGGATCATTCCTAGAGGAGATGTACCTGTACCAAAACATTAGGAGCTCTAGCATCACTAAAGTAGCGATGCGCCCGGAACTCTTTCCTTGCTCAGAATTTATCGGATGGATCCTAGTGCATGCAGACGATGAATCAAGATTTTTATCTAACAACAAAGGAGATTCATTTACCTCATTCCACCCATCCCATATTTCGGCGACCTACAAGTTTCCCCATCCTCAACAGCTGTTGAACGATGCCTGGCTTGAAAGTCTCAACATGGATTTCTTGGAAATGGCTAGGAAATTGTTAAGCCAAGGCAAGTAGCTGAGACTGAAGGAGAGTGATGAATATGAAGTTCAAGTACTAAGACCTCCTTTCAGAATCATTTCCCTCATGCTAAGCAAAAATTTTGGGAGAGCTGATGGAACCATTTATAAGTTGCATTGGATCCCTTTAATCTACTATGTAGCATTCAAAGGAATGGTTTTCAATTGGGCATACATCCTCTCGAACAATATATCGTCAGCCATAGCTACTTCTAAAGGAGGGCTGGTCCAGAAGAAATTAGAATTCTACATGTCATCATACCTTGTGGATTGTATTCTGTCAAGGCATCCGTTCCCAAGGTTAGGATGCATTTGGAAAAAAGATGACACCCCAATTTATATCGCTTATAAGATCCCATGGGCCCAGAATTACAAAAGACATTATAGGACCATCTATGAAGAATTTATTATGCCTTTGTATGAACTAATGTTCAACAAAGAACCCAGTTGCCTATCTGAGAATGCCATGGAAGTCATGGAAAAGTATGGTGATTTCTATCTGTCAAAAGAAGGCACCTACATAAGAATGTATGGAGATTCCAAACCACTATCTCTCCTGCCTAAGTATGCTACTGATTTTGTGATCCATAAGGAGGCAGTAAGATAGGTGTTCATAGATGGAATTGGTGGTTTCCTAAAAAAATTGAAGAAGGCCTCCTTCCCGACACTACCCTTCTATGTTGGAGCATACAAGTTCGCTAAGGTCAAATAGGCTGAAGACTTTGTCCAGGAATTGAGAGAGTTTCACTTTGGAAAGAGGATTTTCACAAAGAAAGACAATCTTAATAAGGCTGTCGACCACTATAGAGAGGTTAATGCACACTTTGAATATGCGCACTACTTTGATGAGGATGAAGAAGTTTTCAGAAAGGCAACAATATGACTGAAATCAAAAGGCACCTTCACCTCAAGAGCGGAGCTGGCTCTAGTTCCACTGCAACCCAAGTTGTCAAGGAAGCTAAAAGACTCTGAGAGGAGGAGGTAGAGAAGATCATAAAGGAAGAAGCCGCCAAGCTGCAAGAGGAAAGAGAAGCAGTGGAAACGTAGTTGAAGGCCGAAGAAGAAGATAAATCCAAAAAGGATGCACAAGAAGAAAGCCCAAAGAGGAAAGACATGGATTTAGACTCATCCCAAGTGACTCGGACCCCAACCGTAGAGGATGAATTCCTTAAAGGAGAACTCCCACTCGTCCCTTTTACCCCATCAAAGTGTCACACAGTGACCCATTGGGACAAATTCGTTTTTGATAAGAAAAGGATTTCCATTGTAAGACAAATAGAAACAAGGATGAAAAGACCTTTTCAGCGAGATATCATTAGCAAATGAGAAACCATAGTCATGCAATGCACACAAAGTGTTTCCCAATTTATGGCATCTTCCATTGTAGCTACTGCCAAGGCAAGCGAGGACAATGTCCACAAGATAGTGATTGATGTGGAATTAGGCAAGAAGAAAGCGCGCAAGTTGCAACTTAATCTGGTAAAAGAGTAGGCATATAGAGAGTTAATGGTAAAGAAATATGATGGCCTCTTATCGGAGCAAAGAGAATTATCCAATAAGTATCAATGCCTGGAAGAAGAAAAGGAAAATTTGGCAGTCTAGATGATGATAGTGGAAGGAGAGAAGAATGACTTCGAAACTAGGACCATTCAATGGGAGGAAGATAAGGAGATGATGAGAGGGTAGTTAGAGATAGCCAACAATAAGGAAAATGATTTGAGTCCCTTCCATAAGCAGTCCTGTGACATACTGAAACAAATCCGTGAATCACTGGAACTTCTTACTGAAGAAATTTGCAAAGTGAAGGGGATGGTATCCAGGATGAAAGAAACTAACTCCGAATCCATTAGGATGAAGAAGAAATATGTGCGTGTAAAGGAAGACATTAGAAATCATATTGAATGGAGAGAAGGGAAGTCATAGTTCCCCAAGCACCTCCCTCTCAAATCCGTGGCTGAGTTTAAAGAAGATATAGGCTTCATGGAGTTCTGCAAGAACTGCGGTGTCAAATTAAACTTTGTGATCAAAGACACTATTGGGAAATGCAATAGTGACTATCATAGGATCCAGGAAACTCATGAAAGGTGTATCATAGAGATTCCCCAGTCTCTAGAAGACTTCCCAAGCAAATACCAATGCTTGTCTGAATTGAAGAGTGAACTAAGCACAGAAATGGACTGTGTGAAGAAAATAGATGTGTCAACAGTGGAAGACCTTCACTAGTGCATCGGGAAACCCTCCATTCGTGCTCACTTGCTTCAAGAGATTCTCCAAACTGCAGTAGCAGAGGTGCAAAACATTGAATCAAAGTTAGCCAATCATGTGATTTCCTTGAAATTCATGCTCCCTGCCCCTGCCAACACCATTATACGAGAAACAGGATTTGGGTCAGCTATATAGCAGAAGTAGATAAGATAGTTGTGGAGGAGGCTCCAGCAGAGACAGCAGCACCAGCTGGGTGTTGATTTGGCATTTCATAACTGTCTAATTCTGAGCTAGGACTTTTGCTTTTCTATTTTCAGTTGTAAAGTTAAAGGACAGCTGGATTTCTGTCTCTTTTGTAAAAACATTTGGGGATTATTCCAATTTTGTAAAAGGGCCTTAAAAGAAAAATGAAAATATCCTTTGGGAGGGGGGACATGTAGCAGCTCTTGGAGCATTTTGCAAACCTATATATAGATGAATAGACCAAGGTAATAGTACTTTTTGGTAGGTGAAAGGACAACTTTTGTCTTGTACGTGAATTACTTTGCTGCATATTATAAAAGGAAGTACATTTTTCCTTGGAAGAGGACTTTGTTTTTCCCTGAAGATATGTTGAATGTCTACTGGATTATTCTTGCATCATTTATACATTACTATGAGATCATTCCTTGTTGTTATGAACTGTTTCTTTGTAATGAATGTTCTTATAATTTTCTATGCAAAAATGTATATCTTAAATGAGTAATGAAATGTTTTAATTCAATCAAAGCGACCTTTGATATCTTTATTCTTCTTTTGGAAATGCATCTTTATGATTAAATAGCTATCTGTGAGATATTTGGATGTTTCTTTCAGTTGATTACTCATACTTTCAGTTTACTCCTTGCAAGGATAGATTAAATTTGCTTAAACAGTTTTAGATCAGATTTGCTTAATTACATGCATTTAGTTTAAACCACTTGCATATCATCTTTAGAAATAAAATACATAAATGGTGGATCGGACCACAACCGGTGCAAAGAAAACAAATCTTTAAATCTTACATGGTAGCCGGACCGTTAACAGGACGGATTCCCTATACCAAATAGTGAGTGATCTAACTAGGCTTGCTTACCAGGGATAATCCCTTGCTAATTGATGCTATGATTTTTGAGGCACCAACAAGCTGGTAATATTAGAGCCCAGAAAGAAGTCTAGTTGAGTTCAAGCATCTTGTGAGAAGGAGAGCGCCAGTTGGTATCATTGAATCCAGTGTTGAGTGTGAACAAATCCAGTTGCGGTTGGGTAGAGTTGTGTACTATTTGTGAAAGTCCGGTTGCGATTGGATGAGTGGGAGTTTCAGCTGCAGTTGAAATTGGCTCATAGAGGCATTAATGTCCGAGGGGTTGGATGAAGAACGTGTGGCATTGCAGTTACGGTTGATCATGAAATGTTCAACGAGTGCAGTGGAACAATGAAAAGTTTGACTAGTGAAGGCACGACGATCAAAGAAATCCAAAAGCGTGGATGCGTTCCTGATGTGTTAGACCACAACGACAAGGAAGTCAAAGAAGTGAAAGCATGGAAAGCAGTGGAGGAAGAACCAGAAGATAAACTCATCAAGTTTCTGACGGATACGAGAGGTTGGACAAAGATGGATGTATGTACCTACTCAGGAAGTCTGGATCCAGAAGACTTGATCGACTGGTTCAAAGAAATGGAGAAATACTTCGACATAGAGCAGATTGAGGATACTAAAGGTGTTAAGACTGAATGTCCGAGATTGAAGGGTCATGCCTCATTATGGTGGGACAATGTACAGGATGACAGAGTCAAGAAAGGCAACGAAAAGATCAAGTCTTGGGACATGATGGTCACCAAGCTGAAGGGGAAGTTCTTGCCAGGCGACTATGTGATTTCCTTGTTCAGGAAGTTGCAGAACTTTAGACAAAAAGAGATGACTGTGAAAGAGTACACGGAAGAGTTATACAGATTGTCAATAAGGTCGGGAGAAACCGATGAAGGAGAAGAAGCTGTCACAATATACGTGAACGGCTTGAAGTATACCATGCAAGATGAGTTGAGCCTGTCAAGGTTAAGAGAGGTCGATGAAGCCTACCAGCTAGCTCTGAAGGCAGAAGAGAAACTGTCAAGGAAATCCGCATCGAACAGAGGCAGGATGATTCGTCGAGGTGATAAGACTATTTTTGTGAAAGGCCAAAGTAGCGAAACTAGGAGAGAAGTCGTCGAAGATAACTGATGTGCAAAATGGATGTCTGTAATGTCCCCATTTTGACCCCCTTTGTATTAAATTGTAAATGATGTAAATATTGTAATTCAATCATGGTGAGGATCTCAAGGCCAAGGCCCCACCATTGATTTAGCGTTTTATGTATCGGGGATTAAAAGAATAGATGCCTATGGTTCTTGTGCGAGATGGGCACAATGTAAATAAGACATCATGTAAATACGAATTTTAATGGAAAAACCCACAAGTAGCTATGCAATGCAACAAAAGAGATGGGGCATGATTTTTACAAGGAATAGGGAGGGAAATTATTCAAACCCTTGAGCCAATGGTGTTAATCCATGTGTCAATGAGAAAAACCACCAACTACCCATTTTGGGTTATGGACCCAATCATTTAATTCTTCCAAGAGTTGGTTGAGGCAGTTAATGCCTTGGGAATGAAGAGGTATGGTAGCCAAGTTTTGTGTATGGGCATGCCATCAACTTGGGAAATCGTGTTTTGTCTCCTTGGGCAAGAAAACACCCATGAAATGGTGCCCAAAGCCATTCTGAACAAGGAGTCTTTCATCTCTCACGCAGACTGAGCTCACTGGAATTTATCCTCACGTTTTTCACCATAACCCTGCATTTTCCATGCCCGCGAACTCGTTTTTGGTAGTGTGCAGCAGCTGGGGAAGGAGGGACGTGATTTGGGACTAAGGGAGAGGTCGTGTTTGCCCTGGGGGGCATTTTTTATGGAATGGGTTTTCTCTCCCAGTCAAATTTTCCTAGTTGCCAATACGTTTTGGGTCTTCCCATGTTTTTCTGAAGCTCAAGAAACCCCACCTCATGTATCCCATTGTTGAAACGTTTTTCTCATGCTCAGCAAGTGTAGTTTTGCTGTTATGTGCATCCTTGTTTGTTTTGAACCTGTAAGCAAGAAAATTGGAGTTGTAGTGGACAGAATTGGCTTGATAAACCTAGTGAAGGGAGTAACCTCTCAAGAAGATCAAGAGGGCTTTGGCTACTTTTCTATGCACATCCTAAGAGCACTAGAAAGGAAGGTATGGCTTGAGGGACCGTGTGGCAGTGAAGAGAATACTTCCTTGTGTTGGGTGTGTAGGCATTGTGAGTGCCAAGCTGAATAGATCTGGGAGGGGTATCCATAGCTCTATGGTTGAGCTCACTAGCTTAGCAATTCTTCCTTTCCATGTCATAGCAGCCTCATAAACCCAACTGCAGATTGGCTTGGCTGAATTTGGTGTATGCTTGGCTATGTGTGAGTCTGTTGTTCCCTGGTTCCTTGTAGAAATCATGCCCGGCTCGGGGGTGGCAGTTGTATCAAGAGGTTGATAAGCACAACTGGCCTATGGTTGGGTGGAACGTTGCAGTTGCATAGCCAGTTGCTTGGGACTACTTTGTTCAGATAAGTATTCTCTTGTGCTTAACTTTGCAATTATTTATCTAATGAATATCTTGAATGAATGATGAATGTGTAATTGATATTATGTCCGCTGTGTTTTTCTTATAATCATATATTGCATATGACTTTTATATTATGGGAATGCTTAGCTAAATTCTTATGGGGCTAGATGCCCAGTTTTACAACACGTCCTCTCTATCATCGTGGTATGGTAGGAGGGGGCGTTACAATGTCGAATAAAGAGAAAGCACAAGAAAACCAATGCGATCGTTGAGAGAACCGCGGTCGAGGGGAATATGGTCGAAGTGTTCCATCCAACAGAAAAGGAGCTGACATACCAGCTGTGGTTTGTTACAAGTGTCGAGGAGTCAGACACAAGGAATATGAATGCTCAGAGAACCTACACGCTATGGAGGATTCAAAACCCAAACGTCAAAGAAATGAGCAAGTCCACGAGAGGTTGGAGTCTAAATCCAAAAGCAGTGAGGATGGGAAAAGAAAAGGTCAAACCATGATAGCCAGAAGAACGTTGGTTCAGGACGATCGACGCAATGAGAAAGAGCCAACACAACGAAAGGTTATCTTTCATCGACAGAGGTCATCAACAAGTTTTCTTTGAGATGTCGAGAACATCCACACCCATACAAGATATCTTGGTTGCAGAAAGGACATCATGTCAAGGTAACCAAACAGTGCCTGATAAAATGTATGGTGGGAAAACTTGAAGACAGTGTACTGTGCGACGTAATCCCAATGGACGCATGTCATTTATTGCTACGAAGGCCAAGGAAATATGATCGGAAGACGATCTATGATGGTCTTTCCAACATAGTCCCCATGTGGAAAAATGGCATGCGGAGGAATCTGATGTCGAAGTAGGATGACCAAGCTGACTATAAGCGCGACGACAGAAACTATTGGGAGAAGAGAGTACTGATGTGTTCAGCCATGGAATTCCTCACATAGGAGGAGAAGCAGTCAGGATGGTTCTCCATCACTCTAAAAGGACCATGTGTCAAAAGGTCAACAATTGAGAGGATTCCGGTCAAAGTCAAAATATGCTTGATGAGTTCAGGAGCATAGTAGTCGACGAAGCGCTGATGGTATTGCCACCGACAAGAAGCATATCCCATCAGATCGACTTGATTCCAGGATCGAGTTTTCCAAACAAGGAACCACATAGAATGACTCTGGAAGAGGGTCAAGAAATCAATCGACAAGTCTAGGAGTTGTTGGACAGAGGATCGACCAGAGAAAGTCTGAGCTCTTGCGCAGTACCAATAGTATTAGCACTGAAGAAGGGTGGAGAATGGAGGATGTGTACAGACTCCAGAGATATCAACAAGATCACGATAAAGTATCGATTTCCATTTTCGAGAATGGAAAACTTGATGGATTTATTGAGTGGAGCGAATTACTTCACGAAGATCGACCTGAAGAGCAGTTATCACCAGATTCGGGTTAGAGAAGGAGATGAATGGAAAACAACATTCAAGATGAAGGAAGGGCTGTATGAGTGGTTAGTCATGCCATTCGGATTGACTAATGCACCCAATACGTTCATGCGGTTGATGAATGAGGTACTGAAGCCATCGTTGGGGAAGTTCATCGTAGTGTACCTAGATGACATCCTGATATTTATCCGAACCAAGACAGAACACTTGGAGCACATTCGACAAGTATTACAGAAGTTGTAGGAAGAGAAGATGATGGTGAACCTGTAAAAGCGTCTCTTCATGAAGGAAGAACTAGTATACTTGGGATTTGTAATCTCTGGTAAAGGGTTAGTGATGGACCCAAAGAAGGTGAAGGAAATATTGGATTGGCCAAAACCGACAAGTGCGACTGGAGTGAGGATTTTCCATGAACTTGTGAGTTTATACAGGAAGTTTATTAGGGGATTCAGTCAGATATGTGCATCGTTGATAGAGTGCATGAAGAAAGGGGAGTTTAAGTGGATGGAAGCTACCCATAGATATTTCAACAAGTTGAAAAAAAAGGTCACTGAGAGCCCGGTGTTAGCGCTCCCAGATTTTGACAAAGTTTTCCAAGTCGATTGCGACATGAGTGGAATGGCAATTGGAGCATTGTTGAGCCAGGAGTGTCGACTAATTACATTCTTCAGTGATAAGTTGGATGATGCGAAGTGGAAATATTTGATTTATGACCAGGAGATCTATGGTATTGTCCAGGCATTGAAGAAGTGGAGGTATTATTTGTTAACCAAGGAATTTGTGTTGTACACAGATCACCTAGCATTGAGGTAATTGAACACTCAGTTGAAGTTGAATCAATAGCACATGAAGTGGGTCAAATTCCTGTAGGGATATACCTTTATGTTGCGACATAAGTTAGGAAAGTCGAACATGGTTTCTGACGCGCTGAGTCGAAGAGTTGCATTTCCAAATATAGCAACAGTTCACGAAATAGGAATAGAGTCGGTGAAGACAGAGTATGCGATTGACAATGATTTTTTGAAAGCATGGAAGGCGATTCGAGAACTGTGGAGTGTCGACAAAACACCATACTTTGATTATTTCATCCAAGAAGGATACTTGTTAAGGGGTCAATAGTTGTGTATTCCCAGAGGAGCCATAAGAGAGAACCTAATCCGAGAACTACACAGCAGTGGATTAGCACATCATTTTGGCATCGAAAAGACCAAGGCATTGGTCGAAGAGAAGTATTATTGGCCAAGAATGATGACAGATGTCGGTAAGTGGGTACGACAATGTTGAATTTGCAAATTGGAAAAAGGAAGAAGTCAGAATACGGGTTTGTATACACCATTACCAGTACCGAATACCCCATGGGAGCACTTGAGCATGGATTTTGTGCTAGGATTTTCGAAGACACAACAAGATAATGACTCAATTTATGTTGTAGTCGACATATTTTCAAAGACAAAACACTTTTTTTTGTGTAGGAAGACAAGTGATGCCATAAGCATTGTTGTACTATTCTTTAAAGAGATAGTAAAATTGCATGGGTTACCGAAGAGTATAATGTCGGACAAAGATACCAAGTTTATGGGACATTTCTGGAGAACCCTATGGAAGAAATGATACACAAAGTTGCATTTTAGCTCAACATATCATCCGCAGACAGATGGATAGGCCGAGGTGGTAAACAAAAGTTTGGGAAACCTTCTGAGATGTTTGACGGCCGACAGACCCAAGCAGTGGGAGAACGTGTTCGTGCAAGAAGAGTTCACGCACAACAATTCTATGAATTGGTCGACAGGTTTGACCCCATTCCATATTGTCCAAGGATGAATCCCACATGGAATGGTGGATTTGGTCGAGTTACCGATAGAAATCAGGAAAAGCGCGGATGCAGAATCATTCGCAGAGCACATGAAAGAAGTGCATGAAGATGTGTGAAAGCGCATAGAAAAGAGCAACGCGACATATAAGTTGAGAGGCGATAGAAATAAGAGGCTACAGTCATTCAACGAAGGAGACTTAGTCTATGCACACTTGCGGAAGGAGATATTTCCGACAAGAACATACAACAAGCTGAAGCTGAAGAAGATTGGACCGTGTAAAATTCAAAACATAATTTTTGACAATTCTTATGTGTTGGAGTTGCCGAAGGACTTGATCATTTCACCAACGCTCAATGTATCAGATTTGTACAAGTTTGAAGAAGGTTCAACTAGAGGAGGTGTGTAAGTGTCAAACATCATCTGGACAGTGCAGATTCCAGATCGACACAAGGAAGAAATCGTCGAAGTAATAGAGGAACGCGAAGTCGAGCGTACGCGCAGTTCGCAAAAGAAATAATACTTAGTGCAATGGAAAGATGATGAGTTGCAAGAGGCGACATGGATTTTCAAAGAATATTTCAAGAGACTAACGGAGCAGTCGAGTTATTTTTCCCCTTGGGAGTCTAGTGCAGGAGCATCAGGGCCTAGGCGGAACAATCGAATTTGATCAACATGAGAAGTCGACTAGGGGGATTTCCGATGACCACTGGTGCGAAGAGAGATTGGTTTTCGAAGTCAATGAGTTGAGCAGAAGTTGTTGAGGTGCATCGATAGAAGGACAAGGGTTGAGAGTCAACATGTCTAAGGTCGATAGACATTAGGATTGCAACAGGAGAGTTCGAGTGTCGATAGGTTGTCAAACAGTGACACCAACATGTTTGAGGTGGAGGCCAAGCATGGAGGAAGGGGTGGACTGACGAAGCCGTAGAAGATAAGTAAGGCCAACAAGTAAGTCGAAGGATGATGGAAGACAATATGTTCTATGTCAGGGATGGTACCGACTAGTGTAGTAGAGTCAGAGAAGCTCTGAAGTGAAGACGTAGTACTTGGTAGTCGTTCTGGATTGCTAAGGAAGTTAAGAGCAGTTAAGAAGGTGGTTGGGATCAGGAAAGATGTAACCATGAGAAGAGGTTGTGCAACATGACTAGAGGGCGCTGAAAATTGTAGGATATGGAGGATTCGGCGGACAGAGGAAGAGTGTCTCTGGGATCGGAGCGATCTCGGGAGCAGCAACAACAGAGTGGAGTAGAAGACTAGTGCACAGGCACATAGACAGGATCACTCATCACTCACGGTTCATTCATTCTAGCATTCAACAAAAGACAGAGAGGAGGAGAGGGTCACACATACAGAGAACACACCATTTACTTCTGTATACTGTAAAGGCTGAGGCCAACTAGTTGAGTTGTTTACATTTCCTTGCATCTAGCATTGTAACCGTTAGTTTGATTGAAGTAATAGAAGCTAGCTTCTGGCATCCAGTTTACACCAAATTTGTGTGAGTGTCGTGTGTCATGTGTTATTGTTAAGCAAGAAGGTCCCGTTGACCTGCCTTGCGCCAGTTGCAGAACTTAATTGAAACATATAGCCATTAGTGGATTTTTTGTCAGCAATGTAAACTCGTTATTTAGAACCAATGATCCTGACCAATGGCTCTGTCATGTGACAATACTTCATACCATACTAATAAGTTACATTAATATAGGGAACAAATCTCTTTGTAGCTTTCTAGTGGCTTTCTTAAATATCTTGCATGAACCAAGAAACCACACTAACAACAAAGGAGAGATCATGTCAACTATGATTTAATTAAATAATACTACCGACCAAATGTCGATAAAGAGTGGCGTTGACTTGTGGAGAGTCACATTCCTCGGAAAATTTTATGCTTGAATGATAAGGTGCAGCACAAGACTTACAACCGTCCATTTTGATTCATTTCAAAATATACAAAGCATATTTGGTTGAGAAATGAAGATACCATTATCCATTTACAAAATTTGAATTCCTAGAAAGAAATGCAACATACCAAGATCAATCCTTTAGAAAGTTGTAATTTCCCCATTTCTGGTAAAAGTTTTAATTATTCAATTTTTGTCTATCTTGCATGACGACACTATTTAAAACCTAAACTAGTTCCCATAATGCAACCTAAAGTTGAAAAATGGCATGGTGAACCACAAGGGGAGAGTCTTAAAGTCGTAAAAGTCACAGTAGCCTTTGGCTTTAATTAGCTTTCTAATGTGAGTTAAGTTAAGTTAATCTGTGATCTAATTCTATATACAAATACACCTAGTAATTAAAGGAGTACCCTTTAGGTGGGTTTTATTTAGAGCCCATTAACTATTAGTCCTAAATACATATGGATATGTACTATTTAGTGTAAGTATGTGTTTTAAAATGCTTATGCTTTTTTTATAAGTAAATAGCAATGTACATATTTTATTTATGTGTTCATGCATTTGTAAAAATGCACATATTTTATTTATGTGTTCATGCTTTTGTAAAAATGCACATATTTTATTTATGTGTTCATACTTTTGTAAAAATGCACATATTACATTTCATGGTCATGTATTTTATATGAGACCTTATTTTATAGATGTATTAAGTAAATATATGTAGGAGTATTAATCAATATATGTATGTGTATCATATGAGACAAATAACATATATTAAAAGCATAAAATTTATATATATATATAAAATTGTGCTTTATCTAGTTAGGTGGAAATACATATGTGTTTATATGTAAAAAATGGAGATATATATATATATTTTAATATGAAAATGGAAAAAGAGTATTTCTTTAGTTGATTGGTATATATTTATTTATTATATTTTGACCTAGGGATGGCTTTTTGTGAAATTTGGCCTTCATGCAGACGTAGTAGAAGATATGTTTGATAGGAATGGAGAGAGGATGTATTTTTGGGGATTGGGGAAAGACATTTTTTTACAACTCTCTGTTTTCTCCATTTTAGTTTGGATGAAAACGTTTTTTAAACCTTGGATTTTCTTCATGAAGGCTGGAAGAGCTCTTATGCTCTACGTTTCAATTTAATTGTTTGTATCTCATTGCTTAGAGAAAAAACGCCCAACCAAGATGAACTGTTTTGGATCTTTGTGTTGTTCTTTGTATGAGAAAAACATTTTTGGAGCAAGCTCTGTATATTTTTCTTTAGCTGAAAATTGTTTGGGATCTCTGTGTTCTTCAAATGAGAAAATTTTTTTTGGAGAAAGCTCTGTATATTTTTCTTTAGCTGCAAATCATTTGGGATCTCTGTGCTCTTCTTCAAATGAGAAAAAAGTTTTTGGACCAACCTCTGTATATTTTTCTTTAGCTGAAAATCATTTGGGATCTATGTGTTCTTCTTCAAATGAGAAAAACGTTTTTGGAGAAAGCTATGTATATTTTTCTTTAGCTGAAAATCGTTTGGGATCTCTGTGTTCTTCTTCAAATGTGAAAAAAGTTTTTGGAGCAAGCTCTATATATTTTTCTTTAGCTAAAAATCCTTTGGGATCTTTGTGTTCTTCTTTGTATGGAAAAAACTTTTTTGGAGCAAGCTTTGTATATTTTTCTTTAGCTGAAAATTGTTTGGGATCTATGTGTTCTTCAAATGATAAAAACGTTTTTGGAGCAAGCTCTGTATGTTTTTCTTTAGCTGAAAATCATTTGGGATCTCTGTGTTCTTCTTCAAATGAGAAAAACGTTTTTGGCGCAAGCTCTGTATATTTTTCTTTAGCTGAAAAATCATTTGGGATCTCTGTGTTCTTCTTTGTATGAGAAAAATGTTTTTGGAGCAAGCTTTGTATATTTTTCTTTAGCTGAAAATCGTTTGGGATCTCTGTGTTCTTCTTCAAATAAGAAAAACGCTTTTGGAGCAAGCTTTGTATATTTTTCTTTAGCTGAAAATCGTTTGGGATCTCTATGTTCTTCTTCAAATGGGAAAAACATTTTTGGAGCAAGCTCTATATATTTGTCTTTAGCTGAAAATCGCTTGGGATCTCTCTGTTCTTCTTTGTATGAGAAAAAAGTTTTTGGAGCAAGCTCTGTATACTTTTCTTTAACTAAAAATCATTTGGGATGTCTGTGTTCTTTTTCAAATGAGAAAAACATTTTTGGAGTAAGCTCTGTATATTTTTCTTCAGCTGAAAATCGTTTGGGATGTCTATGTTCTTCATCAAATGAGAAAAACGTTTTTGTGTTGATGTATATGTAACTTTGGAATGTATTTCATTTATATATTCATTGTACTCCTATAGAGATGTATTATTCCTCTATACGGAAGTGTCGTCATTTGTATTAACAAGTGTCGCAAGTGTGTTAACTTCCCGATGGGTTATTAGAACACCTTATAAGGGGTCAGTCCGATATAATGTAATATGAAGCTATTGTACCTAGCTAGACAAGTCGGCCCCATAAGGTTATTGGGAAAACAGGACAAGTATAAATAGAGATCGGGAGATCTCTATTTGGATCACTTCAGAACTCACTTCCTTCACTCGAAAAGTGGCGCACATGTGAGGAGGAGGATCAGCTGCTAAGAGGAGTCTATCTCTTGTACTTTGGTTGTACTTTGGTTGTGCTATTGCTTTATATATCTCTGAGGAAGTTGTGGGGTTTTTCCACCTTAGGGTTTTCCCCACAGAAAATCTGTGTGTCTATTGTCTCTCATCTTTTGCTTCTTGTGATGATTCACATGTTTGTTATAATTGATATGCATTGATATACTATACATGTTATTCTCGCAGTAAAGATCCTAGAGTATTGTGAATTAATGCTCAAAATTTAACATGGTATCAGAGCTAACCTGAGAAGAAGACATTATGCAGTGATGGAAACTAGGGTCTTGTTTATTGGGTTTCTCTCCACAAATTTTGGAAAAGCAGTATAGTAGATTGACTCTAATCATCAAGGAGAATCTATCTATCCAATCAGAATTCAATTCTGAGCATTTTTAGACTTGGCCCTAAAAATTAGGGTTTCCACAAAAATAGGAATTTCTGAAATCTGAAGACATAGCTGGAAGCTCCTTGGAAAAATCGAAGTTTAAAGATTTGGATCGATATTTTTGGTTTGATAAATCTCCAGGAAACTCAAACCCTAATTTAGGGTCCTCCCTAGTGAACCCGGGAAGACTAAAAGGAATTTATGAAGTGTGAAGATTTGCAGATCTCAAATTCTGAATACACTAGGCTGGTTAGATCATCAAGGCCCGTCTTTCTATCCTTTCAGAAAGTTGAAATTCACATTTTTAATTTTTAGGGTTTTTTCGACAAACCCTAATCCGGGACGAGATCCAGTTTTCAACAAAGCAAGTGGTAAGACCTAAATATTTTCTATTTCCATGTGAAGTACTCTTTAAGATGTCTCACCACACCAAGCTTGGAGGGGTTGATAACTTTCGAGCCTGGAAATATAGGATTGGGTTAATCCTGGAAGAAAATGAATTGGACTCCTACATCAGCTTTGAGGTCCCTATCCCAGAGGATGAAGAGGCTAAGGTATTGCGTAAGAATAACTTGGTCAAGGAAAAGAGAATCATTGTTGTTTCTATCAAAGACCAGCTCATACCACATGTTTCATCTCTAAAGACACCCAAGGAGATGTTTGACTCCCTGACCAAGTTATTTGAAGGGAAGAACATAAATCGGAAGATGACTCTATGGAATCAATTGAAAGGGGTCAAGATGTTGAATGGAGAGACCATTCAATATTACTTCTCCAAGGTCTCTCAGATCAAGTAACAACTTGAAGCTATGGATGAAGTAGTGGACAACGGTGAAGTTGTTATGACCACTCTGAATGGCCTACCTAGGTCATGGGACTCTTTATTCAAGGAATATGTGCAAGAAAGAAATTGATCTCTTTTAGTAGACTATGGGAGGAATGCTCTCAAGAAGAAGCTAGGCTTGTGGCACGAGAAGAAAAGATGGGGAATGAAGATCAAGCTCTCACAGCTCACATCAAGGGAAGCAAGGTTAAGAGGGAGAAATCTCATAACAAGAAACATTCTCACCCTCATCACAAGAAGAAAGATCTATCTCATGTTCAATGTTTCGAATGTAATGAAATGGGACACTTTGCTTCAAATTGTCCCAAGAAGAAGAAAGGAAACAACTTCAACAAGAAGAAGAAGAATAACAAAAGAAGATATAATGCTCATGCTGCTAGAGCAAAAAGTGATGATGATGACTCATCAAGCGAAGAAGAGTATGTTTTAATCTCTGCTCTCATAGGTACTATCTCTCATGGTTGTAATGATTGGTTAATTGACATTGGGGCTTCCAAACACATGACTGGGTTTAAAGAATCTTTTGTAAACCTATTTGAACATGAATCACCCCATAAGGTGAATCTTGGGGATGATTATCAATACCCTATCAAAGGAAGTGGGGAAGCCTCCTACAACCTAGAATCTGGAAAGTCCTTGAATATGAAAGATGTGCTATTTGTACCTGGGCTCAAGAAGAATCTACTCTCCATCTCTGCATTAGATGCAAAAGGTATGAGGGTTGCATTTGTAGATGGCCAAGTCCTAATGTGGGCAAAGGGTAAAACTATTGATGATGCAGTGGTGATTAGAGAGCAAGAGGGATGATTGTATAAATTGAAGGGACAACTTGAATATGCCATGGTGCATTATTCCATGGAGCCAAGTGAACTTTGGCATAAAAGACTTGCACATATGCAGTACAGAGCATTACCAATTGCAAGTAAGGCTGTAGAAGGTATTCCTAAAATTAAGACCAAGCATGAAGGTGTTTGCAAAGGATGTGCAAAAGGAAAGAACATAAAGAAGGCATTTCCAAGCAGTGAAAGCAAGGCCAAAAGTATCTTGGAAATTATCCACTCCGATGTATGCGGCCCGATGCCATCGAGTTCTCTGAGTGGGTATGTTTACTATGTCTTTTTCATTGATAACTTCTCCAGGAAGACTTGGGTTTACTTCTTGAAGAAAAAAGATGAAGTGTTGCTTAAGTTCAAGGAATTCAAAACCTTGATGGAGAACCAAACTGATAAAAAGATCAAAACATTCAGATCAGACAACGGTGGAGAATTCACCTCAGGTGGCTTCAAGAAGCTATGCAGTGATTTAGGGATTAAGCGGGAGTTGACTACTCCTTGCAATCCACAACATAATGGAGTTGTAGAAAGAAAGAATCGGACAATCATGGAAGCAGCAAGGGCAATGCTGCATGACCAGGATCTACATATGCATCTATCGGTAGAAGCAGCTAGGACAACTGTATATGTGCATAAAAGAACACCCCACAAGATATTCGACAACAAGACACCAGAAGAGGTATTCTTTGGTAAGAAACCTGAATTCAACCATCTCAAAATATTTGGTTGTCCAGTATATACTCATGTCCCAAAAGAAAAGAGGACCAAGCTAGATCCTTTAGGAAAGAAGGGTATCTTTGTGGGTTACATTCAAAGCTCGAAGGCTTACAAAATATACTTTCCAGGGTTCAAGAAGATTGATGTCAGCAGGGATGTAACATTTGATGAAAACTCAGCATTCATCAAATCAAGGAAGACACCTGTTGAAGTTTATGAAGAACCTAAGGAAACTAGATTTCAAGACACTACCATGACTGAAGCAATTCTAGATGTTGATCGTGAAATTGAAGATCCGCAACAACCTGTAGATCCACCCCATGAGAATAACTCTGACAAGAGAAAACCTACATGGGCTGTTAAATTTTCAGAATTTACTTCAATCTGATCTAGGATCTTAACCGAGAGAACAAAATGTACAACAAATCTACAGCATATCAATCATGGACACAATAATGCAAGCACACAAGAGACACAGAGTTTACTTGGGGAAAACCATAAAGGTGAAAAACCCCAATAACTTCCTCAGAGATAGATAGAGCAATGATACAACCAGAATACAAGAGATAGTCTTCTCCTAGCAGCAGAGCCTCCTCCTCCACAAGTGCGCCACTCTCCAAAGTGTGAGTGAGAGAATAGAATGTATAAAATGAGAGAGACACACTCTCTATTTATACACTAACTTGACTTGACGTTTACTCAACCAGGTCAGCCTCAACTTAACCACTTAACATAATGCTGACTGGGCCGACCCCCACTAGGGTGGCTTAATAACCCTTTGAACCACATGGCCGACCCCCAATAGGGTGGTCTAATAACCCTTTGACCCACATGAATCATACAGGGACGACCCCAACAAGGTGGTCTAATAACCCATCAATTATAAGGTACAATACTTTCAATATAAATGACGACACTTCCGTATAGAGGAATAATAACATCTCTATAGGAATACAATATACATATATGTGGAATACATTCCGAAGTTACATATACATCAACACTCCCTCGTAACTAGGAAGGTATTTCTCGACACAGGTCTTCTAGTACAAGTCTTCTTCTCTGGATCATCATCAGCGAATCATCATCCTCGAATCATCGTCATCGTCACTGCTGTTGCTATCTCAATCAATCTATGAATCTACTTGTCATAGGAATTTCTACAGAGCCAGTCATTTTTCATACTAGATGTAGGCCCACCACCTGCATTTCTTCATCATCTGTGCGACGGTCTGATAGAGGTGACCTCTCAGGACTAATTTTATGTTTGGATGCAATACCGGAAAGAGTATACCAGGAACATTTATGTTCCTAAGCATGACCGAAAAGATCTCCCAGGACTGATTACATGCATCTCCTCCACAATAGCTTTAAAGAGCATCCCAGGAAGATTTATGTGCCGTAGCATGACCGGCAAGATCTCTAAAGAGCATCCCAGGACTTATTACGAGCATACAGCTCAACCTCTCGGATATCTAGGACTGATTACATGTGCATAGACAAAACCTTTAAAGAGCATCCTAGGAACATTTATGTGCCGCAGCATGACCGACAAGATCTCTAAAGAGCATCCCAGGACTAATTACGAGCACACAGCTCAACCTCTCGGATCTCCAGGACTGATTACATGTCTCCATAGTAAAACCTCATCCCAGGACTGATTACGAGCACACAGCTCAACCTATCGGATATCTGAGGACTGACTACATACTACATAGCAATACCGGAAAGAGTACCCTAGGAACATTTATGTGCTGTAGCATGACTAGCAAGATCTCCCAGGATTGATTACATGCTATTTGCACAACTTGCCACATATCATCTCTGACCTCCAAGTATGAACCTGATACTCATGATCCCATGGATCATCATCGCACAAAGCATCATCCTGATGCTCATGATCACACTGATCATCATCATTGTACCATCCTGATACATATCATCTGGAGCAACATCCTGAAGATCATCATCGTGATCATCCTGATCATACAATTCATCCACCTGATGCATACCAAGCATCTACCTGATACATATCATCATACATGATCCACCTGATCATACAGTGTATCCACATGATACAAATACAAATACATGATCCACCTGATCATATCTGATACATATCAACATACATGATCTACCTGATCATACAATGTATCCACCTGATACATATACAGATACATGTTCCAAGCATCCAACATGATGCATATACAAAATACATACAAATGATCCAACTGATAATATCTAGCATCCAACATGATGCGTACATACATATACATATAAATGATCCAACTGATCATATCCAACATCATCTTGATGCATATAAAGAGTAGTAACTAGAACATTGTCTTGATGCTCATCATCCATGATCCTCCTGATCATCATAGCATCGTCCTCTTCATATCATCGCATCGTCCATGAAGCACAGCCCAAATGCACATCATCCAGTACTTACACCACCGACATGGGAGAACACATCTACCACCATTCGGGGAAGGCTCCATCCCTTACCTTTTCACCATGGGAGAACACATCTACCACCATGTGAAAAATGGCTCATCAATTATATCACGACCAAGGGAGAACACATCAACCATCTCTGAAAAGCTCATGTGCATCTGCATCTTCCAGACTCATCACTTCCCTTTGGAAGGAACCTCGATCTGAAGTGCACCAAGCCTCTCTCTGAAGTACTCAAACTCCACTCTGGCCAATGGCTTGGTCAATACATCTACAACCTGCTCATCCATTGCAACATACTCTGCTTTGGCTATACTTAGTGCTATGCAAGACTGCTTCCTGCTAAACCAAGATATCACACCTGATCCCATACTGAAGCAACACCCAAAAGTGATCTTCCTATCTGCAGCACTACCTTCCCAATCTGAATCAACATAACCCTGCAGGTTAAACTTTTGATTCGCATCATACTTGATCCCATAATCAACTGTACCCTTCAGGTACCTCAGAAAAATCTTTACAACAACCAAGTGAATATCTCTCGGATCTATCAGGAACTGGCTCAATGTGTTCACCGCAAAGCAAATATCTGGTCTCGTGTTCATCAGGTACATAGAGGACCCAATCATCTAACGATACATCGTGACATCGACTGGATCAGATGAAGCATCACACAGAAGCTTCCGGTTTGATGCCATAGGTGTGGGCATAGACTTGGAGTCCATCATCCCAAACCTCTTCAGAATATCTATTGCATACTTCCCTTTGTCCAAGGAAGATTCCATCTGTACTCAGCCACACATCCATACCAAGAAAATAGTGCATCATCCCCAAGTCCTTCATCTCGAACTCGGCTGCAAGCTTCCGCTGTGTGTCGGTAATCAATCTATCATCTCTTGTTACAAACAGGTCATCCACATACAATAAGAGTATCCCTGGATTTCCTACCTCAACCTTGTAGTATAGGTTGGAATCCGCTTTACTCTTTGTAAAGCCCAAACTGGATAGAAAGTTCTCTATCCTACCAAGTTCTGCACACATATATGACTACACCATTCAAGAAGGCTGTCTTGAAATCCATCTGTGTATCTTCTATTTCATCACTTTTATATTTCTCTATGCTGCCATCTGTAGCATGCTTGATCTGATAGATCCATATGGAAGTCATAACAAACTTCCTTTCAGGTCTTGGGACTACATCCCAAACATCATTCTTCATGATCGACGGATCATGGCATTCTTCCCATATCCTGGGAACTTCAATATCTTCAATGGATAATTTTTTTGCTGAACAAATGTTGTAGTTCTTCTTTTGTAGGTGATGGCATACGATCTTTCCTACACAACAAGTTAAATTGCATGATTAGAAAACATCTCATAGTTTTCAGAACAAATTCTTATACATAAAGAAATATGTCATATAGTCATGCAATTATCTTAGCCAATGCTTCAATACAACATTTATCCATATCCCGTAACTTTCTAGATGCCTTCCAATCTCTACCAGAACATTGTTAAGAGTGTGCACAACTCCCAACATGTCAAAGAGGTTTCATTCTAGATAAGTAGCAATGGAATGTTGTACAATGCCATAGGCCACTTACCCATGCATATTAGTAGTATACTGTTTGTCAATGCAACTATTCTAATATGCATAATACACAACCTAATTCTAGGAACATCAGTATTTACATTATTGAACAGTATTATTTAAACAATAAAATATGCAAGTAATGACAATTCAAATACTTATCTTTGTTTGTTTGTTGGGTTGACTCCCTCTCATTATTTGCTTCTTTTCTGCAACTCCATTCTTATGTGGATTGTGAGAAGTCGTCAACTCCCTCTGAATATCTGCATCCTTGCAGAAACTACTGAAGTGTGCTCCTTTGCTTTCTTGCAGGAACAATTGGAGTGTTCTTCCTCTTGATCTTTGCTTCATGGATTACCTTAACTTGAACTTACATCCATCCTTAATCACTATGCATGCTTATTAGTATCATCATTGTGTTATCCTTGAGGTCTCATACATAATCACAAATTTATTAGTATAATCTTAATACTATCAAAACACAATAATCTTAAACATGTATATTCATGATCATTCACAGATAATAAACATTAGTATTCAAGGTTTCAGGGAAGTCTTCTTTTACTCATACATATTCTTATTTTATCATAGGACTCTTATGGTTAGTTGAATCATCAATCAAGATAAGAGATATAATATGCATAAAACCCGTGATTATTCAAACCTATAACTTCATGATTCTTCTGGTTAGTCATATCATCAGTTATGGTAAGAAACATAATATGCATACAACCATGATTATTCAAACCTATGACTTCATGAATAATCATTATCAACAATACAAGAGTATATGATCCTAACAAAAGGTAGGATTCTAGCTTGATATAGGAAAAACATACTTGGATTAGCATGCTAGCTAGTTATGTCTAACATACCCGCATAATGTCTTCTGGTTCTCTTCAGTGACTTGTGCTAGTAACCTGCATGTCTCATAAGTTAACCATTGTAGAACCAAGTTATACATACCTCGAAAGTAGATCTTCTATGTGATCCATGACAATGGATGAATCTTTGTCTTCATGTCACCATGAGCATATGTTCTTGAAGTAGAACATGATTTGACTTTCTTGGTGCACCTTTTGTGTTAGCAAACAACATAAACCTCATACAACATCACAATGCATTAGTACAATCATAAGTGTCAAAACCTTAATCAATGAATATCTTCTATTAAGGTGATACGAAAAGTCCAGTAATTAATCAAGATTGTACTGTAATGATATGAAGACAAACATATGATAAACTTAACCATGAAACATACTTGTAAGCCATACCTGTCAAGATTGCTTGTAATCTTCTTATGGAAGGCCTTAGCCTCATCTCCCTCTGAGACAGGAACTTCTTCACTTATGTAGGTGACCAATCCATCTTCTTCTAGGATTAACCCAATCCACTTGATTTGCATGAACTAGACCTGGAGCTGGATTAGGGTTTGTCAAAGAAACCCCAAAAATTCAAACTTTGAATTTCAAACTTCCGAAAGGATAGAAATATGCGCCTTGATGAGCTGATCAAGTTGGTATATTCAGAATTTGAAAATTGCAAAGTTTCACCCCTCGAAATTGCCTTTTAGATTTCCAGATTCACTAGGGAGGACCTTAAATCAGGGTTTGAGTTTCCTAGAGCTTCACCCAACCAAAAGATTTGATTCAAAACTCTAAGCTTCGATTTTTC
Organism: Larix kaempferi; assembly: GCA_027924585.1. Classification (NCBI taxonomy): domain Eukaryota; kingdom Viridiplantae; phylum Streptophyta; class Pinopsida; order Pinales; family Pinaceae; genus Larix; species Larix kaempferi. Next base: position 4,684,994 of record BSBM01001103.1, read on the forward strand.
TGAGGAGCTTCCAGCTGTGGTCACAGATTTCCAAAATTCCATTTTTTGCAGAAGCCCTAATTTTCCATCTTTCCGATCAAAGTCCCAAACTGGGGTTTGATCAAGCCCAGCATTCTGCCCAACCAAAAAATCTCATATTGGTCTCTAAATTTTGATTTTGATGAGTAGCATCCAGCCGTGGTCTCCGATTACAAAAATTCCAACTTTCTCCGAAGCCCTAAATTCCGGAAGCCATGAATGAAGGTACTCAAAAATAATTTTGTTTTGACAGAAATATGTACTTGATTGTTTCTTGTGTAACTCCAAACTTTTCGATCCACAGGGTCTGAAATATTTTCTTGAGATAGCCCGACCTATTATCTTTCCATCCCGATAGGTCTGACCTCAATTGGATTCTTTGAGAGAGAGTTATTCCAAGTGTCGCAACGTGGCCTGTTTATGGGATAATACAAGAGAGCGAACTTGTACGGCGTGCCATGTGTCACTGGTTCAACTTCAGCCTTTGAACATTTTGTCTGAGATAGCCCAACCTATTTTCTTTCCATCCCAACAAGTCTGACCTCAATTGGATTTTCTGAGAGAGCGTTATGCCAAGTGTCGCACCATGACATGTTTATGGGATAATATAAGAGAGAAAAATTGTATGGCATACCACGTGTCACTGGTTCAACTTCAGCCTCTAAAAACTTTTCCTGAGATAGTATAGTCTGTGTACTACCTGTCCTTTTTTATGAAATTTCATTTGGAGCTTCTTAGCCCAAGTTATGACTTTTTTCCCAAGGTCACCTGATTTTGACTCAGATCTAGAAGCGGAAAAAACCCTATATTGTATAGATCATAGGGATCTGTACAACGAATTAGAGGTTGTCCTTTGGACAGAAGGTACATGGGGATCTGATCTTCGAGCTGTAAAAGTTTCAGATCCGAAAACTTTTCCAATATGGATTTATAGCGAAAGTGCTACGATGACTAGTTTTTGCTATATCTAGCCCTAGCATCGTAAGTGCAACAATTGTCATACATGCCATATCATGCCTTCTTTCAGGCTAGCTCTGATACCATGTTAAATTTTCAGAATTTACTTCAATCTGATCTAGGATCTTGACTGAGAGAACAACATGTACAACAAATCTATAGCATATCAATCATGGACACAATAATGCAAGCACACAAGAGACACAGAGTTTACTTGGGGAAAACCATAAAGGTGAAAAACCCCAATAACTTCCTCAAAGATAGATAGAGAAATGATACAACCAGAATACAAGAGATAGTATTCTCCTAGTAGTAGACCCTCCTCCTCCACAAGTGCGCCACTCTCCAAAGTGTGAGTGAGAGAATAGAATGTGTAAAATGAGAGAGACACACTCTCTATTTATACACTAACTTGACTTGACCTTTACTCAACTAGGTCGGCCTCAACTTAACCACTTAACATAATGCTAACTGGGACGACCCCCACTAGGGTGGTCTAATAACCCTTTGACCCACATGGCTGACCCCCAATAGGGTGGTCTAATATACCTTTGACCCAGATGACTTATACAGGGCCGACCCCAACAAAGTGGTCTAATAACCCATCAAGTATAAGTTACAATACTTACAATATAAATGACGACACTTCCGTATAGAGGAATAATAACATCTCTATAGGAATACACTATACATATATGTGAAATACATTCCGAATTTATATACTCATGTCCCAAAAGAAAAGAGTACCAAGCTAGATCCTTCAGGAAAGAAGGGTATCTTTGTGGGTTACAGTCAAAGCTCGAAGGCTTACAAAATATACTTTCCAGGGTTCAAGAAGATTGATGTCAGCAGGGATGTAACATTTGATGAAAACTCAGCATTCGTCAAATCAAGGAAGACACCTGTTGAAGTGTATGAAGAACCTAAGGAAACTAGATTTCCAGACACTACCATGACTGAAGCAATTCCAGATGTTGATCGTGAAATTGAAGATCCGCAACAACCTGTACATCCACCTCGTGAGAATGACTCTCACAAGAAAAAATGTGCATGGGCTAGAGAGCTCATTCAAGATGCATAAAGATATGGCATTCCAGAAGAGGAACACAAAGCAAAGAAGAGAACCAGATCACATACCAGCTATGTGCAGCGAAAAACTATTCGCTCATACAATAATAGTTACCAAAAGACCTGGTAAATCAAATAAGCCATTGATAGGCGCACTTATATAGATAATTTTTAATAGATAAGAATATGATTAATAATTTACAATGAGGCTTGCTTTTATAGGCTTGAGCGTGTATAGTGAAGGGTTACACCCTTTTACTTAATAATTAATAACTTTAATTAACATACATATAATATTCATAGAATTGCCACTCTCTTAGAAAGGCTTTGTCCTCAAAGCCTTATAATTTTGTCGCATTGTTCTTTGCGATGTCATGGCTGATGAAACATGTCGATACGAACTGCTAAGTGTAGAGCATAACTTCCGATACGTCAACGGATGAATCCATCCCAAATTGATTTGTTGTGGACAGATGGGATTCCCTACTGATGTGTCGTTAGGAGATTTGATCACATTAGTACCATTATCTTTCGACATTTCCCACTTTTTCAAATATCGGTTTTTATGGTTGGGGTGTCAATAAGGAAATTTCACGATGTCATTTTCATTTACTAATGTCGCCTTTAGAGCATTGATCTGATTTGGAAGTTGTATTTTCGTCTCTTGAGGATTTAACTTTTTGTTCTGTATCTTTTCCAACTTGTTTTCTAACTGCCTATTATCATTTTGAAACTTCTTAATCAATTCGACTTGCGATTTTCTGTCATCTTCAGATGTCTTAAGTTGTTCCTTAAGATCTTCATGATGACTTCTGATACAACTATTTTCTTCCTGTTTGTCTAGAAGTTTCCCTTCAATGTTGTCCATAGATTGTTCTATCTTTCGGCTATTTTTCAACTTCTTATTTTTTGTGACTAGTATCTTGTTATGATTTCTTAGTCTAAAAATTTCTTCAGCATTGTTAGATAATGCTTTATTACTCTTCGCGATATCTGATTTAAGTGTCTTTTTAGAGTCGTCATTTTGTTGTTGAAGAACTTTTATCTGTTGTCGAAATTGGCCGACCTCTGATTCTTGACTTTCTAATTTATGTCGTAACTGCATTAATTCTTCATCTTTGTCGCTAACGATTTTGTTCAAGTGTATTATTTCTGCTTCGTAATTATTTATTTTCTTCTTTATATCTTGATTTTTCAATCTCTGATTAAAATCACTTTCATCTTTTAATTCCTTGATTTGCGCACATAATTTTTCTATGTGATTTTTCTGGTTGGACATTGTTTGTTCATTGAACCGTTCTTGTATCTTATGTAGTTCAATCTTTATTTCTGATTGTGTATTAATGTCTCGTAATTCTTCATTGTCTTTTCGATAGCGCTTTAACTTGGCTTCTAATTTCTCTATTTGTAGTCGCAACCCAGCTTCCATGGCCTTCACTTCTTCGGTGATAGAAGGTCTTTCTTTGATTTCTTCAGCGATAGATAGTCTTCGACCTTTTCAATGATAGAGGGAGTTTTCTTTGACTTGACTTATCCAATGATGGATAGTCTTTGCTAGATCTTCACTTCTTTTCTTCGATTTGTCCTCTTTGACTTTTTCTTGATTTTGTCTTCTTCGATCTTTCGTTAATTTTTTTTTTTTCAAATAATTATTATTTTAATAAAATAATAATATTATTTCTCTTTTTATAAAATAATTATAATTTTTTTTGTAAAGGAAATAATTATAAATATCTTTCCTTATAAAGATAGGCTTAAGGACTTTGATAATAATAATATATTATTATAAATAATAATAATAATATTATAATTTATTTTTGAAGACTTTTAAATTATAATAATTATTATAATTTGGAGTTCATATGGGATAGGGTTTTCTTTTCGAATGGTATGAAAAAAGAATATAAAAATTATAATAATATTATAATAATTGTTTGTTTTGGACCTTGATTAGGTTGTTTTTCTTTCTTTTTTTTAAGAGCGGAAGGTGGCACGTAGTGAGCAATGAGGATGCACGTTTGGGAGAGGAGCGATGGAGCGTGGCTAAGGAGCAGAGTTGGATGAAGTGTGTTGTGGTGGCGTGGGAGGTGAGTGAGGGAAGAGGAGGGCACACATGGAGGAGCGCGGAAGGGAAGGGAGATGGGGAGAGGAGGGAGGCACATTGACAGAGTGGAGGAGGATGGCGGGAGGCTGCGCAGGCCATGGTTGGCCGGAGGCGTGGCCCGGGAGAAAGAGTTCACGAGCGCATGGGAGATAAGCTGTTGTGGGAGTGGATGGATGCGAGGGGGGCGTGCAAGCGGAGGAGTGTGGGACGAGGGCATAGGAATAAGGGAGGTGGAGGCTTGATGGAAGGAACGTTGGGAGGATGATGGAACTGTGGTGGAGGACAGTGTGAGCTAGGTGAGGGAGTAGCAACAAGAAGAGGAAAAAAATGGAAAGAGTGGCCTGAAAGGAGGGAGCGAGGCTTGATGAAGGAATGGGGACGTTGTGTGTGAAGGGAGTGAATGGGCCATGGGAAAATGTGGATGCGATGTGGAGGTGGGACGCAGCAGAGATGCTGTGGAAGGGAGTCGAAGGTGGAGGAGGGCGTGATATGCAAGTGCGGGGGGCAACGCGGGTAGCGAATGGAAGGTGGTGTGCATGCAGGGATGGGATTCGACACCGGTTGAGTGTGGCATGGCTCGTGGTAGTGGGAACGTGACAGTGAGGGAATGAGTGCATGAGGGGATTGAGCAATGTGTGGAAAGGAGGATTGAGAGAGATGTGAGGGAGGTCAAAAACCCGATTCAGAGAGACTCTAACACTTATGGCTAAAAGCCGGATTTGGAGAAGCTCCAAGATGGATGGCTAAAAGCCAGAATCAGCAAGGCCTGAGAATGGCTGGCTTTGATACCAAATGCAGGGAAAAACTATTCGCTCATACAATAATAGTTACCAAAAGACCTGGTAAATCAAATAAGCCATTGATAGGCGCACTTATATAGATAATTTTTAATAGATAAGAAGATGATTAATAATTTACAATGAGGCTCACTTTTATAGGCTTGAGCGTGTATAGTGAAGGGTTACACCCTTTCACTTAATAATTAATAACTTTAATTAACATACATATAATATTCATAGCACTATGTTGCTTTACTCTATGATATCATGAACAAAGAACCTTCCAATTATGAAGAAGCAGTGGAAAAGAAAGAATGGAAGGATGCCATGATCAAAGAATACCAATCAATAATGAAGAATGATGTTTGGGATGTTGTCCCAAGACTTGAAGGGAAGTCTGTTGTGACTTCCAAATGGGTCTACAAGATCAAGCATGCTACAGATGGCAGCATAGAGAAATACAAGGCAATATTCATAGCTCGTGGCTTCTCTCAAAAAGAGGGAATAGATTATGAAGAAACTTTTGCTCCTGTATCCAGGTACACTTCCATCATAACAGTACTTGCTATGGCTGCAACGATGAAATGGAAGATACACCAGATGGATGTCAAGACTGCCTTCTTGAATGGTGTAGTTGAAGAGGAAGTGTATGTGGAGCAACCACTCAGTTTTGAAACACATGACAGGGAATCATATGTGTGCAGATTGAAGAAAGCCTTGTATGGCTTAAAACAAGATCCTAGAACTTGGTATGGTAGGATGGACAGTTTTCTATCTAGTTTGGGCTTTACCAAGAGTAAAGCGGATTCCAACCTTTACTACAAGGTTGAGGAAGGAAATCCTGTGATTCTACTCCTGTATGTGGATGACATGTTTGCAACAGGAGATGATAGATTGATTGCTGATACAAAGAGGAAGCTTGCTGCCAAGTTCGATATGAAGGACTTGGGGATGATGCAGTATTTTCTAGGTATGGAGGTGTGGCAAAGTGCAGATGAGACCTTCTTTAGACAAGGGAAGTATACAATAGATATCCTGAAGAGGTTCGGGATGATGGATTGCAAGGCCATGGCCACACCTATGGCATCGAACCTGAAGCTTCTATGTGATGCGTCATATGAGCCAGTTGATGTCTCTATGTATCATGAAATGATTCGGTCCTTGGTGTAACTGACAAACACGAGACCAGATATTTGCTTTGCGGTGAACACATTGAGCTAGTTCCTGACGGATCCAAGGAGTGTTCACCTCGTTGCTGTAAAGCATATTTTTAGGTACCTGAAGGGTATAGTTGATCATGGGCTCAGTTATGAAATGAATCAAAGTTTAACCTCCAGGTTTATGTTGATTCAGATTGGGCAGGCAGTGCTGTAGATAGGAAGAGCACATCTGGGTGTTACTTCAGTATGGGATCAGGTGTGATCTCTTGGTTTAGTAGGAAGCAGTCCTACGTAGCAGTGAGTACAGCCAAGGAAGAGTATGTTGCAGCCTGTTCGGGTAGTTGTGAGGCAATATGGCTTTGGAAGCTACTGTCAGAGTTATTTGATCTCTCGCTAGAGACTACTGGTATCTTTTGTGACAACTAGAGTTGTGTGAAGCTATCTGAGAAACTGGAGTTCCACGACAGGTCGAAGCACATTGAGATCAAATATCACTATATCAGGGATATGGTATAGAGAGGAGCAGTGAAGCTCCAGTATATTGCGACAGATGAGCAGATTGCAGATGTGTTGACGAAGCCACTGGCCAGAGTGAAGTTCGAGTACTTCAGAGAAAGGCTTGGCATTCTTCAGATTGAAAACACTTCGAGGAAGAAGTGATGGATACATTTGGTGAATCCATTCCAAGCATGGTGGAAGGAGGATCCTTCACATGGCTATGGATGTAAGCGTTGGATGATGAGCATTAGGATGATGTTCTAGTTTTTGCTCTATATGATCAGTTGGATCATTTATATGTATGTACACATCATGTTGGATACTTGTATGATCAGGTAGATCATGTATTTGTATATGTATCAGGTGGATACTTGTATGATCAGGTAGATCATGTATTTGTATATGTATCAGGTGGATACTTGTATGATCAGGTAGATCATGTGTTTGTATATGTATCAGGTGGATACTTGTATGATCAGGTAGATCATATATGATAATATGCATCAGGTTGATGCTATGATGATGATCAGGATGATCACAGATGACAAACTTCAGGATGTTTCTCTAGATGATATGCATCAGGTTGATGCTATGATGATGATCAGGATGATCACAGATGATGAGATTCAGGATGTTTCTCTAGATGATATGCATCAGGTTGATGGTATGATGATGATTAGGTTGATCATGTGATGATGTACATCAGGATGATGTATGGTGAGTATCGGTTTGATACTCTATGGCCGTGGACAGGTTGTGCAGGTAGCACAGAAAAGACCCTTTAAAAACTAGACAGGTAGAGCGGTGTGCTTCTAACATCCCGGGTTGCTTTATCGAGATCCAGACAGGTAGAAAGGTGTGCTTGTAACATTCTGGGATACTCTGAGTAGGTTTTGCTACAGTTTCGCATAGAAAATATCCTTTAAAATCCGGATAGGTAGAGCAGTGTGCTCGTAACATCTTGGGATGCTCTATCGAGATCCAAATAAGTAGAGTGGTGTGCTCGTAACATCCTAGGATGCTCTAAGTAGGTTTTGTGAAAGTTCACATAGAAAATATCCTTTGAAATCTGGACAGGTAGAGCGGTGTGCTCGTAACATCCTGGGATGCTCTATCGAGATCTAGACAGGTAGAGCGGTGTGCTCGTAACATCTTGGGATGCTCTGAGTAGGTTTTCTGAAGGTCAACATCTAAAAGATCCTGGGAGATCCGATAGGTTGAGCAGTGTGCTCATAATCAGTCCTGGGATGCTCTTTCGAGGTTGTGTTGAGGCACGTAATCAGTCCTAAGTATTCCACAGTATGGCCAGTGATGATGAAGACCTACAGGTGGTGGGCCTACATCAAGTATGAAAAAGGACTGGCTCTATATAACTTCCTATGATGAGTAGATTCAGAGATTGATCGAGATAGCACCAGCTGTGATGATGACAATGATCTGAGGATGATGATTCACTGATGACGATCCAGAGAGGAAGACTTGTGCTAGATGATCTATGTCGAGAAATACCTTCCTAGTTAAGAGGGAGTGTTGATGTATATGTAACTTTAGAATGTATTTCATTTATATATTCATTGTACTCATATAGAGATGTATTATTCCTCTATACGGAAGTGTCGTCATTTTTATTGACAAGTGTCACAAGTGTGTTAACTTGCCGATGGGTTATTAGACCACCTTGTAAGGGGTCGGCCTGATATAATATAATATGAAGTTATTGTACCTAGCTAGACAAGTCGGCCCCATAAGGTTATTGGGCAATTAGGACAAGTATAAATAGAGATCGAGAGATCTCTATTTGGATCACTTCAGAACTCACACTTCCTTCACTCCGAAAGTGGCGCACATGTGAGGAGGAGGATTAGCTACTAAGAGAAGTCTATCTCTTGTACTTTGGTTGTACTTTGGTTGTGTTATTGCTCTATCTATATCTGAGGAAGTTGTGGGGTTTTTCACTTTAGGGTTTTCCCCACGGAAACTCTGTGTGTCTATTGTCTCTCATGCTTTTGCTTCTTTTGATGATTGACATGCTTGTTATGATTGATATGCATTGATATACTATACATGTTATTCTCTTAGTAAAGATCCTAGAGGATTGTGAATTAATGCTCAAAATTTAACATTTTGGAGAAAGCTCTGTATATTTTTCTTTAGATGAAAATTGTTTGGGATCTCTATGTTCTTCTTCAAATGAGAAAAACGTGTTTGGAGCAAGATCTGTATATTTTTCAATATCTAAAAGTCGTTTGGCATCTCTGTGTTCTTCTTCAAATGAGAAAAACGTTTTTGGAGCAAGCTTTGTATATTTTTCTTTAGCTGAAAATCGTTTGGGATCTCTGTGTTCGTTTTCAAATGGTAAAAACGTTTTGGAAGATGCTCTGCATTTCAATTTAATTGTCTCTCTGTCTTTTAAATGTTTCCCACGACTTGAAGATATCGTGGATGCTGAAAGATGCTCTTCTTATTGGTATGTTGATGAAAAGGTCTTAAAACCATGTATTTTCTTCATGGAGATGGAATGAACAAGTTTGGAATCTCCGCGTTCTTCTTTGCATAATAAAAACGTTTTGGGGAAACTTTGTATGTATTCATGGAGTGGAAAAACATTTTTGACATCTCTGAAAATATCTACATGTCCATTGTATGGATTAACCATGCTTCTCATTGTATTGTTCATCTTTATTGCGGAGAAAATCGTAGATGCCAGAAGAGCTCACATGCTCTGCATTTCTTTTTATTTATTGTATTTGATTGTCGAGAAAATTGTTGAGGAAAAAGTTTTGGAAATCTCTATTTGTTTATATCTAGAGTGATGTTAGGTGCATTTGGGTGAAACGAGCTCGGTAAAATGAGAATTCAAATCTGTTTATGTTATTGTGTGGTTGCTTGCATATGGGGAAGCGATCTCTATAAGATGAGAATTGAACTCTTTCTATAAGTTATATTGTTGCAGCCAATGAGTCGAATGCATCTATTATGTGTTCATATACATAATTTATGATGCTTGTATCCCATGACTTCTTTTAGTTGCTTTTCGAATGCATTAATTTCATGTCGAATGCATTATTTGCATGTCGAATGCATTATTTGCTTGTTGAACGAGTTTCTTATGTTTCATATATATATATATATATATATATATATATATATATATATATATATATATATATATATATATATATATATATATATATATATATAATTCATGTCGACATCAAATTACATTATGTTTATAGGTTGCATGCCGAATGCATTGAAAATGTTATGTATACCTATTCATTATATTTGTATTACACTATGTCTATTGGTTGCATGTTGCATGCATAGGGTGCCTGTCAAATGCATGGGAAATGTTACATAGACATATTCATGATATTTGTATTACATTATTTTTATTGGTTGCATGTCGAATGCATTGAAAATGTTACGTATACATATTCTGGATATTTGTATTACACTATGTCTATTGGTTGCATGTTGAATGCATAGGGTGCATGTCGAATGCATGGGAAATGTTACATAGACATATTAATGATATTTGTATTACATTACATCGATATGTTGTGTGTAGAATGCATTGTATGCATTGATTAAATTCACATATATGCTCATGATGTCAGTGAATTGCAAAATTCTATTTGATGTCGAATGCATTGGTTGTATATGCATTAACTAAGTACATATATAGTTTATGTTTGTATCACATGATATCTTGTGGTCACGTGTAGAATGCATTATGTGCATGTTGAATGCGTTTCTTACGTTTCATATACACATCTATGATGCTTGACATCTTGTGGTTGCATGTCGAATGCATTATGTGCATGTCAAATGTGTTTCTTATGTTTCATATACATATATATGATGCTTGTTATATTTTGTTTGCATGTTGAATGCTTTGAGTGCATGTCAAAATGCTCGGATGGCTTGTCGAATGCATTGGTTATATTACATATGGGATGACTGTCATGAATAGAAATCGGTAAACACCTGCATATGCCATGGGGCATATAAGGTCAAGTCTAGATTATAGACTTGGGTCCGCCGAGAACAACGCCACAACTATGCAAGAGGTTAGGACACGAGAAGTGTCTAGGTAGGAGCACTACCTTTTCATTTGTAGGAGCAGTGCAGTAATCTCTCGAGCTGTGTGTGATTAGTTCTATGTAGACGATACTTAAAAAGTTTCTATCCTAATTGTGGATCTGTTGTTGCTGTAACATCCCCCCAAATTTTTTCTTAATATTGGGGCCTTCCTATTCTTTTGGTTTAAGCACTCATTTTGATCAAATCTTTCTAACTTAATCTTCAACTTTTCCTAAAAGTGCTGACCCTTCTAGTTCTCTTTGATTTTTTGACTAAGGCATTTTTTCCTTCTATTGAAAAGCAGTGCACTATTTTAAAGCTTAGTTCTGCATGCGCTCAAAGTGCAGATTGGAAGCTTATATTTCTGCACTAAAGGTGCAACTGAAAGGGTTTAAATGGGCGCTTTTAAAAGCGCAAACTTTAGGCTTATGTCTTGCGTGAAAGGCGCACTTTCTAAGACTTATGCTTCCGCCTTGTTGCCAAAACTCAGCTTTTCAGTGAAATATCCTTGCGCAAATCAAAGGTTTAAAGTCTGCACCATATTAACGCATGATTCTTTCGCAGAGTCTAAGTCTAGCTCGGTCGCCATCGGCACAATTCCTAATGATAGGATGAGTGCTTTGGCGCAGGGTTTGTCCTTAAGAACGCCGACATAAAATCTCATTGGCACAGTTCCCATTAGCGCATATTTTGTGACTAAAACTTGCGCCAGAGGCGCAAGGTTTATCTATATAGCTCTTGCTTCCATATTCGCGCCTCATCTCTCCTCGAAGTATAATTTTAGCACAGCGCTATCATCGCAGAGATTTAATGTCGCAATCGCCACTTTGGTGCAGGACTTAACGTCACGATCACCGCTTAAACGTAGAGATTTAATGTCATAACCACCGCTTTGGTGCAGGACTTAACGTTATGATCGTCGCTTTGGCGCGAAGTTTCATTTTGGTGTGTGTGCAACCACAGAGTTGGTAGGGTCATGAATGTGCCCATGTGACGTTTTGAATGCACAAGTTCTTGAGCCTCGTGCTCATAACTCCACCAACCTATCACGTACGTGAATTAATTTCCTCCCCTATATGAATGCGTAGAATGGGATTTCAAAATCAATCGACCATTGCCATAGGAGAACGGAGCTTGCTGTTCAATATCGAACTCTGACTGCACTGCTTCCCATCTCGGAATGATCGCTAGCCACCGAGGAACACCGCTAAGCTGACAGGAAGGTGCTTGGCCCCTCCTCTCTTTGTTTTCCGAGGTTCTTGTTTGGACTTGCACCCATTTTGTACACTTTTATCGACTATATATATATGAAAAACAAACTTATATGCATTAATCGGTTAGTTGTGACTCAAAGCCATGGAGACACGGAACCACCATATGCAAACCAGATCCTGGAATGCCCTACCCTCCCATGCGTGCTTCAAATGTTTCCCACTGTCGCGTACTTGGCGTCCTAAGTAAGTTTTTCACGTATCTTATCGTCTCTGGGTTTTTTGGTTATATCTTAATGGCCACATATCTTGCGTTCCACGCTTGAACCCATATCTAAGTGCTCTTTTTTGGTTAAAACATTGTATCCACGCACACCCCATGGAAAATCGCTGCCTATCGATGATACCTTTCGCTCCGAGGCCACCTAAAATCCACAGTTCTTGACCAAAACCACCTTAGAGCATGTGAGAAAGACCTGATGGGCTAGCGGTAGGAACATTATGAATAGCTCGGTATTTTGATTATAGAGGCAAGTCACCGTGAAAGAAGAACCCAATGAAACCACCCATGTGTTATTTACCTGCTTCACTTGCGCGAATGCAGTGGTTTCACCAGGCATACAAAACATTATAGGTGCTTGCGCATTTCTGTGAAGGTCATGACGCTATTAACTGCTCCAGTTCCTTTTTCCTCCAATAGTCTATCTTGGCTAGGTATTTTGATTTGGAAGGCACCTACATATTGAACAAACTAATAGTGCAAATGAGAAGCTTTCTCGCTACCTTGCCACCATGTCGATTTCCTGGTTTGTAGACTTCCTAAACTCTTGTCTTTAATCTTGGCATTACATTGACAACGAACTAGCTTTGTCGTGATAGGCTAATTAAACATGAAATCAGGAGAGCCATGATCCTAAGATGTCACATAGGTTCTAGAACTATCATTCCAAGAATAATTAAACCATAGTTACATTTATCTTATATATGAAACCACAGTGGCTTGTATAGCTTGTTGGCATTTGCGTCTAGTATGACTCATGATTTTCAAACTGTGATATAGTAGTTGCAATTGTGAATTCGTTGATCATTTTGTTGAAACAACTTCCATATTATGAAAGTGGCATATTCTGGATTTTTTTCATAACTGTTTTGCTAATGCTTGAAGGTCATCTAGTTAAAGCCAACTCTGTCATATTTTCTTTCACAAATCTATAGGAGGCTTTGCATTTTAATAATGGTTGAATGTCTACATACGCCTTATTTGCATTGCCCTGCTCACCGCAGGATTATCATGCATAGGAGGTCTACAAGGAAGAAAGCCATGCAAAAGATCGACTCAGATTCAGACGTAGAAATCCTGTTGGACACTTCACTCGAGACAATGTTTACTGATACACAAGCTACCACCAATGTGCCCCCTGGGAGCTTTGCCCCAGAATTCCAGTGGGGTGAGCTATATAGGTTTATCATGGACCAAAACAATTCTCAATCCCCCATAGAATATTCTCTGGTGTATGCAAACATCTGAAGGTCTTACCTCCATAAGGAAACGACTCATCCTGAATTGTTCCCATGTTCTGAAGTCATTGGCTAGTTGATCCCTCACGTCAGGACTGACACTAGGCTCATAAATTATAAAAATGGGATGAACCTAGCATCTTTTTCTCCTGAGCATATCATAGCCACCTGCAAATTACCTCAACCCAGAGCTTGCTTAGATGATAAATCGATAGCAAAACATCCTATGGACCTGCTGGACGCCGCCAGGAAAATGATGATAGCTGACAGACAGATAAGAAGGAGGAATAACAATGAATATGAAAGCAACCTCATAAAGACTCCTTATAGACTCATCGTTCTGATGTTGAGTTGGCTCTTCGGCATGCCTAATGGAAATATTTTTAAGATCGGATGGGTGCCAGTAATTTTTCATATAGCCATGATTGGAACCATTTTTAATTGGGCCGACATCATTTCAGACAGTCTAGCCTCACAGTTAACTGTGGCACAGGGAGGGATGACTCAGAAGAAAGTAGATTTCTTCATGTCTTCGTATTTTATAGACTGCTTATTGAGCAAAGATACCTTCCTAGACTTGGGATTCTCATGGAATCCAAAGGAAACGTCTCTATTCATGGCCTATCAACTCACATGGGCAAGTAAATACGCAAGCTATTACAAGCAGGTTTGCAAGAAATTCATCATGCCTCTATACCAGCTTATTTTTGTAAAGGAACCAGATTGAATGTCAGAGAACGCCTTGCCCATTATCGAAGCGTTTGGCGATTATTATCATAGTATAGAAGGTACCTATATCTGAATGAATGGAGGATCCATAGCTCCCTTTTTGCTTCCCAGATATGCTATAGATTTTGTGATTCACAGGGAAGCCATAAGGAAACTCTTCAGCATTGGCGGAATCAGTAGAGTCCTCACTGAAAGGAAGAAAGGGATGTACCCGCCAATGCCTTTCACTATTGGTGCATATAGCCTCTCGAAGGCCAAGGAAGGAGAAAAATATGTTCAAGATTTAGACATCTTCCATTTCGGTACGAATTTTTTCAGAAGGCATGACCCTTGTGGTAAAGTTGCCAAACATATTATTAATGTCAAAACTAGCTTCAAGTACGCCCATCTTAAGGACAAAAAGGAAGAGTTTTTCTGTAGTGCTCAGAACTTAACAGAATTACGCAAGCGCTACAAGAAGAAACGTGCAAAGAGCTATTCTCCCATGCCTTTCAGCCTAATCCAAAAGGAACAAGAAGCATCAGTGTCCCAATTAGGAGATCTAACAGGAATAGAACAAGAGGTAGTAAGAATCTAGAGAGAGCAGGTTGTTCATTTGCAGCAGCAAGAAGAAGCTACTAGAATCTAGAGGGAGCAGGAGAAAAAATATTTGGAAGATGAGGCTGCTAGAAGCCATAAGGAAGAGGAAGTGAGGGCCCAAAGAGAAGAAGAAGAAGAAAGAATCCTCCAAGAATAGGCTGCTAAACTGCAAGAGGAGAAAGAAGAAGAGACAATTTTGTTAGAAGAAGTAGACATATTACAAAAGGAATTAGCAGACCTATCTGAAAGGCAGCAAAGGGAGAAGACTGAGAAAACTCCCTATCCAGAACCATCTACTCCACAAAACATGGAGTTGGATCCGC
The DNA here is from genome assembly GCA_027924585.1 of Larix kaempferi. NCBI lineage: Eukaryota > Viridiplantae > Streptophyta > Pinopsida > Pinales > Pinaceae > Larix > Larix kaempferi. The sequence continues at coordinate 4,700,024 of BSBM01001103.1, forward strand.
CACTGATACACCAACCAGGGATAGCTCAAGAAGGGGTTGTTTCTACTGAAGGATTAGCATTGACCCCGTACAACCATAGAAAGCAGCGCTAGGTGGCCAACCTAGATTCTGTATATTTTCACGAGCGGAAAAGGGCTATCATTGACAGGAGAGTTAGGAAAATGGAAAGTGCAGAAAATGTATACGAATTTGTGGTATCAAAAACTACACTGGTCCAATGAACTGATGTAGACCCTTCATTCTAGGCCCAATGCACTGTGGCATTAGCCGAAGCGAGTAGAGGCAATATTGATTGGTTAATGAATGAGGTAAAACATTACAGAGATCAATGCTTCAAAATAAAAGATGACAGGAAGAGGGAGGTTCTAGAAGCAAATGAATTAAAGAAGAAATACAAGGAATTGACAGAAGAGAAGTTAAGGATAACTTCGGGAGCTCTACAGCTTAAGAATCAGAAGAATTCACTAGAGATATAGCTGGCCATCTCTGAAGACGAGAAAAAGAACTTAAAGGCTCGGATATCAGAATTAGAGGAGCTCGAAGCCAGCAGGGCCCAACAAATTTATCTCCCCAGGGATCAGTATGAGGGGTTAATTTAAGAAAAGGAGCAATTGTTGAAACAACTCAAAGAAGCAGTGGAAAACAAGCAAGACATGTTCACATTTCACAAACAAGCAGTTGACATGCCAATAAAAGGCCATCAGCTACTGGTGCTGATCTCAGGAGAAATTTGCAACGTGAAAGAAATGATCATGAAAATGACAGCCATCAAAGTTGGAGCCTTAAAGAATAGAGACAAATTTTCAAAACATGTGGAAGAGTTAAAACAACAATTTGAGTGGAGAAGAGGAAAATCTAGATTCCCCTCAAACTTGCATGCCACCACCGAAGAAGAATTTGACTTAGATGCAGGAGTCCTTGAATTCAGTAAAGATTGTGGCACCAGGCTAAGATTGGATATCAGAAAGACTGTCCGCAAATGTCACTCTTTCTACTCCAAAATTAGAGAATCCCATTGCAAGTGCCACTTGGTTCTGTTTGAAACTATCAATCAATTCCCAGAACGAGAACATCAATTGGTTGAGTTACAAGGAAAGTTGGACCAAGGATTGGACTATGTTAAAAAGGTAGAGGTGATAACCCAAGATGAACTCCAACAGTTCATTGGCCAACCCGTTGTGCATGTCTAATTTCTAGAAGTAATTGCACAAGAAGCAGCAACAGGAGCAGCACAAGTCAAATCAGATCTGCGCAAGCATGAGATTGCAGCAAAGGCAACAATATATGTTCAGAGCAAAATTATCTTGAAAGAGCTTAGTCAATGGGCCACACATATCCAAAGTGTAGATGGCCAAGCATCCACAAGCGAGCCAGTTGGTGGGGATGAGTCAGCAAGTCCGCAAAAGGAAGCTAAATAAAATAAATAAACCATCAGAATTCTTATTTGTCTTAATGTGAGAAAAGGATGAAATTCCTTCATTGTATAACTGGTTTAAAAGGATAGATGGCTCTGATTTTGTCTTATATGGAAGGCTCTCCACAAATATGTGGGTTTTGTAATTGTGCACTAAAGGACAAATTAGAACATTCTAGAGTTTAGGGTACACCTGTCAGCTCAAGGAGCAATTTGTAAATTTATAAATAGAAGAAGAAGAGAGGACTTTTTGCAGGTGAAAGAAATTTTCTAGCTTGTATGAAGTACTTTGCTACTTGCTCCAAGAAACTGGATTTTGCGTAATAAAAGCCTGGAGAGGATGTTTTGCCTGGAAATGTGTGCTGAATGTTTGTTGGACTATTCTTGTAGCATTCGTATACTACTATGAGATCTTTCTTTACTATTATGAATTACTTCTGTGTGATGAATGATCTTTCTATTTTCCTGTACAATGATGTCTCTCTTAAATGAGTAATGGAATGTATTAAATAATTTGAAGCTATCTTCAATATCTGTCATATTTTGTTGTAGGAACATCTTTATGATTAAATGGCTATCTGTGTGATCTTTAGGTGTTTCTTGCAGTTTATTACTCATCTCTACAGTTCACTCCTTGCAAGGATAGATTAGATTTGCTTATATTGTTTTATGTTAATTTAGATTAGTTACTTACATTTAACTTAGGGCACTTGCATATCATCTTTAAAACTGAAATACATAAACTGTGGATTGGGCCGTAACCGGTGTAAAGAACAAGAATCTTTAAATCTTACGGTAGCCGGAACCGTTAACCAGACGGATTCCCCACACCAAATGGTGAGCGATCTAATTGGGCTTGCTTACCAGGGAGAATCCCTTGCTGCTTGATGCTGCAATTTTTTGGGCATCAACAGGATCACAATGCCCAGCTTGGGGGTGGTCTTCTGACAGACTAAGTAGAAGCCATCGAAGAGCCTACGGTTGGGTGGAGCGTTGCATTGCCCAAAATAGTTTCTCCTACATAAATATTTATGAATGTTATTCAATTTGATGTATCGTGAATAATGAAAATTCATCTAGAGTTTTAGAGTACATTTGGTAGTAGTAATATATTGTTACCATTATGATGAGAAGATGTAGAATAAGTTGAGGAGAAAACCTCTTCCAGCTCTACCAAATTGGTAATAAGAACATGCTCGGAGAAGTTAAGGTAACACTTATTATATCTTGTACCCTGATATTAGTAACGAGGGAAGTGATAAGATTAATAAAGTATTATGTCCTTAACAACATTCTTGTAGTGTAAATGAAGAGTATGTTCATGTCTTTAATGTTGAGAACATGCATTATGTTTAATTTGTGTGAGCATATAATTTTAGATGCAATAGAAGAATGGATAAGCTTCTTGTGAACTTAAATAAATGTGAAGAGTCTTTTGGGGACAAAGAATAAGACATTATCTTAGATAAGTTTGCATCAATAGTGATCTATGTAAGGGTATGTGTGAAAAAGAATATGTTTGCATACATTTTTTGAATGATGTAAAACATAATAGTCAACATAACCTAGCCAGATCTTCTTAAGGTTATGATTACACCTTTCAACATAATCTATGGTTGAAATAGTATTTAATGGGCATAAGAGAAAAACTTTGACATGTCCTCATATTGATATATAGGTTTATATCTTTGTCTTCATTTACTTATGGTGAGATCAATAGTACAGTTACATCTAATGGTTAGTGGAATTCTTGTCAAGAAAAACTATGACATAACGATGTTGAGTATTATTTGGTTTGCATGCTTTTGTGTTCGAAAAGGATTTCCATTTCTGTAGTAAAGATGTGTTGATAAGTTTTCTAAAAGTCGAATAAGTATATAAATTACTGAATAAGGACCTTTGCATAAAATGGAATAAAGCACATGAATATATGTTCGTGTATCGATGCACTTCATGTTGTAATTACCAAGTATGATTGAGTATCGAAATGATTCATTACTCTACAAGTATTTGCATCATGATATATCATTTGTTATTTGATATAATGTTGAACAAGTATTGCATGTCATTATATGGAAGGATAGGTGTATATCTTGGTCTATAGCTATGTGAGATTTATGGTACATATGCATGCTTATGGTGTTAGATAACTCTTGTTAAGAGAACTTTGTTAAAGATAACATCGAAGTTATGGAACTAACTTAAGGTGTAGAAGGAGTGGTCTTATATGTTGTATCAAGTTTGAAGCTTGTGTGGTATCTCATACCCAAGTTTGTACACGAAGTTGAAAGTGATTTTCTACTTAGAACCTGCTTTATGATATTATAAAGAGAAACTTGGTTTGCATGCCTCTATGCTTGGAAGGGCTTTTCAATATTGTAGTAAAGCTATGTACCTAATTGTCTAGATGTTATTCACTTATGGTAGGTGAATTGATGATTGTACAAATGTCGAAGTATGTTAAATAAAAACAAAAAAGAAAATTCACGCCATTTCCTCTAGAACGTGTTAAGGATTTTGGGTTGTTACATATGGTATTAGAGCGAAGGTTCCTACTCTAGGACCTATAGGCTCATTTATGCTTGATGCTACAACATAGTTATAGAGTTGCAAGAAACTATGAATTATGTAAAGTGTTTTGTGATTACAAAAGAAATAGCATGGTTATGTTTTTTTGTGATTCACCATAGATATCCATGAGGCTTTTGCTAATTAACTTAATTGGTTGATGTGTGTGAGGAATTGAGCGCACAAAGGCAAAGGATTGGCAGTTAAGAACCAAGGCTAATCAATGGCGATAGAATTGCTAGACCAAAAGGATTTCGCAAAAATCACTGTAAGTGAATGCCTCTTTATGGTTGTTAAATTTAATAGACTGTTATGTGCAGTAGGATCAACTTAAAGCTTGTGATGGTTAAGCTGGTTGGCCATGATAGTGGTATTAGAGCCACAATGAGAACCAAGGGTTCACTAATGCAATGTTATGAGACATTGTTACATGCACATGAGATAATGTTATTTCAGAAGTGGAAACATTGAGAGCATCAAGAGAAATTTAAAAGATAACTCCAAAAATTATAAAACCCTCACTTTAATAAGATAAGCAGGAGGGGGAAGGAGGCTCCCTGCATTTTTTAAATAACGCTAACTTAAGATTAAAATAAATCTAAGCAAGAAGAATGAAGAAGAGAAGGCCAAGTCTGGAGCACATATTTGGGCCAGAAAGGAACACCTACAGTTGGGTATAGAACACGAGACGTGTCCAGGTAGGAGCACTACCAATTTAATGCAGGATCACTGCAATACCCTGAATAGCTGTTAGAGGTGGTTCCATGGTTTTAATGACATAAAATTCGCTGGAGCACTCTGTAACTTAGGAGCACTGGGTGAGTGTTGGGTATCGTCATGTGCATGATGCACGCCCTGAGGGGCATGACACCGAGAAGGTGTTGAGTACCATTGTGTGCTTGGTGCATGCCGAGAAGGCTTAGAATTTTCCTGGACTCAAGCGAGCAAGATTGAGGGGAAAAAGGTTTTCTTGGACTCAAGCGAGCAGGATTGAGGGGAAAAGGTTTTCCTGGACTCAAGCAAGCGGGCTTGAGGGGAAAAAGAGTTCTTGGACTCAAGTGAGCAAGCTTGGGGGGAAAGGGTTCCTGGATTCAAGAGAGAAGGATTGGGGGGGGAAACTGTTCTTGGACTCAAGCGAGGAGGCTTGAGGGGAAAAAGTGTTCCTGGACACAAGCAAGAAGGCTTGAGGGGAAATAGAGTTGTCCTAGACTAAAGCTAGAGGGCTTGAGGGGAAAAATAATTTTCTGGAATTCAAGCAAGAGAGCTTGAGTGGAAAAACGTGAATATCGCATGTTGATACATTCCAACAATGCTATGATGGGTATTGTTATACCACAAGTACGTAAATGGAAACTTTTGTGGCAAAAATATGTTTATTTAAATTCATGTATATGTGAATTAATGAATAGCTTAATTTGGAATGAAAATACTATGATTTATTTTGTATTGTTGAGATACTTGAATGTGTCGTAGAGTTGTTACTCAAATAAAATGTTACTGTTAAATGTAAAAAGGATTGAAGTAGATGTAATGTATTGGTTTAACATTGTACTCGGTATACTGATAGCATTATGCATGTATAGTTTGTTTTCTTACACATTGCATGTGAAGCGGTTACTTGGTCTGGCAGTTATTTTTGGTACATGATAATATGAAAGCACTAAAGGTGGTAGCTATATTTGTATTTCAAAAAACACAAATTCAGGCCGAAGTTGAGCAACTTTAATAGCATATTGGAAAAATTAATGATTGTATACTTTAAACTAACATGCAGGAATGTCAGCAAGACATTTTAAGTTAAATAAACAAGCACAGTAAAACAGTAAGTGACTATGGATGGGAGCATGTGGCTCTGAAGTTTTATGTTTTGTATTATGAAACTAACAATTTGAACTAGGTAGAACTGGTACCAACATTGCAAAGTATTTGCAATTTCCCAAGATGGGGAGTAGAGCAATACAGGATATAAGTATTGCAGGTATAAAAAACATATCGTTATGATGTTTTTGTTATAAGATTATTGTGTCGTTAAGATATATTGGAAAGAGAATGTGGTTTCATACAGTAGAAATGTAGAGAAGGAAGATGAATAGGTGAAGTAGTGTGAAAAGTGGCACAACACCGAGGACGGTGTTCTTCCAAGAGGGAGAGTTTTGTAATGTCCCCATCTCTCGTAAAATTTTTAATTATTTAGTTTTTGTCTATCTTGCATGACAACATTATTTAAAACCTAAACTAGTTCCCGCAATGCAACCTAGAGTGGAAAAAGGGCATGGTGAAACACAAGGGGAGTCTTAAAGTCGTAAAAATCGCAATAGCCCTTGGCTTTAATTAGCTTTATAACGTGAGTTAAGTTGAGTTAATCTATAATCTAATTCTATATACAAATACACCTAATAATTAAAGGAGTATCCTTTAGGTGGCTTTTATTTAGAGCCCACTAACTATTAGTCCTGAATACATATGAGTATGTATTATTTAGTGTAAGTATGTGTTTTAATATGCTTATGTTTTTTTTATAAGTAAATAACAATGCACATATTTTATTTATGTGTTCATGCTTTTGTAAAAATGCACATATTTTATTTATGTGTTCATTCTTTTGTAAAAATGCACATATTTTATTTATGTGTTCATGCTTTTGTAAAAATGCACATATTTTATTTATGTGTCCATACTTTTGTGAAGATGCACATATTATATTTCATGGTCATATATTTTATATAGACTCTATTTTATAGATGTATTAAGTAAATATATGTAGGTGTATTAATCAATATATGTATGTGTATCATAGAGACAAACAACATATATTAAAAGCATATAATTTATTTATATATATATAATTGTGCTTTATCTAGTTAGGTGGAAATACATATGTGTTTATATGTAAAAAATAAAGATATATACATATTTTGATATGAAAATCGAAAAGAGTATTTCTTTAATTTATTGGTATATATTTATTTATTATATTTTGACCTAGGGCTGGCCTTTTCTGAATTTTGGCTTTCACGTAGATGTACTAGAAGATGTTTTTTATAGGAATGGAGACAGGATGTATTTTTGGGGATTGGGGAAAGACATTTTTTTACAACTCTTTGATTTCACCATTTTAGTTTGGATCAAAACGTTTTTTAGACCCTGGATTTTCCTCATGAAGGATGGAAGAGCTCTTATGCTCTTTGTTTCAATTTAATTGTTTGTATCTCATTGTTGAGAGCAAAAATGCCCAGCCAAGATGAAGCGTTTGGGATATCTGTGTTCTTTGTATGAGAAAATTTTTTTTGGAGAAAGCTTTATATATTTTTCTTTAGCTAAAAATCAGTTCAGATATCTGTGTTTTTCTTCAAATGAGAAAAACATTTTTGGAGCAAGCTCTGTATATTTTTCTTTAGCAGAAAATCCTTTGGGATCTCTGTGTTCTTCTTAAAATGAGAAAAACATATTTGGAGCAAGCTCTGTATATTCTTCGTTAGCTGAAAATCGTTTGGGATCTATGTGTTCTTCTTCAAATGAGAAAAATGTTATTGGAGAAATATCGGTATATTTTTCTTTAGCCAAAAATCATTTGGGATCTCTGTGTTCTTCTTCAAATGAGAAAAACGTTTTTGTAGCAACCTCTATATATTTTTCTTTAGCTAAAAATTGTTTGGGATCTCTGTGTTCTTCTTTGGATGAGAAATTTTTTTTTGGAGCAAGCCCTGTATATTTTCATTTAGCTTAAAATCGTTTAGGATCTCTGTGTTCTTCTTCAAATGAGAAAAACGTTTTTGGAGCAAGCTCTGTAAATTTTTCTTTAGCTAAAAATCGTTTGGGATCTCTGTGTTCTTCTTCAAATGAGAAAAACATTTTTTGAGCAAGCTCTGTATATTTTTCTTTCATTGAAAATCGTTTGGGATCTCTGTGTTCTTCTTTGTATGAGAAAAACATTTTTGGAGCAAGCTCTGTATATTTTTCTTTAGCTGAAAATCGTTTGGGATCTCTGTGTTCTTCTTTGTATGAGAAAAACGTTTTTGGATCAAGCTCTGTATATTTTTCTTTAGCTGAAAATCGTTTGGGATCTCTGTGTTCTTATTCAAATGAGAAAAACATTTCTGGAGCAAGATCTGTATATTTTTATTTAGCTCAAAATCATTTGGGATCTTTGTGTTCTTATTCAAATGAGAAAAATGTTTTTGGAGCAAGCTCTGTATATTTTTCTCTAGCTAAAAATCATTTGGGATCTCTGTGTTCTTCTTTGTATGAGAAAAACATTTTTGGAGCAAGCTTTGTATATTTTCTTTAGCTGAAAATAGCTTGGGATCTTTGTGTTCTTCTTCAAATGAGAAAAACGTTTTTGGAGCAAGCTTTGTATATTTTTCTTTAGCTGAAAATCGTTTGGGATCTCTGTGTTCTTCTTCAAATGAGAAAAACGTTTTTGGAGAAATCTCTGTATATTTTTCTTTAGCTAGAAATCATTTGGGATCTCTGTGTTGTTCTTGAAATGAGAAAAACGCTTTTGGGGCAAGCTCTGTATATTTTTCTTTAGCTGAAAATCGTCTGGGATCTTTGTGTTCTTCTTCAAATGAGAAAAAACATTTTTGGAGCAAGCTCTGTATATTTTTCTTTAGCTGAAAATCGTTTGGGATCTCTGTGTTCTTTTTCAAATGATAAAAATGGTTTGGAAGATGCTCTACATTTCAATTTAATTATTTCTCTATCTTTCAAATGCTTCTGACGACTTGAGGAGATCGTGGAGGCTGAAAGATGCTCTGCTTATTGGTATGTTGATGAAAACGTTTTTAAACCTTGTATTTTCTTCATGGAGATGGAATGAAGAAAAGTTGTATATGAGGCTTGGTTTTGGGTGAGATAATTAAAGGAAGAAAAGGCGAGATTGATAGATGAATCTCTTCATTCTTCCATAGATTTTCTTTAGTTGTGTCTCCCTAAACCTCCATAGGGCCTCCATACATAACATAACTGTATTTGTCTGATTGGAGCGACATGGAATACTCACTAGTGGACATCGGTTGGTGAGATGCAGTGAACTTCACTCTAGTATTCCTCCACCTTGTAATGGTGGTCTATGTTTGCTAGTCTATGTACTCCAACATGCTGTGTGTCGAGGCACTTGTACAGGTCCAAGGACACAAGGTTAAAATATGGAAATGGAAGAAGATCCTCCAACACTTGTATTCTATTGTTAGACAAATCCATATCTTCCAAAGATTTAAGCCCTGCTTGCACCAGACGCTCGAGGTATCCTAAGATCTTATTGAGGTCTCCTAAGATCTTATTATCGCTGAGAACGAGACACTTTAAATGATGCAAGGATGGAAAACTTTCCAAAGAATTCAGGTCGGCGTTCTAAATGTAGTTGTTGGAGCCGTAAAATTGCTAAAAAAATGCTGCTAGAAGTAGCCTGCATGGTGTACCTTTAAGAGTGTCGTCTAGGGTTAAAGAAATGATTTCTTAAGGGTTATTTATGCATCTGCAAAAATCAACTGCATTTTCCCATTCTTTTTCCATCTTTCTTGCAATTCAAGTTTCCACAACAAGTTCAATCTGAAGGGTTCCACCTGCCTTTGGCAGCCTCAACTCACTAGTACAAAGTTAGAGATAAGTGACTAGGCAACTGAAAAAATTAGTCACCATTGTTTTTTCAAGGGATAAATGACTAAAATTGAACAATTTTAAATAAGCCTAAAAAAACGACTAAGATAAACTACTAATTTAGTCACGGGATAAAATATATGACTAGATAACAAGTGACTAAATAAAAATGACTACCATAAATGACTAATTTAGTCATGAGAATATAAATATGCCTAGCTAACAATGATTGATTTGAATTAGTTGTTTATGTTAGTCATTTTTAGTTGTGTCATAATGACAATGGAAAATTACAATTTGGTAATGAATTTGTACAATATTTTACTAAATTTTAACATTACAGATGGATGGAAAAGTCATCAATTGCGAAACAAACCAAAAATAAAATAGGAAAGGTATATATAAGCGCTAAGTACAAGAAAATAGAAACGAGGAGAAAGGTCTCCATCTATGAGCCAAAAAAAAGAAAACTTCTTGTGGAAAAAAGTAGACCCTACACCACTCCTTAAAATGAATAAACCCCTCTAAGGCCACAAGACCACGTCTGGATAAAGTGTATGCATGTCTATTGAACTCCAAGTCTAAGTTTTAAAAAATTGATTTGAACACTATAGCTTACTGATAGTACATATTCATTTTGAGGTTATATGGTATGCATTTGCCTCAAGGTACATTTTTGCAATTTGATTGGGTATTGTTCTCTTCTGTACATTGTTTGGGAAAATTCTTCCATCTTAGGTGGTCATTTAATTATTTCTAGGCTCATATAATATGGCCAGTTTGATGGCGATTTAATATGTTGTTAGGTTCATATGCTAAATGCTAATATGTTGTTAGGTTATTTTTTAGCTTCATACCTTTCTGTTGAGTTAGTAGTTGGGGTGGTATGTCCCCCATATAGTTTAGTAGGGATTTTAGTAGGAATTAGAGTTTTAATAAATCTACCTTGTGAATCTCTAGACCTATTCATCAAAACAAATTTTAAGTGAAAGAAACATTGACTACATAACTATTACTGTTGGGTTTTGGGGATACCTGTTATAATAGATGCGCAAGTTCTTACCTCTCGTCTTACCACTCACCTGCCACCAGCCTAATCTAAGTGTTGGAAGAGAAATTCTACCTATTTCAACTAACTTCTACCTATTTCAACTCCCCGACAACGGCGCCAAAATGTTGGGTGTGTGAGCTATCTCAAATTAAAAACAACACCTAAGATTTATTATCAACCAGGATCAGTAAACTTAGAGTTGAAAGAAAAATATATGCCAAGGTAGAAAAGGTTCTACAGTTTCAGGTTTGTCAAACCTAAGAATGTTTTAGTAAGGAAAAAGATCGAAAGATCTTTCAAAATGAAAAACCGAGTTAAATATTTAAGAATACATTAAAATCACAGATCAAAATAGTACTAGATCATACTACTCTACCTCTATGGTTATTTAATAAGAAAGATGGAAACAAGTACTGGAACACAAACTATTCTAGAAAAGTAAGAAACTACCAAATTCAACTTCCAGATGACAATTATGGACAGAATCAGAGCTACGGATATTAGATGTTTAATAGGGAGAACTTGTAAATGTACATAAATTTAGACTAAACCATCTAATTCCACTCTTCTTGATTATGTACATCAAATGTAATAGGAACCGGAGTAAATGTATCATAATGACTTTCAAATGTAATGAGGAAGCTAAACGGAAGTAAATCTAACTTAACTTCTATAAAGAAGTGTAAACTGAAAATCAACAAACTACTACTAATCTTAAACATTATGAACTACTGTCTATCCATATGTGAACAACATGAAGCTAATGTAAGCAGAAGCAATCGAAAGACTTAACAAAGATGTTAAACTGAACTATATTAGATTTGGAAGCAAGTAGAAAACTTGATAAAGATATTTAATTATTAATCCAAATCTTACAACATGAACATATTCATTAAATAGAAACTAGTCTTAAGATTAACAAACTAAAACAACTTAATGAAATGGAATTGTAAACTACCACTTGAAAAATAAACTACTTAGGAACAACATTCACACATTCTGAACAGTAACCATGTAACAGAACATATTAAAGAACTAAAGTCTGGAAGAAAGATGAGAAGAGGATAAAGAAGAAGTAGGAAGGGAGGAAATAATGATGACAATTGGATTGAAAACTCTAAATAACACAAAACAAGATTAAATTAAATCTCAAACTATTAAGGAGGAATAAGGAGAATGATGAATAAGAGGCAGAAGAATTTAGATTCGAAAAAAGGCCTAAAATAATGCAGAAACACATAGGTCCGAATGACGATCCGAACACCGATCTGAAAGGCGTTCCAAATCACGATCCAAATGGAGGAAAACGGTTGAAAGTGAGGAAAAGAAGAGTTTTTTGAATGATTTAATAACCAGCTGGATTTATGTAAATGATCCTACAGTGCACAGGAAGCAAGAGAGAAATGATTGGAAGTTAAGAAGTTATCTATGCAAATCATTACCTAAAGAATAGAATGACTCTATGAGAAGTAGGAAGAAGGTTGGTAATAGAAGAAAGAAGAGTTAACCTAGAGAAAACAGGAAGAAAAACTAACAGAGAAGATAAGAAGGAAAGAAATGCTAATTATGGAAGAAGTTAGAAGAAATATCTATATATGATGAAAGAAGGATTGAAAAACAAACTACAAATTATCAAACTACTGAACTATTGGTCGACCATTCTACTCAGAAGAAGGGAGATTGTATTGACAATAGAATATCAATTACAGAAAGATGAAGATAATCACATAGGAAAATGAATTAATTACGTATACAAGAAATAAAATAGCTAATTGCAAGAAAAGACATGCAGAAAATGTAAATAAAACCTCGAGTTGATGAGGGGCCCTTCGCAGCAATCGGAGGGTGAAGTAGCTCAACTTAAACGACTACCAGTAAAACATCAACAAGATGCTACTTCCATTAACTTGAGGAAAATTATAGAGTCTGTTTTCAAACTATCTACGACTGCAAACGCTTAGACTGATACTGGAAACCATCGTAATTTTAGAGAACTAAAGATAAAAACTCAAAGACTTAAAAGAAATCCAAAAGACTACCAAAGACTACCTCGTCTCAATCACAGAGGCGACTATTTATAAATTACAATGATTGAGAGGGTCGACAGAGTCAACCTCTCTAATAATAGAGGTGTTTAATGTCTGTAACTGCTGATTAAATGATACATAACAGTGCAGGGGGCATCTACCCATCTCCTCAGTGTCAATCCTTTCCAATTCGAACAACTGAACATTCGTTCCGTCAAATCCTTAGCAGAAGCATATGTTGGAGCGTCGACATGGGAACATAAGTTATGTGAGCATGCTAAGCGTGGACGTGGGAGTTATGTCGGCCAACTGAGTGTGAACACGCCGACTCCTTCCAGAACGATGTCGTGAGCGAGAGCTGAGCAGACATGCGTGATTCTGAGCTGAATGCGCAAACGAACCGGGGCTTGGAGCGTTGATGTAAACATAGAGTACGCTGTCAGGATTGGCAAGCCCAAGATCGAATCTTTTGGAAAAATAGTGTTGATGTATATGTAACTTCGGAATGTATTTCATCTGTATATTATATTTATATTTATTGTACCCTTATAAGAGATGTGTTATTCCTCTATAAGGAAGTGTCGTCATGTGGATTGACAAGTGTCGCAAGTGTGTGTACTTGCCGATGGGTTATTAGACCACCTTATGGGGTCGTCCTTGATTAATATATAATATAATGTGGGTGTATCAAAGTAGACAAGTCGGCCCCAGTAGGTCACTGGGCAAAAAGGTGAGTATAAATAGAGATATGAGATCTCTATTTTACTCACTCGGAAAAGTAACTATCTCTCTCTCTGAAAAGTGGCGCACTAGTGAGGAGGAGGAGGATCATCTGCTAGGAGACTATCTCAGTGTTATTTGGTTGTATTTTGGTTGAGCCATTGCTCTCTCTATCTCTGAGGAAGTTGTGGGGTTTTTCACCTTAGGGTTTTCCCCACGGAAACTCTGTGTCTCTTGTCTCTATGCTTTTGATCCTTGTGATGCTTGTGATGCTTGTCATATTATGATTGTCATGCATTGATATACTATAGATGTTATTCTCTCAGCAAAGATCCTATAGTATTGTGATTTAATACTAAAAATTTAACATGGTATCAGAGCCTAACTGAGAAGAAGACATTTTGCAGTGACGGAAGCTTGTATTCCTTGTTTATTGGGTTTCTCTCCACAGATTTTTGAAATTCAGTATAGTAGATTAGATCTACTCATCAAGGCGCATCTATCTGTCCAATCAGAATTCAGTTCCGAGCATTTTCAGATTTGGTCCTAAAAATTAGGGTTTCCACAAAAATAGGAATTTCTAGAAATTGAAGGTACAACTGGAAGCTCCTTGCAAAAATCGAAGGTTTGAGCTTTGGATTGAGATTTTTGGCTGGGTAGATCTCCGGGAAACTCAAACCCTAATTCAGGGCTCTCCGAGTGAACCCGAGAGGACAAAAAGGCAATTTGAAGGGAAAGACTTTGCTGATCTCAAATTCTGAATGTACTAGGCTGATCAGCTCTCCAAGGCGCATCTTTCTATCCTTTCGGAATTTTGAAATTCACATTTTGAATTTTTAGGGTTTCTCTGACAAACCCTAATCCGGGACCAGATCCATTTTTCAGCACTTCAAGTGGTAAGTCCTAAATCTTTTCTATTTCCATTTGAAGTACTCTTAAAGATGTCTCTCCACACCAAGCTTGAGGATAAGCTTGAAGGGGCTGATAACTTCTGATCCTGGAAGTATAGGATTGGGCTAATCCTGGAAGAGAATGAGTTGGACTCATATGTGAAAGAAGACATCCCTATCCCAGAGGATGAAGAGGCCAAGGCATTGCACAAGAAGAACTTGGTCAAGGCAAAGAGAATCATTGCTGATTCTATCAAAGACCATCTCATTCCCCATGTGTCTTCTCTCAAGACACCCAAGGAGATGTTTGAATCCTTGACCAAGCTATTTGAAGGAAAGAACATAAATCGGAAGATGACCCTGCGGAACCAATTGAAAGCAGTGAAGTTTCAGAATGGAGAAACCATTCAATCTTACTTTTCAAGGGTCTCCCAGATCAAGGAACAATTAGAAGCAGTAGATGAAATGGTGGAGAATGGTGAAGTGGTGATGACCACTCTAAATGGCCTACCCAGGTCATGGGATTCCTTTATTCAAGGAATTTGTGCAAGGAAGAAGTTGATCTCATTCAGTAGACTTCAGGAGGAATGTTCTCAAGAAGAAGCTAGACTTATAGCTCGTGAGGAAAAGATGGGAGGAGAAGATCAAGCTCTTGCAGCTCACACCAAAAGAAGCAAAACCAAGAAGGATCTCTCTCGCCTCAATAGATCCCATCAAAAGAAGAACAAGAAAGACCTAAGATGCTTCACATGCAATGAGAAGGGTCACTTTGCTTCAGATTGTCCTAATAACAAAAGGGATAATAACAACAACTCTAGTAAGAAGAAGAAGGGCAGCAAAAGAAGGTTTCATGCTCATGCTGCCGAAGATGATGAACCCCCAAAGAAGAAGGCTAAGGCAGAAAGTAGTAGTGATGATGACTCATCAAGTGAAGAAGAATATGTTCTGATCTCTGCACTCACTGGTACCATCTCCCATGGTTGTAATGATTGGTTTATTGATAGTGGGGCCTCCAAACACATGACTGGGTTCAAGGAATCCTTCGTGAACCTTTCTGAACATGAATCACCCCATAAGGTGAAACTTGGGGATGATTATCAATATCCAATCAAAGGAAGTGGTGAAGCCTCCTACAACCTAGATTCTGGAAAATCATTGAAGATGAAAGAAGTACTGTATGTACTCGGACTCAAAAAGAACTTACTCTCCATTTCTGCATTAGATGCAAAAGGTATGAGGGTTGCATTTGTGGATGGCCAAGTCCTAATGTGGCCAAAGGGAAAGACCATAGATGATGCAGTAGTGATTGGAAAGCAAGAGGGAGGTTTGTACAATTTGAAGGGACAACCTGAACATGCCATGGTGACATAAATACAAAGATTCATCCATAGTCATGAATCACATAGAGGTATGTATAATTTGTTTTTGCAAAAGTTAACTAATGAGTTATGCAGGTCATTGAAGAGAACAAGAACACATTGCTAGACATAACTAGCAAATATGGTGACCAGGTATGTGTTTCTTATATCATAGGATCTATCATATAAGTATGCATGGCATGATTGATGATGATTGTTCATAAAGTCATAAGTTTGAATAATCATGGGCATATGCATATTATGTGTCTTACCTTAATTAATAATATGACTAACCAGAAGAGTCATAGGTTTGAGTAATTACAGGTTTAGACATGTTATGTTTCTTATGATATGACTAACCATAAGAGTTATATATAAACCTTGAATGCTAATGCTTATTATTTCTGTTTGAAATGATCATGACTATACATACTTGAGATTATTGTGTTTTAATGAATGTATGATTTTGTATGAGATCACAAGGATAACACAATCATGATACTAATAAGCATGCATAGGGACCAAGGATGAATATGAGTTCAAGAACAGGTAATCCAGGAAGCAAAGATCAAGAGGGAGCACACTCCAGTGGTTTCTGCAAGGGTGCAGATATTCAGAGGGAGTTGTCCATCTCTCTACATTCCACAACAAGAAGGTGTAGAAGGACTCCAGCAGCTCCTGCAAGGAAGAAAAGACTCAGAGGGAGTCCACCCAACAAACAAACAAAGATAAGTATTTTAATTTTCTTGCATATTTGTTTGCTTAAATAAAATTGTTCAATGATGTATATGCTCATGTTCCTAGACTTAGGATATGTATTGTGCATATTAGAATGATTGAATTAATGAACAGTATACTACTAATATGCATGTGTTGGGTAAGTGGCCTATGGCACTGTACAACATTCCATTGCTACTTATCTAGAATGAAACCTCTTTGCTGACATGTTGGGAGTTGTGCACACTCTTAACAATGCTCTGGTAGAGATTGGAAGGCATCTAGAAAGTTACGGGATATGGATAAATGTTGTATTGAAGCATTGGCTAAGATAATTGCATGACTGTATGACATATTTCTTCATGTGTAAGAATTTGTTCTGAAAATTATGAGATGTTTCTAATCATGCAATTTAACCTGTTTTGTAGGAAAGACCGTGTATCTTCACCTACAAAAGGACTACAACATTTGTTCCAGCAACAAAGATATCTATTGAAGATATTGAAGTTCCCAGGATCTGGGATGAAGAAATGGAATGCCATGATCCGTCGATCATGAAGAATGATGTTTGAGATGCGATCCCAAGAGCTAAAGGGAAGTCTGTTGTGACTTCCAAATAGAACCTTCAGATCAAGCATGTTGCAGATGGCAGCATAGAGAAATATAAAAGTGATGAAATAGAAGATACACCAGATGGATTCAAGACAACTTTCTTGAATGGTGTAGTTGAAGAAGAAGCAGCCACTTGGCTCTGAGACACATGATAGGAAATCATATATGTGCAGAACTTGGTATCGTGAAGATAGATTGATTGCCGACACGCAGCGGAAGCTTACTACCGAGTTCGAGATGAAAAACTTGGGGATGATGCACTATTTGTTTTTGGCATGGAGGTGTGGCAGAGTGCAGAAGGAATCTTCCTTGGACAAGGGAAGTATGCAGTAGAGATCCTGAAGAGGCTCGGGATGATGGATTGCAAGACCATGGCCACACCTATGGCATCAAATCTAAAGCCTCTATGTGATGCTTCATGTTGGCTGCTTTCTTGGGCAGACCCGGGTTTTAATGAAGCGCAGCAACAAAACCCCTTGGCGCACTGGCCCTCTCGGCAACGAGCTGCGCGGCAGCTCGAGGTCTCACCCGAAGTGGCTATGGGGGGGTTAAGGAATCAGGTTTCCTTAACCGGGGTGACGCGGAGATAGCTCTTCCTTGAATGGCTCCTGCGAAATCGGCGGTCGGACCTTCCCGCAGGCCGCTCGGCGCAGCTGCGTGGATCCCTTCCTTGGCAGTTCTACTGCGCAGTTTCCTCTCTCTAACGCAGCAGGCAACTATTCCTTGGGTCGACGCGCTAAACACTTTCTCGCCCTTCGCATCTAGCGCAGTAACGCAGTCTGCTCTCGCCGCAGCGACCGTGCGTTACTACCTCTTTAGTACTTAAGACACTTATAGTTATCAAGGGATCTTTCCAACTCGCTCAAACAGTCACAAAGATAAGACAGAAGTCTTGCATACACAAATAATGAACTCGAAATAGTTATCATTCACACAAACATTATAACAAGAAGATATAAGTGAAGCTCATCTCCTCGAGGAAAACCACGTCCTCAGGAGTTTTATATTAACCAGAAAATGATAGAGTTATACAATATGCTGCGCACACAGCTGCAGCCTTAGAACTTACAGGAAACTCCACGCACACAGCTGGGAGCCCTTCTCTCAAGCTTGTCTCCTCTCTATGGAGATTACAAAGGCACAGACGTCGACTCAGACTGTCTGGCAACTCAGGGATTAGCTCCTCGGCTATCCGATTTCCTCTCTCTAGTTCTACACACCGGGTAGAAAATACAGTGAAGGATAATCAACACATGATCTATCCCCTTAGACTGGCTCTCTAACAGTCTAGCATCTAACTCTCTAACTCTCCAAAAGGAAGGAACTGAAGGAAGGGAGGAAGAACCCTCTACCCATTACAATGATTCATCTATATAGGTAGCCATGACGGTCACACCTTTACAAAACTGTGGGCCTTTCCCAACAGTGATTCCCAAAAACCCTAACCACACACATGGCTAGGTGTACTGTAGGCGCCGCTTGCAGTCACGTCGCCGCTTCCTGCAGGCTCCATGAATTCCGGCGCAGATTGTGGGTATGGGCGATCGTCCTTCGCCTTCAATGCTCTGGTCCGTTGCTCCTCCTTGATCCGAGCAACCATAACTTCTGTACTAAGCCTTTAAATGAGGGTAGCTGAGCCCTCTACTCCATCACCTTATTTATTATGGTAGCTGAGCCACCTTCATTCTTCGATGACGTGCGCGCGAGCTCTGCAATTTCCGGTCCGTGATCTGCGCTGAGATCATCCATCTGGCACCGTACTGCGCACCGTCTCCTTCTTACCCAAAACTTAGTGCTTGTCCCAAAATTAGCACTTTCCTTCCATACTCGTGCTTTTTCCCAAAATTCGCAGCTTTTACTATAGCTGCGACCTTGGCCCCAACAGGCCCCCAACACTCACTTGTGGCTCGCCCTCGAGCCACTCGCACTAGCGCGTGGTCGTTGGATTTGCGCATCTGCGTTTGCTTGAATCTCCGCGAATGTTTTCTGCCATTGCGCAATAGCGGAGTCCAATTCCTCAATACACTGATCAGCTGTTTGCACTGTTTCTGCGGTTGCTTCGCCTTTAGTGAGTGTATCAATGATCTCTTGAGACTCGGCAATTTCTTTGATTTTTGTCTCAATCTGGCCAATGATTTCAGCATACTCATCCATGAATGGCTGAATGCTGTTGGTGAGCTTCTCATCTTCAGTTCTGAGCTTGTGCAGTTGCTGCTGCATTTTGCGCACTTCGCCCATTTTCTTCATCTTTGGCAAGCCTGTTAAGGACTTGGCTTCTTCATTCAGAACAGTGAGAGACTGTTCTGCAGCTTGCACCTGTTCTGATAGTCCCACTTTAAAAGGGAGGTTCACAAGCTCTGACCATGCTTCCATAGCCTGGTCCATCAGGTTCTTGGCTTCCTGTACTCGACCTTTCATTTGTGTGGAAGCTCTGCTCAATGCTTCGAATTGTACCTGCGCATCATCCGTAAGATGCGCAGCAACGCGAGCTTCTAGCTCAGCAATCTGGGTTTTATGGCCTTCTGCCATAGCAGCTATTTCTTGCTCCAGGGTTTTCGCCCTTTCGCCAATAATTTGAACTTTTGCAACCAGAGGGAGGTCTGGTTGAATCTCGCAAGCCGACAATTCCTGGGCAATCTCTTCTATTGCGTTTCTGATGCCGGTGTCTTGCGCCTCATAGAGTGCAAGCTTCGCAGAGATATTCTTATGACTTTCTTTCAGCACTATCTCCTGCGATTGCAGTCGTTGGTTTGCCTGGAAAGTAGAGAGCTCTCTAGCTCTCAACTCAAGAGAAACTTTCTCCTGTACTAGCTGTAGAGTTTCTATAGGAATCATAGACAAATTAATTTCTACAGGTCCAACTGTGCTTACCTGCAGTTCAGCTAGGGGATCTGGAAGTGTCATGCTGGTAGGCGGAATATGCACGACAGTGTGCCTTTCTATGAGTTCTTCAACTCGCTCACCAGTTGGGATTTCTTGTGGTGCCTGCGAAGTAGATGCTGGCGCATGGGTCTGCGCAATCCTTCCTGCGAGACCTTTTAGTTCTACAAATTGTAAGTCCAGAGCACCTCGGATGTGAGCATGCATGTTCCGCATCTCACGAAATTGCTCTTTCAAATATTTGTCGACCTCCGAGGGAATGGCCTCAGTGGGATGCGACACTTTCTGCTTCTTTGTGGCTGGTTCTGTTGAGCCTTCATCGCTTCTTTGCTCAGGGGCTTCCTTGCCCTTATCTTTTTCTTGCGCAGCGGCGGGTGGCATCGCAGGTGCGATGTCAGCTGCTGCTCTCCATTCGTCCGACCACGACTTAATGGTTTCTTCGACATCTTCTGTGGTCATCCTGTAAAGACCTAGCGCCCAGTCACCTGGAATGTCGCAAGGCCGAAGGTAGAGTTGATGGATGTCGGCAGTAAAAGCCAACTTCCCGTCATACAATGTGGCTGTCTCCGCGCTCAGCCTTGGCATATCTTGTATGGTATCTCGGAGGAGATAGTAATACTCACAAAAAACAGCGCGATTCATCTTGCGCTTCGCGGGATTAGGGGAATCCCAGAGGTTGATGTAGCGCATGCCGGCAACCTCTCCTGCGCGGCGTGGACGGAACTGAGTATTCGGGGGCTCCTTCCACCCGACGAGAGCGCATAGAATTAGAAGCCATGAAAAATGGAATGATTGGCCTGCATTGTCCTGCACATTCAGGCAATCAGCCAAAAAAGAATTCAGCAGGAAGAGAGACCAGTTGTACTGTTCTCCCTCCGCAGCTACGATAGCGAGCTCTACGACAGCTCCAGTAACTTCTTTTGGTCGGCACTTGGTGAGAAGTCTGCCTGCAAGCAGACTTCCTGTGAAGCGAAGTGCCTCATCTTCTACGGTCGTGAGGTCATAAGCCCGACCTCCTCTTGTCAAGTTATATTTCTGGACCAGCTTTGCAGCTAATTTTCGGTCCTTCTCCTTTCCCGCAAAATGGATATTGGGATCCTTACCAACCTTAGATAGGCCGGTGATACGGTGTATCAAATCAACATTTAGATCAATTGGCCTCCCGAGCCAAAGGTAACCTCCATGAACGCAGGATAGCAATGTTTTAACGACTGCGTTCACTTCATTGCTACGCCCAAAGTGCGGTAGCTTCAACAAATTCAAGAGTCCAGGGCGCTCAAGATTTGCCGCAAATCCCTTCGGGATAAACTCATCAACGTTTCTGGTGGGATTATGGACGATATCCAGATATCGGTCCAACTGAAATTGAGGATATGTCTTATAGTCTCCAAGGTTAAAATCAGAGAATTTAACCAGTGGAATGTTTCCCAATAGTTGGCCTTCTACCCGCACACTAGCCGGTAGTGGCGGTAGCGGAATTGGATACTTCGCATTCTTCAGAATCTGTACATCCGGCGCATCATCTGGACGCGGCGGAAGGTAGTTCACCATAGACGCGAGCGGCTCTGGAACAGGTTCCTCCGGCTGCTGCTGAGATGCTCTTGTGCCTGGAGATGTTCTGGGATCAGTAGCACCAGGGTGTACGTAGGCCGACGGCGTCACCGGAGTGGCCATGCCGAAATCTAAGCCTCGGCGTAGAAATTGACGAACAACTTCTTCAGTCGATAAATTCTCCGTTGTGAACCAATGTAAGTAACAAAACTCTGGACAGCAAATGGCGGATCTGCGTAGGGTATGGATGCTGAAAACAAGGGAAAATAGTCTGCACACTCGGCTCTGAAAACAATAATGCAGATCTTCAAAGACAACTTATGCAACTCGAGACAGTAACCCAAAATTGATACAAGTGTGAGGTATTTATAGCCAGCGGGGTTAGTAAATGCGACCAAGTGGGGTTACGTAGCTATAGGCGGCTACTGATGAGTTGACAACACGCTATCCTTCTTGCCGTAGCGGTGCATTTAGTGTGATTGACGGGTTCTGACAGCCTTCCGGGAGAAGCTAATGCTTTCGGCGCCTGAGTTAAATGCAAATCTTTCGGAGATTAAGCCGAATCCGTCAGAACGGGTAGAATTAAATAGCGGCCTTATCCTTCATTTATTCAAACGCGGCTACATAACTGCTGTAGTTCAAAATTTCCGGTGGGTCATTCCAACTTAGGAAACTGTGCCTCTAGGGGTCCACAACAAAACTCTTTTCAGCGGAAAATTATGAAAGGGGACTTCGCAAGAGCGATAGTCCAATGGTCCATAAAGCAAAACTTCGCCAGAGCGGACCGCTAAGCTTTGTTCAAGCAATTTTTATTCAGGATGCGCGGATATTTCAAGGAACTGCGCAGGAAGCTGGAAACTGAGGGTGTGTCGCAGCTTCCGTGTAGACTAAATGCGATGTCTCTTTCAACTACACTGGGCATCTGCATTCTTGAGTACTATATTATGTCGACAGGGCGGAGTGGCCGTCGCAATAAAGCTTAAGCCGACTCCCGTTTATCATTGTAGGTAGTAGTTCTCCATTCAGCTTCGCAAGCTGAACTGCGCCTCCGTCTGTTATTTTTATTATCTGAAAAGGACCTAACCAATGCACACGAAACTTGCCTGGAAACTTGATGAATTTACTATCATAAAGGAGTACCAAGTCTCCTTCTTCAAAGTGCTTATGCTTAATGTGCCTATCATGCCAAGCTTTCTGTCTTGCCTTCTGTACCTGTTGATGAAATCCGGCCAAAAGTCTGTCTTCTTCTAAGGAAAGCAGTTGCGAAAGTCTTTCAGTCATAGTGTCAGGATCTGCCATTTCTGTAATTTGCGCAATTCGGAGACTGGGAACAATGTATTCCATGGGCATAACTGCTTCTTGTCCATACACCAAGCTGAAAGGTGTGTGACCTGTTAATTTCTTGCAAGTGGTTCTGTAAGCCCATAATACAGCTGTGACTCTAAGGTCCCAATCATCTCTTTGTTGATTACAGATCTTCGTCAGGGCATTCTCAAGGATCTTATTGAATGCTTCCACGGTACCATTAGCTTGAGGATGGTAGGGTGTACTCTTATGGTGATTAATTTGAAATTCTTCAGTAAGGGCCTCTATAGTCTCATTGAGGAAATGTGTACCTTGATCACTCATGAGGATCACTGGGCATCCAAACCTAGTGATAATGTTCTCGAAAATGAACTGCGCGGCAGTAGCAGCGTCGCAGTTCTTAACTGGCTTCGCCTCAGCCCATCGGGTGAGGTACTCAGTAGCTGTAATGATATATCTTGCGCCAGTTCTTTTTCCTGGTGGGTTAATAGGTCCTACAAAGTCAATGGCCCATTTATCAAAAGCACGCAGTGTGATCTGGGGTCTTAGTGGCATTTCATCTCTCCTTGAGGGTTTTCCTGTGCGCTGGCACACATCGCAACATTTACAGAATTCTTTAGTATCCTTGTGCAATGTCGGCCACCAAAGTCCTGCGGCTAATATTTTCTGCGCAGTCGGCTTTCCTGCGAAATGGCCTCCTGCGGTACCTGAATGCGCTTCTGCGATGATAGAGCTCTTTTCATGTGGTAAGATACATCTGCGCAAAATTTCGTCAGGGCCCAACTTATAAAGCTGGCCTGCTATCAAAGTGAAGTCTGCAGCTCTGACAACAAGTTGCTTCTTCTGCTGGATTGTAAACTCAGCCGGCGCTTGTCCGGTAGTGAGAAACTTAAGAATATCAGAATAATATTCGTCTGCTGCTTGGATATAAAACAACTGTGCGTCAGGCAGATTGTCCTCCAGACTCGTAGGTTCCTCTCCTGACTCTATTCTGGATAGATGGTCAGGCCCTGCATTCAATCTGCCTGGCTTTACAATAACCTCAGAATCATACTCTTGAAAGAGCAGTAGCCATTTGCAAATTCTGCCTCCTAAAACTGGTTTATTGACCAAATATTTCAAAGCAGAATGGTCAGTATACATTTTAAAGTGAGCTCCTAACAGGTAGTGTCTGAATTTCTGTAGGGCATACACCATAGCTAGTCCTTCCCTTTCTGTAGTGGTGTAATTCTTCTCAGCTGTAGATAAATTTCTGCTGGAGTAAGCAATTGGGTGGTCAATACTTCCTTCTCCAGACTGTGTAAGCACGATTCCTAATGCTATGGAAGAAGCATCAACATGAACATGAAAAGGGTTTCTCCAATCCGGGAAAACTAGAATAGGCGCTGTGATCATCTTTTCTTTAAGTGTGTCCAAGCTCTGTTGGCATTCCTCTGTCCATTGGAACTTCGAATCCTTCTTCAGCAATCTTTCCATAGGCGCTGTGATCCTTGCATATCCTTTGATGAATTTTCTGTAGTATCCTGTATGTCCCAATGTAGTGCGCAACTGCTTAACTGAGTTGGGCGCAGGTAAATTAGCAATGATGGCAACCTTCGCAGGATCCATCAAGAGTCCTTGTCTGCATACAATATGTCCCAACAAAATACCAAAGGGCGCACAGAATATACATTTTTTCAAGTTAAGGGAAATCTGATGCTGTCTACATTTTTCTAGCATCATGCGCAGATTCGCAATATGGTTCTTTAGTAAACCAAATACAGTCCAGTCATCAAAATAGACTTCTAAAAACTTGTGGATAAATTCTTTAAAAACAGCAACAACAACTCTAGAGAAGATAGCAGGTGCGTTTTTAAGACCAAAGGGCATTACCGTATACTGGAATGAGCCCCATTCAGTTGCAAAAGTAGTCTTGTGGCGGTCATCCGGATGGATTCTAATCTGATGATATCCCGAAAATCCATCAGTGAAAGAGTAAGCCTCTTGTCCTCCAACATTATCAAGTACTTCATCTGTGAAAGGAGTGGGGAATGGGTCGTGCGCTGATGCATCATTGAGTTTGCACAAGTCGACACAAATTCTTATTTCACCTTTCGTTTTCTTTTCTTGGACCACCATAGGACTAATCCAATCGCTTTCCTCTACTGGCTCAATAATACCTGCTACAAGCATCTTATCAATTTCTTCTTTGACTTTTTCTTTGTAGCGCGGGTTCAACCTGTATGGGCGCTGCTTTACTGGCTTGGCGTCTGGTTTCAGAGGTATGCGCATCACTCCTAAGTCTCCTAGGATGCCTTTCATTTCTGTGAACTTGGTAGGAAAGATATCCTGGTAATCACGTAATAAATCTGAAACATGCGCAACGGTTTCATCATCCCAATAATCTCCTATAGAAGCAAACTTTGGGTCAGCTTCTGTGCCAATGTTAACTTTCTTGAGCTTGACGTGTTCTGCGATGGCAGGAATATCAAGCTCAGGACCTTCAATATTGCGTGTCCCTTCTGATTCTGGGATATTGAGGTTGTGAGGATCATCCTCCTCATCTTCGGCGGTAAAGTTATAACATTCCAGGGCATGTTCCATCTGAACAGCCCAATCTGGTTGGGAATATTCTGTTACTAGACCTGGTTCAAATACCTTCTTTTTAATACACTTCAGAGCCTGATCAATGCTTGGATGCTCTGACTCAAAGCTGAATGTAAGTTGAAAACTTTCTATCATAAGAGCCCAAGTAAGAGTGCCTTTGCGCAATTCTATTTCAGTATACCAATTCCTTGGAATTGTATCTAATGTGTGGATGAATTGGTGAACCCATTCATCTTCCGGAATATCTGACCATTGCTGAATACATGCTTCAATGTGTGACCTGGGGTCACTCTGTCCTTCATATTTGCGTAGCGCTTTGGCTGTGGTGTCCTGAAATCTGCGCAGTATCAATCTGCGACAGTCTTTCCATGTATGAATATTCTCCTTGTGCGCAATCCACCATCTTGCGGGTGTAGCGCGCAATGCTATATCCAGTGCCTGGATGCGCTGCGGTTCTGGAAGATTTTGTTCATATTCCTGTATGAATTTAGTTACTTCGGTTAGACCATCAAAAGTTGGAGTGTCAGTTAATTCTGTGCCAATCCATCGAATGGATTTAGTCATCATGGCGCAACGTCTTGCAGAAACCTCATGTAGACGATTCTGCCAATTTTCCAATCCTGCATCTGAATCTGATGTGCACGAGCTATCACATCGCCAGCTGATATGGCCGTCTGCTGTGGGGTTGACGTAGTCACTGTGGTTAGTGGTCATCTGATACAAGCTTTCCATGCGGCGCGCTTCCTCTTCTGCGCGAATGGGTTCTATATATCTTGGTCCTTGAATAGGATCAAGAGGTGCGATGACCCTGATCTGGTCATCCTCAAAGGTCATCTGTCTTTTCTTCAGGTTAATGACAGCCAAATTATCAAGTGCCCAGTCTATCCCTAACAGCGCTGGGTATGGTCTACTATCATCCATAATTTTGATTACTTCAAAATCTGCAGAGCTTCTTACTCCTTCAATATCAATAGGTACATTGGGTAATCTGCCCAATGGAGAGACTCGTTGCTGATTTGCGAGTCTTAGCTGGATAGGGGATCTTGTAAGCTGAGGGCTTCCCATCTGTTCCCATGTCTGCATAGTGAGAACATTGGCTTCTGAGCCCAAATCTAACATGACTTCGTCCATTTCAAATGCTCCAATCTGCGTTGTGAGCCTCATCTCTTTTCCTGTTCTAATGTGACTCCTAATCTGGTGAACAGCACGCTGTGGTGTGTTCGTCGAAGCAGAGTGTTGGCATTGATCCAGCAGGTGTTGGAGTTCTAGAGTTGCTTGGTCATTGCGCAACAATTTTAAACATTGTCGCAGGAACGCATGAACACTGCCTAGTGCATGCTCCTTATCGTCATCAGGTCTTCCAGCTGTAGTGGCCTGTTCTTGTACCAGATTGTCTTGTCTTAGCACTTGCGATCTACTATTGTTCTGCGGAATTGCGGCAGAACTCGAAGCTCTCGGATCTGAGAAATACTCTTGAGCTTGCTTAAATGCTTCTTTTTGCTTCTGTAGGTTAAGTGGGGCTGGTTTAATGTTAGCGCGGCGCACCCATTGCGTCGCTTGCTTTCCCGTTCCCATCTCTTGCGCACCAGTGGTAGCTCCACTGCGTGTCACTATATTAACTGTAGGGTCTGGTTCTCTTTTTTCTGCTCCAATCAACTGGATATTCTGATTGACCTGTGGTGTCTTTGCTTGCATCTTAGCCTGTAACTGAGGGCATTCTTCAATGATATGGTCAGAAGATTTACAATATCTGCAGAGGGTTGTAGGATTTTGGCAATCCCTAGCAAAATGACCTTGTTCTCCGCAATTATAACAAGTGATCTGTCCTCTTCCACGACCCAAATTTGTTGTGCGTCCGCGTCCTCTGTAATTTGCTGCTCGGGCGTCCCGAGATTGGTCATAAGGTGGACCTGCTGTGGGTCCTTGTGTCTCTGCTTGTACCCTATAAACATCATGCTTTCTTTCTATCATAAGATCATATGCTCTACAATTGTTCTCATCATGACCTACTGATTTACAGAAATTACAATATAGATTCTTTGGAGTTTGTACATATTTCTGAAGTAAGTGGCATTCTTGTGGTCTATGACCTCTAGTTCTGCAGATTTCACACCAAGGCCCTTGTGCCTGTGGTAAAGGATTAGGTGCTCCAGTTGCAATATAGTCTATGAAAACAAGACAATGGTCCTTTGAATGACCTTGGGCTTTACATTTTGTACACCAAATTTCTTCCTTAATCTCCTTGCCCTTCTTAATATCATGCACTTGCAAGGTTAAGTTTGCTAATTGGTTCTGTAAATGCGCAACATCGTTGCTTGTTCCTGCAATTGGTGAAGCTTCTAGTTTCATAGCCATCTCTAGAGCTTGTTCCTGAGTATTGAGATTCTGTTGCATAAGAGGAAGTCTAATGTGTGGGAGCAGCGCAGCAATGAACCATTCTTTATGTTGCTGTGGTGCAAACTCGAAGCTTACTTGATCTATCAAGGCTTTGAACTTCTGGTCAAAGTCCCATACTGATTCTGTAGGTAACTGTCTGATGTCTTTGAGCTCTGTTATACACTATGATTCTGACTTAGGTTTCTTGAATTCTCTGATCATGGCATTTCTTACCTCAGCAAGCGTCCTATTCTGTGCTGCTGAGTATTTCATGAACCAAGTCAAGGCTCTTTCTCTTAGTGTGGTTGCTAACTGAACCAGTTTAACAGCATCATCATTAATTTGCTTAATTGTCCAAATGGCTTCACATAAGAACCAGTGCTGCTCAGGGTCTTCTATCCCTGTTCCTCTAAAAGTTGGTAGTTTCATGTCATCACCCATCCTTCTTGCACGGGTTTGAGGTGGAGGTACTGTAGCAGTGCCTCCGGGATGGTTAAACAAAGGTGGTACAGAGGTACTAGAAGTAGCGTGTGGGCTACTCGAAGGTGTTACTGCAGGATTATACTGAGCTCCGTCTGGTTTTTGCGGTGTAAAGGGGTAATACGGGATATGAGCACTCCCCTGTCTTTCTATATGGCTTGCTCTAGGGACTTGGCGATTGTCTGGGCTAGACTCAAAAGGATATTGGTCAAGGCCTACTTTATATCGTTTTCCACTACGAGTGCAACCAATAACTTCAGGATCACTATCAGAATCTACGGACATTACTTGACTATGCTATTCATCAGAAGCAATACATAGCTTTCCTTTTTCATACAGAAGCATTTTAATCCATAAGTTCAGAGAATTTAAGAACTTACCTCTGTGTACTTGGAAGAAACTCCTCTCAGCTTCACTGAAATTCTTTCTTGTATCGACTGCAAATTCGGTAATAAAACCTTCCAGTAGACTATTCAACCAAAAGTCTACTGCGCGGGACACAGGATTGTCTATCCGCTTCACAATACTAGCTAGCTCAGGCGTCCACGTGACGGGTCGATCAACATGCAGCGTAGGTCTAGAATATGCTAACTTGGCTATCCAAGCATGTAACTCCAATGCAAACGTAACAAAGAAAATTTCGTAAAGGTCAGCATAAATATACTTCTGTAACCAATCTTCTGTTTGAAGCGTAGGGCTTCTATTTTCTTGTTCAGCAAACTCTTTAGCCTTTAAATCAAACCAATCTCCAATTTCCTTAGCTGTAGGATTCCAGTAACACATTTGTTAACTGAGCAAGTCTCAGTGTAACAGAACCTTATGTTGTCTTCAGCAACAATCTCAGATGTCACGTAACTAGTAAGTCTTACAACAAGAAGTCGCAAGGCAACAGAATCATTTGTTGGTCACTAGGCAACGGAATCATTTGTTGACTCCAACAGTATCTCACACGTCGCTGAAAGAACAAGTCTCATCCACGCGGCAACGGAACCATTTGTTGACTCCTCAATCTCGCGCGTCGCCAAAATAACAAGTCTCATTCGCGCGGCAACGGAACCATTTGTTGACTCCTCAATCTCGCGCGTCGCCAAAATAACAAGTCTCATTCGCGCGGCAACGGAACCATTTGTTGACTGCTCAATCTCGCGCGTCGCAAAAATAACAAGTCTCATTCGCGCGGCAACGGAACCATTTGTTGGCTGCTTTCTTGGGCAGACCCGGGTTTTAATGAAGCGCAGCAACAAAACCCCTTGGCGCACTGGCCCTCTCGGCAACGAGCTGCGCGGCAGCTCGAGGTCTCACCCGAAGTGGCTATGGGGGGGTTAAGGAATCAGGTTTCCTTAACCGGGGTGACGCGGAGATAGCTCTTCCTTGAATGGCTCCTGCGAAATCGGCGGTCGGACCTTCCCGCAGGCCGCTCGGCGCAGCTGCGTGGATCCCTTCCTTGGCAGGTCTACTGCGCAGTTTCCTCTCTCTAACGCAGCAGGCAACTATTCCTTGGGTCGACGCGCTAAACACTTTCTCGCCCTTCGCATCTAGCGCAGTAACGCAGTCTGCTCTCGCCGCAGCGACCGTGCGTTACTACCTCTTTAGTACTTAAGACACTTATAGTTATCAAGGGATCTTTCCAACTCGCTCAAACAGTCACAAAGATAAGACAGAAGTCTTGCATACACAAATAATGAACTCGAAATAGTTATCATTCACACAAACATTATAACAAGAAGATATAAGTGAAGCTCATCTCCTCGAGGAAAACCACGTCCTCAGGAGTTTTATATTAACCAGAAAATGATAGAGTTATACAATATGCTGCGCACACAGCTGCAGCCTTAGAACTTACAGGAAACTCCACGCACACAGCTGGGAGCCCTTCTCTCAAGCTTGTCTCCTCTCTATGGAGATTACAAAGGCACAGACGTCGACTCAGACTGTCTGGCAACTCAGGGATTAGCTCCTCGGCTATCCGATTTCCTCTCTCTAGTTCTACACACCGGGTAGAAAATACAGTGAAGGATAATCAACACATGATCTATCCCCTTAGACTGGCTCTCTAACAGTCTAGCATCTAACTCTCTAACTCTCCAAAAGGAAGGAACTGAAGGAAGGGAGGAAGAACCCTCTACCCATTACAATGATTCATCTATATAGGTAGCCATGACGGTCACACCTTTACAAAACTGTGGGCCTTTCCCAACAGTGATTCCCAAAAACCCTAACCACACACATGGCTAGGTGTACTGTAGGCGCCGCTTGCAGTCACGTCGCCGCTTCCTGCAGGCTCCATGAATTCCGGCGCAGATTGTGGGTATGGGCGATCGTCCTTCGCCTTCAATGCTCTGGTCCGTTGCTCCTCCTTGATCCGAGCAACCATAACTTCTGTACTAAGCCTTTAAATGAGGGTAGCTGAGCCCTCTACTCCATCGCCTTATTTATTATGGTAGCTGAGCCACCTTCATTCTTCGATGACGTGCGCGCGAGCTCCGCAATTTCCGGTCCGTGATCTGCGCTGAGATCATCCATCTGGCACCGTACTGCGCACCGTCTCCTTCTTACCCAAAACTTAGTGCTTGTCCCAAAATTAGCACTTTCCTTCCATACTCGTGCTTTTTCCCAAAATTCGCAGCTTTTACTATAGCTGCGACCTTGGCCCCAACACTTCATCTGAGCCGGTTGATGTCTCTTTGTATCGTCAGATGATTGGGTCCTTGATGTACCTGACGAACACGAGACCAAACATTTGCTTTGTTGTGAACACATTGAGCCAGTTCTTGACGGATCTGAGGAGTGTTCACCTGGTTGCTGTAAAGCATGTTCTGAGGTACTTGAAGGGTACAGTGGATTATGGACTCAGGTATGAGGCGGACCAAAAGTTTAACCTACAGGGTTATGTTGATTCAAATTGGGTTGGCAGTGCTGCAGATAGGAAGAGCACATCTGGGCGTTGCTTCAGTATGGGATCAGGTGATCTCTTGGTTTAGCAGGAAGCAGTGCTGCGTAGAACTGAGTACAGCTGAGGCAGAGTATGTTGCAGCCTGTTCAGCTAGTTGTGAGGCAGTATGGCTACGAAAGCTATTGTCTGAGTTATTTGATCTCCCATTGGAGGCTACTGGTATCTTCTGTGATAACCAGAGTTGTGTGAAGCTGTCCGAGAACCCAGTGTTTCATGACAGGTCGAAACACATAGAGATCAAATATCACTATATCAGGGATATGGTGCAGAGAGGAGCTGTGAAGCTCCTGTATGTTGCGACGGACGAGCAGATTGCAGATGTGCTGACGAAGCCACTAGCCAGGGTGAAGTTCGAGTACTTCAGAGAGAGGCTTGGCGTGCTTCAGATCGAGGATACTTCGAGGAAGAAGTGATGGACACATTTGCTGAAGCCATTCCAAGCATGTTGGAAGGAGGATCCTTCACATGGCTGTGGATGTAAGTGCTGGATGATGAGCATCAGGATGATGTTATGGTTTCTGCTTGGATATGATCAGTTGGATCATTTTATGTATGTATGTACACATCATGTGGATGCTGGATATGATCAGTTGGATCATTTTATGTATGTATGTACGCATCATGTGGATGCTGGATATGATCAGTTGGATCATTTTATGTATGTATGTATGCATCATGTTGGATGCTTGGACCATGTATCTGTATATGTATCAGGTGGATACATTGTATGATCAGGTGGATCATGTATGATGATATGTATCATGTATTTGTATCAGGTGGATACATTGATGATCAGGAGGATCATGTATGATACTTGGTATGCATCAGATAGATGCATTGATGATCAGGTGGATCATGCAGCAGGATGTTGCAGTGATGATCAGGATGATCATAGATGACGAGCTTCAGGATGTTGCTCCAAATGACATGCAGCAGGATGTTGCAGTGATGATCAGGATGATCATAGATGACGAGCTTCAGGATGTTGCTCCAGATGACATGCAGCAGGATGTTTCAGTGATGATTAGGATGATCATAGATGACGAGCTTCAGGATGTTGCTCCAGATGACATGCAGCAGGAAGTTGCAGTGATGATGATCAGGATGATCATGGATACATCAGGATGATGTATGGTGAGGATCAGGTTGATACTCTATGGCCGTGGATCAGGTTGTGCAGATGAGCATGTAATTCGTTGCCCTGGGAGATTTGCAGATGGTCTTTTGAGGTTTTTCCTATGGCATGTAATTTGGTGCGCTGGGACATCTGGCAAATTCTCTTTCGAGGTTTTGCTTTGGGAGGACATGTAATTCGTTGCCCTGGGAGATCTGCAGATAGTCTTTCGAGGTTTTTCCTATGGCATATAATAGCGCCCTGGGATATCTGGCAGATGCTCTTGCGAGGTTTTGTCCTATGGCATGTAATTCGTTTCCCTGGGAGATCCGATAGGTTGGGCTGTGTGCCCGTAATCAGTCCTGGGATGCTCTTGCGAGGTTTTTCCATGACCACATGTAATTCGTTGCCCTGGGAGATCCTATAGGTAGATCTGTGTGCTCGTAACAGCCTGGGATGCTCTTGCGAGGTTTTGTGGTGAGGTCACATGTAATTCGTTGCCCTGGGAGATCCTATAGGTAGAGCTGTGTGCTCGTAACAGCCTGGGATGCTCTTTCGAGGTTTTGTGACGCACGTAAAAGTCCTGAGGATTCCACAGTATGGCCAGTGATGACGAAGACCTGCAGGTGGTGGGCCTACATCCAGTATGAAAAAGGACTAGCTCTGTAGAACTTCCTATGACGAGTAGAGACAGAGATTGGTTGAGATAGTAGCAGCAGTGACGATGCATCGATGATGATGATCCAGAGAAGAAGACTTGTCTAGCTAATCTATGTCGAGAAATACCTTCCTAGTTAAGAGGGAGTGTTGATGTATATGTAACTTCAGAATGTATTTCATCTGTATATTATATTTATATTTATTGTACCCTTATAAGAGATGTGTTATTCCTCTATAAGGAAGTGTCGTCATGTGGATTGACAAGTGTCGCAAGTGTGTGTACTTGCCGATGGGTTATTAGACCACCTTATGGGGTCGGCCCTGATTAATATATAATATAATGTGGGTGTATCAAAGTAGACAAGTCGGCCCCAGTAGGTCACTGGGCAAAAAGGTGAGTATCAATAGAGATAGGAGATCTGTATTTTACTCACTTGGAAAAGTAACTATCTCTCTCTCTGAAAAGTGGCACACTAGTGAGGAGGAGGAGGATCATCTGCTAGGAGACTATCTCAGTGTTATTTGGTTGTATTTTGGTTGAGCCATTTCTCTCTCTATCTCTGAGGAAGTTGTGGGGTTTTTCACCTTAGGGTTTTCCCCACGGAAACTCTGTGTCTCTTGTCTCTATGCTTTTGATTCTTGTGATGCTTGTGATGCTTGTCATATTATGATTGTCATGCATTGATATACTGTAGATGTTATTCTCTTAGCAAAGATCCTATAGTATTGTGATTTAATACTAAAAATTTAACAAATAGTTCATTAACCATCAGTGCCACATGGCAAACAGAACCCACATGTCCTCCTCTTTATTCAACGACCTGAGATGCATCAACCATGGATTTCATGGGATGAACGGAGGGCTGAATGATGAGCTGGAAGCATTTTAGGCTGAGCACATAGGGCATGGGATGAATGATGGATAACTTGCAAATCGTAACCTGTCAATAAAAACCATAAGTGTTAATTATCCCCAAAAACATCATTTAAATCATAAATAAACCATATTATACGAAATATAACAAGATTTGTGTGGTAAATGAATTTGTGCATACCTGAACTGTTTGATGGGATGGATGGCTAAGAAACAACTTACTATAGAAAAAATGATAGAAATAACACCACTTCGAGTAAATTAAATGATAAAAAATGGTGACAATATTGGACAACAACATTCCCCCAAACCGGAGTCATGCCAGGTCCCACTGAACAAAACAAAAAGTAATTTAGGAAGAAGGACGAGTTGCGGTAGTAGTGGTCTTCGACTCGAATGATGGAGATGCATGTTTGTCCTGGAGCTTCTTGAAATGACTCCTTAAGGAATAGCATTGGATGTTATTTTGGCGTTAACCGAGCATTCAGTGCCTTTCAACTGAGTATGCAACATCTTATTCTCTTCAAGGAGCTTAGAGATTGTCTCCACATAGGTTTGACATTGTTCTGTTAATTGTGCTATCTCTTGGGTCAACTAATCCCAATTTTTCTGACTCAAAATAGGTTGTTCTATACCATGCTCCAAATCCATTTGAGGACTCTTCTCTTTTGGAGGTGTTTCAACATTAATAGTCTGTTGCTCAGAGCTTTTGTCTTTATTACATGCAGGAGGGATTCTAGTAGCACAAGCTTCACTCATCTGAACAAATGCATTAGCTAGTGTGAGGAGGGAGGATTCCAAAGTATGATTGTCCAACTGAATATTTCAGCATCAGGGCTAACTGATGGTCTGAATGTTAGGTTGACCAATGGATTGGTCATGATTTGTCTCTCTAGGTTCAGTAGGAGAATGTATTGAATGGATAGAGTGCATATCATCTAAGGAATTCTCATCAAATCGTACACATTTAGTGTTTGGTTCCTCTTGGTCATGAAGGTGTTCTTGAGAAGGGGAAGATTTGACAGTAGATAAATGGGGGTTTAATATCTGAAAAACAAAATGGTCTGAAGTCTGACCTCTCTCTTCTAGCTGATGAATGATTAAAATCTTTATGAGACAATGGTGATATAAGCTGCTAGAAGGGTTAATGATATTCTTTCTAACTTGGCTCTACATCTTTTCGAAGATCTTTAGAAAGTAGAATGGGAAATTTAAGGTCTGATTATTAACAAAATGAGCTAGAAATCTAACGTGGCATGCTTTAAAAACAGTGAACTTACCCTCACTGGTGACTAAGTGAATGATAATGGTAAAAAGATCCAAGTACTCTAGCTTGATCCATTCTCTATGAAAACCTTTAGTGCTAGTAATGTGTTGAAAATTGGGCTTAAGAGCGAACTGATGGGCCTCTCGTGGAAGAAACAAATGCTTGTGCCATCGGGCACCTTATCTAGGGATCTTTGTAGCTAAAGTTATTGACTCTTCTGTCACGGATAAAACAAGATGGCCAACCTTGGCTATTTTTTCATCGAAACCTTTGGCAAACAACAATGAAATTTCATGGTCGTGACCATTAAGGCGGTGGAGAAACATATTCCAACCTGCTTGAAAGAATAACTCACGGCATCTTTTAAACTCAGGGATATGAAGAAGATCTTGGTAGCTACCTGGCATGCAGCGATTAGGCATTGCTGATAGAGGACAAGGGAAAACAACAGATAAATGCAGGGGATATAAGGAATTTTTAGAGAACGCAACTTGTAGAGAGAGAAATAAAGGGTGAATAGAATGAAGCAGAAGTTTACACAGCGATCAGTTCAATTGAAGTCCGTTTGGATGGATGAATGGTCGTAGGTAAAACATGTTTTGAAATATCACACTTGTTCTTTTAGGATCTTGAGTTAAGTGCTAGTATTGAAGTACATGAATGTGGTAGATGCGTATTTGATATAGGAAATCCAACCATGTCCAAAGCCAAGCTTTGGATAGGTTTAATGAAATTCATGTAATGGGATATTCTACATGTGGAAGATCGCAAGGATCCAATCCATATGCTGGAAATCTATACCACAGGTAAGGCCATAGTGGTCATACAATGATTCAAAATGACACAAGATTCGTTCATTTAACAGATGAGATGAATACAGAAATAAAACCAAGTGCGAGATTTGACGTTGGATTGATATCTGTCATCATTGGTTAGTCAGAATTTTTCAAAATATCTAGCATGCTATTTTAAATATATAAGATAAAATTTCTTCATCACTTTTTATTCAAAAACGTTACTTATTTGCTGCATTCATCAGTTCATTTGGATTGGTATTCGATCTATCATTCAACCTTTCATACAGATTTTTTTCTATACAAACTTTTATTGTTGAATCCAACTAGAACTGATTTTTGTAAAGAATTTTTAAGGTTGTTAGTGCATAGAAATGCTGTAAACTTTGTTGTCTGAAGTTTTTAAGTCATGTCCCCTTTTTGTTTGTCTTTAATTAAAACAATTTGCCTTATGCTTTTGCATTCACCTGCAAACATCTATCACTTTCAGAGATAAATAAACTTTTTTCTCTAACAAAAATAAATCGATAATAATAGTTTAAAATAGTTCTAATCCTAATCATTTCGCCCAAACCAAAGATATGGCTTGTCCTCAAGCCAACAAAAAAGAGCAATAGATATTCAATTATTTTATCAATAGCTGAAGAATGTTATAATACTCTTCTCAAGAAAATGAAATATAACTAAGCATGTGGATGATTCAGAGATGTACATTTATCATAAGGAATAGAACAATGCTTAAAAGAATCATATGAAGAATGATAATATAATTTGAGATGAAAGATGCCACAGGAAAACTAGCCATCCATGACCCAAAAGATTTCTTGTCATCCCAAGATATAGATAAGGTGTACCGTAAAGCTTGTGAGATTTTCATAATTATGGGTCCCATTTCTGGGATAATAACATCCTAGATAATGTTTGAATTAGATGATAAGGTCCAAGTTCAACTTACAGTTATTCTCTAATGACAGTATAGATGATTGGCCAAAACATGTGTTTGTATACTCAGGTTTCTTATATATGAATCATGTGCATAGTAATGAATTAACCGGTCTCTTTTACCCGATATTGACCCGCTGCCAGCAGGCCTATTTAGTACCCTGGTGGGTTTATCTTGGTGCCATGCAAGCATAGTGCCGCTACCAGCGAGCCTGTTCAGTAATCCCGCGGGTTTACTTGCATGTACCTACCTTCCTTGTTTGAGATTTTACTTAGCATGGACCCGCTGCCAGTAGGCTTGTTCAGTACCCCGGCGGGTTTGCTTCGTATAATGATGTATATGTATATGTATATATATATTTTAAGGAATCCGGTTGGCACTAGAGTGTGCTAAGCCTTCTAAACACAAAATTCGAAATATTAGAACGAACCTTTATGAGCAACTTTTACTTATAATAGCCAAATTTAAAGGTCATGTCAAAAGATAATAACCTAAAGTTGTTCTTTGATCTATATCAATCTTCATAAAAATTCAGTAATGTTCCCCACAAGAATGAAAATAACATTCACTTCTAAGTTACCTTTAAAAGATGATTTAAGAGACAAGTTTTGATAATGAGTCTAGGACAAGCCAATGATCCATAGGTGTAAGATAGTATACTTTTTTTTCTTGTTAAGATCATAGCAATTAACATAGGTCTTTTAAGCAACAGTTCTAAACAATAATAAAAAATGTGCATGCTTGAATCAAATACCATATTCAAAATAAAGAATGAAATGGTTGCAAGATAATATAAAGAACACTTTATCTTTTGCTAAAAATGTCAGTTTCAACAATAAAAGAAAAGAAGGGATTAGGATAAAAAAAATTATTTTAAGTGCTTCCCTTTCAATAATATTGCATGAGCAGATAAGGTCCTTGTTGTTAACTTTTCATAATTTACTTCAATCTGATCTAGGATCTTAACTGAGAGAACAACATGTACAACAAATCTACAGCATATCAATCATGGACACAATAATGCAAGCACACAAGAGACACAGAGTTTACTTGGGGAAACCCATAAAGGTGAAAAACCCCAATAACTTCCTCAGAGATAGATAGAGCAATGATACAACCAAAATACAAGAGATAGTCTTCTCCTAGCAGCAGAGCCTCCTCCTCCACAAGTGCGCCACTCTCCCAAGTGTGAGTTTGATAATAGAATGTCTGAAATGAGAGAGACACACTCTCTATTTATAAACTAAGTTGACTTGACCTTTACTCAACTAGGTCGGCCTCAACTTAACCACTTAACATAATGCTGACTGGGCCAACCCCCACTACGGTGGTCTAATAACCCTTTGACCCACATGGACAACCCCCAATAGGGTGGTCTAATAACCCTTTGACCCACATGACTTATATAGGGCCAACCCCAACAAGGTGGTCTAATAACCCATCAAGTATATGTTATGACACTTAAAATATAAATGACGACACTTCCGTATAGAGGAATAATAACATCTCTATAGGAATACAATCTACATATATGTGAAATACATTTCAAAGTTACATATACATCAACACTCCCTCTTAACTAGGAAGGTATTTCTCGACACAGGTCTTCTAGCACAAGTCATCTTCTCTGGATCATCGTCACTGCTACTGCTATCTCAATCAATCTCTGAATCTACTCGTCATAGGAAGTTCTACAGATCCAGTCCTTTTTCATACTAGATGTAGGCCCACCACCTATAGGTCTTCGTCATCACTGACCATACTGTGGAATCCTCATGACTTATTACGTGAGTCACAAAACCTCGAAAGAGCATCCCAGGCTGTTACGAGCACATGGCTCTATCTATAGGATCTCCCAGGGCCATATTATATGTGACCTCACCACAAAACCTCGTAAGACCATCCCAGGATGTTATGAGCACATAGCTCTACATATAGGATCTCCCAAGGACAGATTATATGTGGTCACCACAAAACCTCGCAAGAGCATCCCAGGATGTTACGAGCACACAACTCTACCTATAGGATCTCCCAAGTACAGATTATATGTGGTCATGGAAAAACCTTGCAAGAGAATCCCAGGACTTATTACAGGCACACAACCCAACCTATCGGATCTCCCACGGACATATTATATGCCATAGGATAAAACCTCGAAAGAGCATCTGCCAGATATCCCAGGTCCAAATTATATGCCATAGGCAAAACCTCGAAAGACTATCTGCAGATCTCCCAGGGACAAATTATATGTCCTCCCGGAGCAAAACCTCGAAAGAGCATTATCCAGATATCCCAGGGCCAAGTTATATGCCATAGGCAAAACCTCGAAAGACTATCTGCAAATCTCCCAGGGCCAAATTATATGCTCATCTGCACAACCTGATCCATGGCCATAGAGTATCAACCTGATACTTACCATACATCATTCTGATGTACACATGATCATCCTGATCATCATCACTGCAACATCCTGCTACATGTCATCTGGAGCAACATCCTAAAGCTCCTCATCCACAATCATCCTGATCATACAATGCATCTACCTGATGCATACCAAGTATCTACCTCATACATATCATCATACATGATCCACCTGATCATACAATGTATCCACCCGATACAAATACAAATACATGATACATATCACCATACATGATCCACCTGATCATACAATGTATCCACCTGATACATATACAGAAACATGGTCCAGGCATCCAACATGATGCATACATACATATAAATGATCCAACTGATCATATCCAACATCCAACATGATGCGTACATACATATGAATGATCCAACTGATCATATCCAACATCCAACATGATGCGTACATACATATACATATAAATGATCCAACTGATCATATCCAACATCCAACATGACGCGTACATACATATAAATATCAATGATCCAACTGATCATATCCAGCATCCATCATGATGCATACAAAGCAGAATCCAGAACATCATCCTGATGCTCATCATCCAGCTCTTACATCCACAACCATGTGAAGGATCCTCCTTCTAACATGCTTGGAATGGATTCAGCAAATGTGTCCATCACTTCTTCCTCGAATTGTCATCAATCCAAAGAACACCAAGCCTCTCTCTGAAGTACTTGAAATTCACCCTGGTTAGTGGCTTCGTCAGCACATCTGCAATCTGCTCATCCGTTGCAACATACAGGAGCTTCATAGCTCCTTTCTGCACCATATCCCGGATATAGTGATATTTGATCTCTATGTGTTTCGACCTGTCATGAAACACTAGGTTCTCAGACAGCTTCACACAACTCTGGTTATCACAGAAGATACCAGTAGCATCCAACGGGAAATCAAATAACGTAGACAGTAGCTTCCGTAGCCATACTGCCTAACAACTAGCTGAACAGGCTGCAACATACTCTGCTTTAGCTGTACTTAGTGCTACGCAGGACCGCTTCCTGCTAAACCAAGAGATCACACTTTATCCCATACTGAAGCAGCACCCAGATGTGCTCTTCCTATCTGCAGCACTGCCAGCCCAATCTGAATCAACATAACCCTGCAGGTTAAACTTTTGATTCGCTTCATACTTGAGCCCATAATCCACTGTACCCTTCAGGTACCTCAGAACATGCTTTACAACAACCAGAT
This sequence comes from Larix kaempferi, assembly GCA_027924585.1. Classification (NCBI taxonomy): domain Eukaryota; kingdom Viridiplantae; phylum Streptophyta; class Pinopsida; order Pinales; family Pinaceae; genus Larix; species Larix kaempferi. The sequence continues at coordinate 4,740,399 of BSBM01001103.1, forward strand.
GAACACTCCTCGTATCTATCAGGAACTGACTCAATGTGTTTACCGCAAAGCAAATATCTGGTCTCGTGTTCGTCAGGTACATCAAGGACCCAATCATCTGACGATACATAGAGACATCAACCGGCTCATATGAAGCATCACATAGAAGCTTTAGATTTGATGCCATAGGTGTGGCCATAGCCTTGCAGTCCATCATCCCGAACCTCTTCAGCATCTCTACTGCATACTTCCCTTGTCCAAGGAAGATTCCATCTGCACTCTGCCACACCTCCATGCCAAAAACAAATAGTGCATCATCCCCAAGTTCTTCAACTCGAACTCGGCAGCAAGCTTTTGTTGCGTGTCAGTAATCAATCTATCTTCACCTGTAATAAAGAGGTCATCCATATACAAAAGTAGTATCACTGGATTTCGTTCCTCAACCTTGTAGTAAAGGTTGGAATCCACTTTACTCTTGGCAAAGACCAAATTGGATAGAAAGCTGTCTATCCTACCATACCAAGTTCTGCACATATATATGACTACACCATTCAAGAAGGCTGTCTTCAAATCTATCTGGTGTATCTTCTATTTCATCACTTTTATATTTCTCTATGGTGCCATCTGCAGCATGCTTGATCTGATAGTTCCATTTGGAAGTCACAACAGACTTCCCTTCAGCTCTTGGGACCACATCTCAAACATCATTCTTCATGATCGACGGATCAAAGCATTCTTGCCGTATTCTGGGAACTTCAATATCTTCAATAGATAATTTTGTTGCTTGAACAAATGTTGTAGTCCTTTGTTTGTAGGTGAAGGTATACGATCTTTCCACAAAACAATTTAAATTGCATGATTAGAAACATCTCATAATTTTCAGAAAAATTCTTACACATAAAGAAATATGTCATACAGTCATGCAATTATCTTATCCAATGCTTTAATACAACATTTATCCATATTCCATAACATTCTAGATGCCTTCCAATCTCTACCAGAACATTGTTAAGAGTGTGCACAACTACCAACATGTCAGCAAAGAGGTTTCATTCTAGATAAGTAGCAATGGAATGTTGTACAGTGCCATAGGCCACTTACCCATCACATGCATATTAGTAGTATACTGTTCATCAATGCAACTATTCTAATATGCATAATACACAATCTAATTCTAGGAACATAAGCATATACATCATTGAATAACATTATGTAAGAAATGACAATCCAAATACTTATCTTTGTATGGTTGCTGGGTGGACTCCCTCTGAATCTTCACTTCCTTGCAGGAGCTGCTGGAGTCCTAATCTGAAGTAGCTTCTTCTACACCTTTGTGTTGTGGAATGTAGAGAGATGGTCAACTCCCTCTGAATATCTGCATCCTTGCATAAACCACTGGAGTGTACTCCCTCTTGATCTTTGCTTCCTGGATTACTTGTCCTTGAACTTATATTCATTCTCGATCCCTATGCATGCTTGTTAGTATCATCATTGTGTTATCCTCTAGGTCTCATACATAATCAAACATTCATTAGTATAATCTTAATATTATCAAAACACAATAATCTCAAGCATGTATAGTCAGGATCAATTCAAACATAGATAATAAACATTAGTATTCAAGGTTTCAAGGAAGTCTTCTTTTATTCATACATATTCTTATTTGATCATAGGACTCTTATGGTTAGTTAAATCATCAATCAAGATAAGAGATATAATATGCATAAAACCCATGATTATTCAACCCTATACCTTCATGATTCTTCTGGTTAGTCATATCATCAATTATGGTAAGAAACATAATATGCATCCAACCATGATTATTCAAACGTATGACTTCATGAATAATCATTATCAACAACACAACAGTATAAGATCCTAACACAAGGCAGGATTCTATCTTGATATAGGAAAAACATACCTGGATTAGCATGCTAGCTAGTTATGTCTAACATACCCGCATAATGTCTTATGGTTCTCTTCAGTGGCTTGTGCTAGTAACCTACATGTCTCATAAGTTAACCATTGTAGAACCAAGTTATAGATACCTCGAAAGTAGATCTTCTATGTGATCCATGACAATGGATGAATCTTTGTCTTCATGTCACCATGAGCATATGTTCTTGAAGTAGAACATGATTTGGCTTTCTTGGTGTACCTTTTGTGTTAGCAAACAAAATAAACCTCATACAACATCACAATGTATTAGTACAATCATAAGTGTCAAAACCTTAATCAATGAATATCTTCTATTAAGGTGATATGACAAGTCCAGTAATTAATCAAGATTGTACTATAATGATATGAAGACAAACATATGATAAACTTAACCATGAAACATGCCTGTAATCCATACCTGTCAAGATTGCTTGTAATCTTCTTATGGAAGGCCTTAGCCTCATCTCCCTCTAAGACAGGAACTTCTTCACTTATGTAGGTGACCAATCCATCTTCTTCTAGGATCAATCTAATCCACTTGATTTGCAAGAACTAGACCTGGATCTGGATTAGGGTTTGTCAAAGAAATCCAAAAAATTCAAACTTCCGAAAGGATAGAAATATGCGCCTTGATGAGCTGATCAAGTTGGTATATTCAGAATTTGAAAACTGCAAAGTTTCACCCCTCAAAATTTCCTTTTAGATTTCTGGATTCACTAGGGAGGACCCTGAATTAGGGTTTGAGTTCCTGGAGCTTCACCCAACCAAAATATTTGATTGAAAACTCTAAGCTTCAGTTTTTCTGAGGAGCTTCTAGCTGTGGTCACAGATTTCCAAAATTCCAATTTTTTTGCAGAAGCCCTAATTTTCCATCTTTCCGATCAAAGTCCCGAACTGGGGTTTGATCAAGGCCAGCCTTATGCCCAACCAAAAAATCTCATCTTGGTCTCTAAATTTCTATTTTGATGAGTAGCATCCAGCCGTGGTCTCCGATTACAAAAATTCCAACTTTCTTCGAAGCCCTAAATTCCGGAAGCCATGAATGAAGGTACTCAAAAATAATTCTGTTTTGACAGAAATATGTACCTGATTGTTTCTGGTGTAACACCAAAGTTTTCGATCCACAGGGTCTGAAAATGTTTTTTGAGATAACCTGACCTGTTATCTTTCCATCCCGATAGTTCGGACCTCTATTGGATTCTCTGAGAGAGATTTATGCCAAGTGTCGCAACGTGACCTGTTTATGGGATAATACAGGAGAGAGAACTTGTACGGAGTTCCACGTGTCACTGTTTCAACTTCAGCCTCTGAAAGTTTTTCTTGAGATAGCCCAACCTGTTATATTTCTATCCCGATAGTTCTGACCTAAATTGGATGCTCTGAGAGAGAGTTATGCCAACTGTCGCAACGTGACCTGTTTATGGGATAATACAGGAGAGCGAACTTGTACGGTGAGCCATGTGTCACTGGTTCAATTTCGGCCTCTAAAAATGTTTCCTGAGATAGTATAGTCTATGTTCTACCTGTCACTTTTTACAAAATTTCATCTGGAGCTTACTAGCCCAAGTTATGACCTTTTTCCCAAGGTAACCTGATTTTGACTCAGATCTGGAAGAAGTCGAAACCCTATATTGTACAGATCATAAATCACAAAGTCCAACGAAATAGAGGTTTCCCTTTGGACACAAGGTACATGGGGATCTGATCTTCGACCTGTAAAAGTTTTAGATCCGAAAACTTCTCCAAAATGGATTTATAGCGAAAGTGCTACGATGACTAGTTTTTGCTATATCAAGCCCTAGCATCGTAAGTGCAACAAGTGTCATACATGCCATATCATGCCTTCATTCAGGCTAGCTCTGATACCATGTTAACTTTTCAGAATTTACTTCAATATGATGTAGGATCTTAACTGGGAGAACAACATGTACAACAAATCTACAGCATATCAATCATGGACACAATAATGCAAGAACACAAGAGACACAGAGTTTACTTGGGGAAAACCATAAAGGTGAAAAACCCCAATAACTTCCTTAGATATAGATAGAGCAATGATACAACCAGAATACAAGAGATAGTCTTCTCCTAGCAGCAGAGCCTCCTCCTCCACAAGTGCGCCACTCTCCCAAGTGTGAGTGAGAGAATAGAATGTGTAAAATGAGAGAGACACACTCTCTATTTATACACTAACTTGACTTGACCTTTACTCAACTAGGTTGGCCTCAACTTAACCACTTAACATAATGCTGATTGGGCCGACCCCCACTAGGGTGGTCTAATAACCATTTGACCCACATGGCCGACCCCCAATAGGGTGGTCTAATAACCCTTTGACCCACATGACTTATACAGGGCCGACCCCAACAAGGTGGTCTAATAACCCATCAAGTATAAGTTACGACACTTACAATATAAATGACGACACTTCCATATAGAGGAATAATAACATCTCTATAGGAATACAATATACATCTATGTGAAATACATTCCGAAGTTACATATACATCAACACTTGTAATTAATCTACAAAACCATTCTTAGATGATTTTGATTTATTCAAAACAAAACATATGTAAAAAGAATAATAAGAAATCTAAAACGGGAGAAAAGTTTTCCTGTTTTTAATGGCAAAAATTTCATAAGCTGATCATACAAATGAAATTCCCTGTATAAATACAACCATCTTGTCAGAAACAACTCTTCATTATTATAATTAAAACAAAAACACAATATATTTACATATGTACAAATAAAGACAATCCTTTAGAAATTTCGGGGACTAGTAGGAGGAGGAATGATTTCCTCTTCTACCAGTTCCATCTTTTGTTGTTGTAAGGCATTCTTTACAAAGTCTTGTTTAGATATAGGTTGGTGATACAGTCTAATTCTATGGCCATTTACAACAAAGGAAGTTTGAGAATCATCAATTTTTTTAATTCTAACGTATCCATTATCGAAAGCTGTAACAATTTCATAAGGACCCATCTAGTGAGTAGTCAATTTACCTTTAAATTTTTTATATCTTGAATCTAAAAGTAATGCCTAGTCTCTTATTTTAATTTTTTTTTTTTAATGTATCTGTAATGCCATTTTTTACGTTGATTATGTAATAATATTGCTTGTTGGATAACATCCTGTCTAATCTCGTCTAATTCATTTATTTGTAGGATTCGTTGTTTCTGTGCTTCTTCTAAATCCATTCCTAACTGAGTAGCCATACGAAATGTCTTAACTTGGAATTCAATGGGTAGGAGAACCTGTTTTCCATAAACAAGTTCATAACGTGTGTGGCCAGTGATGTTTCTCCAAGTTATTCTATAGGCCCAGAAGGCTTCTGGGAGCCTATCTTCCCAGTCCTCGTGGTATAACTGAATGGTCTTGGTCATGATAGCTTCCAATACCTTGTTTGTGCTTTCTACTTGACCATTTTCCTGAGGATGATATGGTGAATATTTGCAATGTCTAATACCATATTTATTAGTAAGTTCCTTCATTAACTTGGAATTGAATTGAGATCCTTGATCGATTACAATTTCCCCAGGTACACCAAATCGGGTAAATATTTCCTCATACGTAAACTCTACCACTGATTTCTCTATGGCTCGGAATAAAGATTTGGACTCTACCCACTTGGTGACATAATCTGTACAAACTAGAATGTACTTTTTCTTACAAGACATAGGGGAAATTGGTCCAACAAAATCTAGAGCCCATTTTTCAAAAGGCTCAATCATAACTTGAGGTTGCAAAGGCATCTCATCAGATGGTGTAGGTATGCCCATTCTTTGGCAACTATCGCATCGTTTGACATATTTGGCACGATCCTTGAAGATGCTTGGCCAATAATATCCATAATGTAAAACCTTATATGCTATTTTTTATCAGAAAAGTGTCCACCGCAAGGTCCACCATGACATGCATGAAGAATCTTTGCCATCTCATCCTCTCATACACATCTTCTAATAATAAGGTCAGTATTGGTACGAAAAAGATCATTATCCACCCAAGAATAGTTACATCTTTGAACTATGATTCTACATTTTTCGGGTGGAGAGAGATGGTTTGGTAGCTTTCCAGTTGCCAAATAATTGGCTATGTCTGTGAACCATGGATTTCGAATAGATATAGTGAATAAATGTTCATCTGGGAAGCTATCATCAATAGGACTATCATCATTTTCAATTTGAATACGAGAGAAAATCTGCTACTACATTCTCTCGACGAGGATGGTCAACAATGGTAATATTAAACTCTTGTAATAGAAGAATCCACCGAGTCACCCTGCCATTGGTGACTGCTTTATTCATCAAAAATCTAAAAGCAGAATGATAGGAATGTACAAAAGTTTCATATCTTGTGATATAATGAAGAAACTTATTGATGGAATAGACTACTACGAGGAACTCTTTTCCGGAAACAATGTACTTTGATTCTGTAGGAGTCAAATTTTTACTGGCGAAATAAATGGCATATGATAACTTTTCCTCTTTTTGACCTAAGACTGCCCCTATAGCGATGTCGGATGCATCAGTAGAAATATGAAAAGGAAGGTTCCAATTAGTGCCCCTAAGTACTGGTGCTACTGACAACTTTGCTTTTAAAGTTTCGAAAGCTTGTTGACAAGGTTCAGTCCATTGAAATTTTGTGTCCTTCATGAGTAGTTTAAACATAGGTGCGGCTATCTTAGTAAAATTTTCTATAAACCACCTATAATAACCTGCATGGCTAAGAAAGCTTCTAACTTCCTTCAGAGTCTTTGGAGGAGGAAGATTGGAAATTATCTCTATCTTGGAAAGATCCACCTTAATACCTTGAAGAGAGACATGATGTCCTAGAACTAGGCCCTCGGTTAATAACATCTTGCACTTTTCATGACTAAGGGCCAAGTTTGTATCCTGACATCGAATAAGAACTGTCTCAAGGTTGTCAAGGGCCTCTTGGAAGGTATTACCATAAACTATGAAATCATCCATGTAGACCTCTACACAATCCTGTATAAGGTCAACAAAGATACCTAGAACTGCACGTTGGAAAGTAGCAAGTGCATTATAAAGGCCAAAAGGTAACACTCGATAGGCATAAGTCCCCCAAGAGAAAGTAAAGGTAGTCTTATGTTGGTCTTCAGGTGCTATTAATATCTGGTTGTATCCACTATACCCATCTAGGAATGAAAAGTATCGTTTCCCTGATAGGGTATCTAACACCTGATCTATAAAAGGTAGAGGAAAATAGTCTTTAAGAGTGGCCTTGTTCAATTCTCGAAAATCAACACAAATACGCCACTTCCCTGTGACTTTCTTTGGAACTACTACCAGAGGAGACACCCACTTACTATTGGAAATTGGGTAAATGAATCCAGCATTAAGAAGTTTTTGCAACTCTTATTTTACTATATCTTTGAGAGTTGGGTTCATTCTCCTTTGGGGTTGTCTGATGGGAGGTATATTTGTGTCTGTATAAATGTGGTGAATACATGAATCTGGGTGTATACCCTTCATATTGGTGTATTCCCAAGAAAAAGCTCCAGTTTGAATTTTGAGAACTTTTAACAATTGATTTTGTTGACTCTCATCTAAACCTGCATTTATATGTAGGAATTTTTCTGAACTAACCTCACATGGTATGGTATAAGATCCTAGCTTTTCCTCAATTGAAAAGACACAAGGTGTACTTGTAAAGGTTGAGAGACTCATGTTTTCTTGAAATTCATCTCCAAAAATCTGGTCAAGTTGGGAAAAAGATTGAGGAAAGTCGATACATGTGGTGGAAGAAATCAACTGATTCAACACATTTTCAATATTTTGTTTGTGAAGTGCCCAGGAGAGATCACTAACAAGGGAAATTTCTTCCAAGTTTTCTTCTCGAAAAGGACAATCTATCCAAACTAAGCTCTTAGCTACCGGTTGTGCTGGTGGGTATAAAGCTAGTCTTCTTGTAGATAACGGATCAGAGATGACCATCTCTCCATCCCTATATCCTATGAATGCATTAGCAGTAGCTAGCCAGGGTATTCCTAAAATAATAGGATGCCCCCTAGATGGGTCTTTTGATTGAATAACCATGAAGTCCATGGGATATTCCCATGAGGCTACTGATACCATAATATCATCTAATATCCCTGTAGGTTGCACCATAGTACGATCTGCTAGTTCTAACATTGTTGGAGTAGGGCAGAGGAAAGGTCCTAGTTGGAGAGCTTCTAAAACTGTAGTAGTAATTAGGTTAATAGCAGCCCCTAGATCAATGAGCATGTTCCCTATAGCAGTGTTGTTAATGAGAACAATTACTATAGGATTCCTTGGATTTGCATACTTCGGAATTCTAGGTTGTTCTACTATACACTCTGAGAGTTCACCTATGACATGTATTGTTGGAGGGTCTTTTTCTTTCTTACCTGGTCTCTTAATGCAGAGTTCTTTTATCACTTTACCAAAGATTGGTATATCTTTAATGGCTTGTAATAAAGGAATCTTAAAGTAAATATTTTTCAATTCATTAATGATGTTATATTCTGGGTAAGTTACAGGTTTTTCTATTATTAGACGCTCTGGATATGGAATTGATTTATTTCCCGATATTACTTCTTTATGAGGAAGGTTATGTGACAGTTGAAGCCTAGGTCTGGAGGCGAAAATGAGCTCTGCAAAAAACCTAAAGAATGCCCTAGCCGCCGCCAGTGCTCAGGATCGCTGGGCATCCACAGGAAGGGCTCTACAGGTCGATGTTGAGAAGGCGGATCATCGCCTAAGGTCAGGTAGAAGTGGCGGATCCCCAGGCCAGATTTTTTGGGTTCATTCTTTATCAGATATTTCTCTGCGTCTTTCCAGTTTAGGAAGATATGGGAGAGGTGATCTTCACAGAGGCGATGGGTTCCTACAATGTTTCCAAACTAACAATGGAATGGATCTGCTGGGCCGAGATAAGTTGCTGAAACACTTATGGATTGCTGCTCGCTCTTCGCTCCAGCTAAATTTCTCTGAGGAGCGTCAAATGACAGAGACGGTAATCTTTTTTTCTGGATCGGTTTCCATGAATCATATTTTCATTATTGCGGCTACCTGGTGTGCTGGTGCAGGGCTTCTCATGATATATTATTGCTGCAGAACAGCTATAGAACGTTTCAATGTGAGTATAAAGGCTGTAGGGCTATCGTTCTTTCACTGTATGCTACATGTAAGACGCTCTATTTCTGCATATCATTATCTTGAAAGGAAAAACGGAGAAACGGATTGGAGAACAGGCTGCCTGCGCTTAGAAAGGCTACTATCGATTCATACACATGGTGATATACGGTATGAAACATATGAATGCTTTCCTGTTTTAAGCATTGGGGCAAAGAATGAACATTTCCAGATTTTTATAAAAATGCTCTCAGGAAAAACAAGTTTGGTGTGGGTTTCTGATAAAGATACAGGGGAAACTCTAAAAAACAAAATAGCACTGAGAGAGGGTTATGCCTGTGCATCCTTTTATCTTGTATATGAGGGCAAAGTTCTGATTGAGAGTGAACAGTTGAGGGATTACCAGATCCATAAGAATACTACTATACATCTGGGATTCCGTTTGAGGGGGGGAACAAATGGGAACAGAGGAGCTACAGGTCCGTCCTCATACAAAGATGCAGCGCGCCAAAAGGGGCCACAGTCTGCAGTTCCGCCTGCATCCCAGCCTAGGCCATATATAGTGGAGAAACTGGAGGCTAACCCATCCCTGGAGGTTAAGAATACTGAGGTAACAGAACTTTTCAATACTCTACAAACTCATGCTCTCATCTGCCGTTTTAACGGGTTCTGGCCTAAATCTTATGACCTTCATGAATGGGTCTACACAAACTGGACAGAAAATTGTCAGATTCTGTTATGTTCAAAAGGTTTTTTTGTGGTACAATTTGAAACACAGGAAGAGTATCAGAAGACCATTGAGCAGGGCCCAAGGTTCTGGGGGAGAGCGGGGCTCTTTATAACACCCTGGTTTCTCAATTTTGATGCCAACTCAATGGTGGTAACCAAAATGCCGGTATGGGTGCGGCTGCCAAATCTGCCCCTTCCTTTCTGGCATCATTTAGTTCTCGAAGACATCGGAAATCTGCTTGGGAAGTATATCAAAAGTGATACAGAGCGGCATGAGCAGGGTCTTTTTACCTATGCACGAATCTGTGTGGAGATAGACCTTAGCAAAGGTCTTCCAGATAGAATCCAGCTGATATATGAAAAACACAAATGGCTACAGGTACTGGACTATGAAAATACTGCCTTTAGGTGCAGATTTTGCCATCTAACAGGACATTTACAGGATACGTGCCCTCTGGAAAAAAGGTACCCCAAGAAGAAACAGGGGGTGAAGGCAAAAAGGAAAACATGGCAGGCAGAATATGATGAGTTTTCCGAGGATGATCAACACGTATCAGCGGAAAAATCAGAAGAAAAACAAGAGGAGAAGGCTACTGAGGAAAAAGTGCAGCATGCTGAAGCAGGGGAGAAACAAAACTCAGATTCAAAAAATCCCGGTCAGGAAACACTTTCGGAAAACATGCAACTAATGGATCATTCCATAACTGGGTCAAAGCGTGCACATGAATCAGAAAACTCAGATTCTGATAAAGAAAAAAACTCTGTTCAGCCACCAGTGGAGCGGATGAACAAAGAGATGATTGTAGTTGCACCCCAGCAGGGGGGATGGACAGAAGTGAAATCAAGTAAGAAAGGGAAGAAAGGGAAGCTAGAGGACTTTTATAAAAATTCTAGCTCCTAGAAAATATATGTATCATCTTTCTTTTAATTTTTTATGGACCTATGGTCTTCTCCAAGATGTGCGTATGCACATACCATATGTAATTTTGTATCGCTTCGGCTTGAAATAAAATTATGCTTTTTTTTCTTTTAAAAAAATAAATAAATAAAAAAAAAATGAGGAAGGTTATGTGTTGAGGATTTAGGAATGAACACATTTTCAAGAATGACATCATTTAAAATTTCATTAGGTGCATTTTCTTCTTGAATAACAACAGACGACTTAGGATGATCTTGTAAGACTCTTCCAGACGGCAATTTAACTTCATGTATTGCTGTGGATGAAATAGCATATGATGGAAGAGGTAACAAACCAATGCTATTAAGAGCTTGGGTTGGTTTGTTGTTAGGATTTGGTATCGGTTATGCGGGTAATATTGTGGGTCTTGGAGGGTTCATGTTCTGGAAATGAGGAGGTTGATTTAAGATAGGGGGTAGTGAAGGAGATGCATATCCAAGTAAAAATTTCTGAACATTAGGTGGGTAAGGATAGTTAGGCATAGGATGAGATGGTTGAGCAAAAGATTGTCCTCTCCCTCCATGAGGCCATTTCTATTGTTGAGCATTTTGAGGAGGGTACTACGGTGGCCAATTCTACCAACCTGAAGTGTTCCATTGTTGCGGAGGTTGATAAGGATGGTAGTAAGGTGGAAATTGAAATGATGGATCCTTACCTGAAGGTTGATCCCTAGGCTACCAAGGCCTCCTAGATGGTTCACCAAAACTTCCACTCTTGTATACAGCTTGCAACCCATGCAACGATGGACAATTATCAGTGGGATGCTCTTCTGTACAAAGGTAACAAACTGAAACATTATTTAATGGACATTCTCTTTGAGGATGTTTAGTTCTACACCTAGGGAAGAAAATACTCATTGTTGCATGCTCTTTGTCCTATCTCTTTTTAGCTTGTAAGGCATCTAACTGAGAACCCATAGACCCTGAAATATCTGTTTTGAAATTTTCTAACAGGTTCCCTACCTCTTTCCTTGTAACTCCACCAGGACCGGATGTGTTTCCTTTTGGGTTTCTAACATAAGGTTCTCGAAAGTGTCTTCCACCTTTCCTTATGCTCCTAGATTAATTCCTACATAGTTCACAAATCTATGAAAAATATTTATGAGAAATATCTCCTACTGCCATGAGATTAAGGTTATCCAAGAATTCTTCTAGGATTCCCTTAAGGAAGAGTGTTCTTACTACATCTTCTCGAAGATTACTATATTTAGACTTGTGCCACACGTAGTTAAATATTTCGAGGTAGTCCTCCAGGCTCTCATCCTCAAGCTGTTGAAATTTAAAAATATCACTGCAAGAGTCTTTTGGTGTATAGTAATCCTGATATTTCCAAAGAAATGCTTTCTTCATGTCTTCCCAAGATTTAATACTAGATTCTCCCAGTCCCATGAACCATCGAAGAGAGGAATATTTTAATGTGGAAGGAAAAAGTTTTAGTTTTTGGCCATCTTGTAGGTAATTATAACTCCTACACAAAATGTCAAACTCAAATAAGAATGTGTCTGGATCCTCACTACTTTTCCCATAGAAGGTTGGTAGTGAGGAAGGAGGGATATTTTTCATATTAACATCTTGTGCAGTGTCTAAGATGGGAAACCTGAAGGTTCCTTCAGTTCTAACTTCTCCATCTTCTTCATCTTGTCGGACAAGATCTTCATGTTCATTCTCTATGAAGACTCTATTACCAAAGAGAGAAAATCTAGGTGGCTCCTTTCTTGGTGAATATGGGATATCCCAACGTTCCTTTTCAGGAAAGATATTCTTCTTTTTAGGAGGACAATGATCAGCTACGTGGGAATTTAGTCCAGGAAGTTCTATTGTTGCTGTGTCAATCTATCAGATGACGATATTTGTAGAACTCCCAAAAAGAGCATCTACTTGTGCAGGATTGACGAAATCTACCAAATCTGGACCACCTATTATTGAAAAAGTAGTATCTGTGGGCTTTTGGACTAACGGAGGGTTAATAGGTTTTGGATTTTTATCCTTCTGAGCTTCTTCTTGTCTGAGTTTAGTCTCAATATGAGCTTGAGGCTCTTCTAGTGGAATTTATTTATGAAAAGACTGTTCTTATGTCCCTATGATTTCCTTTAAGATGTTTCCAGAGAAGGTTTCTCTATCCTTCCAAGTTCGACTATCCCCTTTAGGTGTCTTCCGATACCTTTATGTTGAGTTAGTAGTTGGGGTGGTACGTCCCCCGTATAGGTTAGTAGGGATTTTAGTAGGAATTTGAGTTTTAATAAATCTACCTTGTGAATCTCTAGACCTATTCATGAAAACAAATTTTAAGTGAAAGAAACTTTGACTGCATAACTACTACTGCTAGGTTTTGGGTATGTCTGTTATAACAGATGCACAGGTTCTTACCTCTCTTCTTACTGCTCACCCGCCACAAGCCTAATCTAAGTTTTGGAAGAGAAATTCTACCTATTTCAACTCACCGACAACAACGCCCAAATGTTGGGTGTGTGAACTATCTAAGATTTATTATCAACCAGGATCATTAAACTTAGAGTTGAAATCAAAATATATGCCAAGGTAGAAAAGGTTCTACAGTTTCAGGTTTGTCAGACCTAAAAATGTTTTAGTAAGGAAAAAGATCGAAAGATCTTTCAAAATGAAAACCCGAGTTAAATATTTAAGAATACATTAAAATCACAGATTAGAATAGTATTAGACCATACTACTCTACCTCTATGGTTAATTAATAAGAAAGATGGCAACAAATACTGGAACACAAACTATTCTAGAAAAGTAACAAACTACCAAATTCAACTTCCAGATGACAATTATGGACAGAATTAGAGCTACAGATATTAGATGTTTAATAGGGAGAACTTGTAAATGCACATAAATTTAGACTAAACCATTTAATTCCACTCTTCTCGATTACGTATATCAAATGTAATAGGAACCGGAGTAAATGCATCATAATTAGTTTCAAATGTAATGACGAAGCTACATGGAAGTAAATCTAACTTAACTTCTATAAGCAAGTGTAAAGTGAAAATCAACAAACTACTACTAATCTTAAACATTATGAACTACTGTCTGTCCATATGTGAACAACATGAATCTAATGTAAGGAGAAGCAATCGAAAGACTTAACAAAGATGTTAAACTGAACTATATTATATTTGGAAGCAAGTAGAAAACTTGACAAAGATATTTTATTATTAATCCAGATCTTACAACATGAACATCTTCATTAAATAGAAACTAGTCTTAAGATTAACAAACTAAAACAACTTAATGAAATGGAATTGCAAACTACCACTTGAAAAATAAACTACTTAGGAACAATGTTCACATATTCTGAACAATAACCATGTAACATAATAGATTAAAGAACTAAAGTATGGAAGAAAGATGAGAAGAGGATAAAGAAGAAGTAGGAAGGGAGGAAATAATGATGACAATTGGATTGAAAACACAAACAAGATTAAATTACATCTCAAACTATTATGGAGGAATAAGGAGAATGATGATTAAGAGGCAGAAGTATTTAGATTCAGAAAAAAGCCTAAAATAATGCTGAAAACACACTGGTCCGAATGACGATCCGAACATTGGTCTGAAAGGCAGTCTGAATGACGATCCAAATGGAGGAAAACGGTTGAAAGTGAGGAAAATAAGAGTTTTTTGAATGATTTAATCACTAGATGGATTTATGCAAATGATCCTACAGTGCACAGGAAGCAAGAGAGAAATGATTGGAGGTTAAGCAGTTATCTAAGCAAATCATTACCTGAAGAAAATAGTGATTCTATGAGAAGTAGGAAGAAGGTTGGGAATAGAAGAAAGAAGAGTTAACCTACATAAAATAGGAAGAAAAACTAACAGAGAAGAGAAGAAGGAAAGAAATGCTAATTATG